>CM066913.1:37491074-38030976 GCA_033964015.1 Scolanthus callimorphus
AACGAAACACCGGCTAGCCAACAAAAAAACGAGAAAGGTTTGTTTTACCTTCACGCCCTCCACCAATTACATCTTCGCTAGACAGATTCCCTTCTTTCTGGATATTTTAAGCGGGCTTTTTATTCGTTTTGTAGAAATCAGACCTTGCAGTCGAGCGAGCGAAAGCGATCTAGATATTTCGCGCTTTCTGACTGCAGATACCGGCGTTCTATGGTCAATCTTTGGTCTGATCAATAGCTTAATACGGCATTTAGATTTTAGAAGTGTTTCCAAAGTTTAGCTAGTTTATTGAGGCTGTATTTCTATTCAACATGTGCAGGGAGCGGTACATTTGTGTGACCGTATGTAGACGAGATGGACTCGGCGGTAGAAGAAGCGAGAGAGACGGAAGGGCTGAATACACAAAACACTCAGGACACTCAAAGTCAGTCAAATTTCCCGCAAAACGCACTGCCCACTTATACACAAGCAGCCGGGGTTCCTAATGGCACAGAGGTGGCGATCGGTTCGGTTCCACAAGTGATCGAAAGCCATGCAGAGCAAGGAGACGAGAGTTTGAGTATCTCGAGTGCGACAGCAGTACAGGTTGCGGTAGCGGTTGGAAGCGGGGAAGGGGTCGGTGTTGTGGAGGGAGCTACAGAGAGGGCGGAGGATGGAGGCAGTCTAGTCACTGCTTTACCCGCTGAATACGGGCTGGCAGCCAGTCTTGCCCCTCAGTATGTTATCCAACATGGTAGCCCCACAGACGGTAAGAATCCCACGTTACACAACCTCCCTAGTCATTAAGCTTAGTTATTAAGTTTTCATTGAGATAATTGTGTTTTTCTTTTATCAATTTCCACTTCCTCACCCATTGAGTTGCTATAAACATGATCGATCGGAATTTTTTTCTGAAATCTACTATTTGATTAGAGATCTACGAATTTAATTGGACCTTACTTGTTGAATAAAATTGTTTCTTACTCTTAGTTTGTCTGAAGGCTTGTGACTAAATTGAAGAGACTAAACCCAGCGAGTGGTCGATTTCAGTTTAATATTTGGCTCAGTTTAGTAATAATATATTGCCTGCCTTGTTGAATATAATGTTTGTGCAAATATGTATAAAAAGACTGAGATACTAAATAAACTTCATTAAGATGCCCCCCCCCTCCTTCCCCTTCAAGATAGAAGTGATACTCAAATACTTATTTGAGTGGTCTTTTTTGTGGCTGGTTACCATTAAGTTGTATTTTGTGATGTGGGTATCCTGCTAACAGAGGACTAAGATGGTTTTTACCATCTACCAGACTTCACTGATATCACCAGATGTCTACAGACATTTTCCGTAGATCTTATTTGAGCCCCCCAGCGGAAAACATCTGTAGATATGGGTGCGCATATAGTGGGCTGAAGAAATGGTCAGCAAACCGTCCAAGGTTGTGGACGGCTGCAACAATGCAAGTTTCGACCAAGGGCAGAGGTTTTTCCTCGCGAACCCTCAGCCAGCGAAATGCAGAGAAAAGAGGCCTCTGCTAGCAGGGAAATATCACCCATACATGTACATACAATAGTCCTTTTCACAGTTCCATTGTGATTCAAATTGAAATTCTATACTCAAGTCGAGTCTACTGTTGACCAATGTATTGTTTGGTCAACCATAGACTTGACTTCAGGCTAGAATTCCAATTTGAATCTCAATAAAGTGAGGAACTGTGAAAGGGACTATTGATAGAACTATGTACTGTAAAATTAATATGGAAATAAACTCTAAAATATGCCACACAGGACATGGTGAGAATATTACCCATGGGGATCTTAACAATTATTCCTCGAGCCTGAATGGGCTCTGAGTGAATAGACTATGACGCCGAAGGCCTGATGGGCTATTGACTCAGAGGCCACGAGGGCGAGAGGAGAGGAATAATTGTTATAGCCAAATCACACTAGTATAACTTATAGCCTACTAGTAGCTCAACCAATCCGAATGCAGCATTGAGTCAATAGACCACTGGTTGATTTGACTGTTAATTAGTTTTCGGCAAACCACAATAGATGATTATTTTGCTCATTTCTTGTGATTTTGTCTCCATTAAGCCACCTAAATTAACCCCAAAATCGTGACACTTCCCCTTTAATGGCACACCAGACATTTCCCAGGAATTATTTCCATGAATTATTTGAAGTCAATGTACCATCAGTTGCATCTATCTGTCTACATGTTTAACAAAAACATGTTCTGTCAGCATGTGGAACTTTTGAAGTTTTGACAGTCTAACTTCGAACTTCAAAGTTTGCCTGCCCATGTGTGAAGCTTTGGTGATAATAATAATAATAATAAAGACTTTATTTAAAATGAGGGTAACAGATGTGCGTTACCCTCAGATGTGCGTGAGTGGAAAAGGTAAAAAGTTCAGTTGCTTTATTTCTTCCTGACCAGAAATACTATGAAGCTACCAGATTAAGGTTTTTGGAATGATTATTGTTGAAACAAAATTGCAGACTTGAACATTGTGACCAAACATTCCAGTTTTCCAGTCAAAACATTCAAGTCTCCCTCTCAAAGCTTTGAACTTTCACATGCTGACAGATCATGTTTTTGACGTTTGTGTATATGGGTGACTGATGGTACATGCATTACACCTCACAAGTTTTCAACATTTCTGGTAAAAATACATAGGACAACTGCCCTCTTCCCTTGCCCAACCCCATGTGGAGGGGATCAAGAGTTTCTGAGAATGTTTTCCAAGTTTGAGTTTGGTAATGGGGCTGAGGGAAAAACTCCTAATAGTAGAATTACTTTGCATTAAAGAATGCCTGTTGACCACATTTCAATGCGGCCCATGTTTCAATTTTAATATCATGAAAATGCTAGTAGCGAGCATCACTGAATATAATCTTACATTTTGGATGATTTTGAGTTGTATCAACATGCTAACCATATTGTTACAAGTTTGCTTTTCTTGAGTTCTTGTGATTAAACTTAATGAAAAGGGATGATCGCCTGACTAATCTTTATTATTTATCAACACACATGGCCATGTTGCATCACGGTCGATAGGTATTCTTTAAGTCAGAGTTTCTGATGTAATGAAGCAAACAAAATGAGGGATGAGTCCCCTTAATAATGAAAATAATTATTTTGTACCCTCCTTTTGTAGAATGAAATGCTTGTAAAATTTTAAAGCTGACACAACAGATGAAAAATAGTTTTTTGTCAAGTCTCTGATCGTGATCAAAAATAATTGGCGAAGCAATGCATTATGGGCTGATTGAGTTGGTTCCTTGAACTAGGATGGAAAGAGTATACCTTTTAGTTTCAGTCAGCTCTAAAAGTAGGTCAATCGTGTACCGAGAGCCAGCCATCTTTTGGCCAGCGGCAAGATTAAGGGCTCTGGGGGAAAGGTGGAATGAAAGTTTGTTATGTTCTTGATCTACCATGCATGCTCTTACAAATTGGATTCCCCAGAGCCCCAAACCTTGCTGCTTCCCAAAAGATAACTGGCTCTGGGTATGAGATTGAAAACAGGGTGTTGAGTGCTGTGTTTTTGCCAGTGCCATATAAATGCAAAAACTATTTTTTTTCTAGAGACTGGCCAGATATTTTTGCTCACACTAGAATTAACCTCCAGAAGAACCCTCAGGGCTCTCATTTTACAGAATCTTAATAATTTGCACTCCCCTAAAATGAAATGGTATTTATTTTGATAATTTTAATTGTTTTTGACTGTATTGATCCTTAAATCCAGGCCTCTTAATAGTAGAATCCCATGCTATGACTCTCTGTTTTTTGTGAAATTACATGGCTGCAAAAGTAGAATTCAATGAAAACACAGGACCCCTCCAAAATTAAATTTCAACACTACAAATTTACAATTTATCAAGCGAGAAAGCGAGAACAATTACTTTCTAAAGTTTTTAACTCTGTCAAACACTGTATGAAACGTCTTTTCGTCAACGAAGACGCTTCGCTAGCAAGATTTTTCAAGTTGCATTTTCTTGAAATTGAAACAGTCTTTTTTGTAAATTATTGAATCAATAAAACCTCCGGCATGGGATTCAAAGAAAATCCATTACCCGACTCAGGAATTCCACACTAAATCTCACCTGAAAAATCGATATCGCCCTTGTCGCTGCAGGACTCGGACAATATTGATTTTTCGTGTAAGATTTAGTTTGGAATTCCCTCGTTGGGTAATGGATTTACCTATAGAATCCTATGATATCTCTTTTTTGTGTAAATTGAGGACGAGATATCATAGGATTCAAGTATATTCAAAGCGTTCAGTCGGTAGATTCCTCCGAAAATAGCACTCAAAAAGGCGATATCGCTTTTTTCGTGCTATTTTCTTAGCGGAATCTAGCCTCCTGAAGCTTTGAATAATCCTATAGTATTATATGATTCCACAATTTAAATTCAAACCTTTCAGAACTCTCCAACTCTCACGGTTTTTGAGGAAGACTGTTTTTACCCTTAGTCTCCTGAGAAAGAAAAATTGAAACTCTCCATATTATTTTGAATAATATGGAAAGTCTTAACTGTATATCACCCTGGTAAATTTCTTACAATTTTCTTATACAGTTGTTGTATTTGAACACAATCTCCCGATTTTGGAGCTTTCAGGGTTGGCAGCTATGATAAGACTGATTGATTTAAAGAAAAATACTAGATGGTAGCAGTGAGAACATGAAATATATCCCTCTAAAACAAATAACAACAATTCTTCTTTTGAGATGAAATACTAATATTTAGATATTTGAAAGTGGTTTATCTTACCCCTTATTGTGTTCGAATATTCACTCCTGGGGTGGTACAAGACTGTATCTTCTTTTGAATATCCTACCTCATGAAATTTTGAACATTAATTTTTTTTTTGCAACAATGTGACAAATATAGGCAGTGACTCTTTGAAAACTAATAGTGCCTCATGTAAGAAATATGAAAAAAAAATTTTTTACTGCCCTGATCTGATTTTATCCTTATATAATGGGTTATTGTACTTGTACACTTTCTTCTATGCTGTAAAGAGTTTGTTTTGTAGACTAGTCACACCCCATGTCCTCCTTCCCTACTACTAACAATATCAAAATTTGATAACAATAGAACATGTACAGCTGCTATAATGCCTTTCAATACATTCTTGTGATCAAACACTTTGGGTAAAGAAATATTCAACAAATGTGTCTAAGATTTGTCCTGTATCTAGCATTTACCTTGTTCTGTCTGTGGCTTTGTTGCTGGCCAACAGTCTGAGTTTGAGATTTCATTTCTGCTTTTCTTAAGCTTCATGAATGATTTATTGCCCCCTTCTAGTAATGTGCCTACCTTGCAACTGAATTATTAACTAGCATCATTGTTTGGGGGGAATGTAGTAATGAATGGCTCCATTCCTCTACAGAAAATCTAGAAAAAACTGTTAATAAATTTTACCAATTGTATATTATTTGCTGATTTTTTATATAAAAAGTGAGGTGTTTCTTGGAATTCAATTAAAGCTCTAATTACATGTCAAATGCAGTGGTAGATATACCATTGAGTGGCACTGTTGACTGATTTTCTTCTCAGCTACATTAAATAATATATTACATAGTTGGAGATAAAACAAGATGTATTGCTGTAACATAAATTGGCACTGTGTTGTCCAATCATATCGCAGTGGCGCTATCTGCTAATAAGTGCTTATCATGCTGAATACAATCTAACAAGGGTCTCTGACAGAATAATCAGCTAATTAAGAGCCCATTTATTAGGCTACCCAGTTTATAAGAAGATTATAATATATACATGCCTAAGAGAAAACTATGAATATGAACATGGGATATGGCATGCCGTACCCAGGGATGAATTATGACCCAGGTTTCATGGGTCCCTACAGCCACTTCCCATTTCCTAAAGGTTAGCCCTGCTTCTTGTAGTTTGCTCAAGTTTGTGGAATGTTAAAATCTTTTCAGAGAACAGATTAGAAAAGGTGAAAGACATATTTGTGTGATTGGCTGGGATGCTAGATGAATTTGTGAAACCTACCAATAACTCAAAGAAACTTCACCATACTCCCAATCACTGTTAACTGTATTTATGTTCTTTAGAGTCCTCATAAAGGGAACTTTCCCTGTGGCCCAATAGTGAGAGAAATGCTTTAACGTCCCCAATCAAAGTAATGTAATCTTCAATAGATGTGATTACCTGGCATTAACTTTCTTTAGTTCAACAGCCTATGAAATTGAGTTGTTGTAAGTATATCAAAATGTTTGAACTCTCAAACTCTTTACTATTATAGTGGTTAAGTTATCAGAGAAATTATTGCAATTAGTTGGTTTTTGTAAAGGGATTTGCTGTCAAGTTGTTTGAGTGACTCTACTTTGGTATACAATAACTAAATGTAGCTTTACATTTAAATTTTCAAGGAGTTGATGAGATCTATATTTCATGGCTGCTAATGGGCTTTAGTTTTTGTTTAGAAACAATCACTGCTTAGGCCCAAAAGTGCTCTTACTTAATAAAAACTATGTTGAGTTTCCCATTTTTTTATTTTCAAACTGTTTCCACAATTAATTGTCCACAATATTTTGCTTTGAATAAGGAGTCTCAAGTAAAAATGCAATAATGCGAGGTGTGTAATACCTCCTTGGTAATACTGTTTCCTTTTCACCATTTTAAATTGAAAGAGTTCACATTGATTTTTTTTTTCAATACGTGTTGATTTTCTGTTTGCATGAATTTTGCTGAACCAGTAGACTTGACCTGCTGTGCTGATCCTAGTGTGTGACACAACCTTATGGTTTTGTAGCAAGCAGGCTTTTAATAAGTAGTAAATATATTGCTCTAAGACTAGGAACTCCTCAAGTATTTTCTAAGAACAATTAAACAGTTATTTTACACATATATGTAGAATCGGTATTGTTGTTTTAACATCTAATCAGTTTTATAGTTTTAATGTGAATGTCTTGTCTTTTAGGATGTATATGGCAATTATTTAGTGCAGTTTTTGAAAAAATGTGGTTAATGTTGCTACTGGGCTTCTACTGGGCAATAAAAGTGCTGCCTTAGAATGGAGTCATTAAAATTTATCACCAGGAAATGAAATATTTTCTAAAGTTTTGAACAGCATTTGTACATAAACACTGAAGCAGTTTCAATCAAAATAATATGTTTAATGACAGAACCATATAATGGAAGCCATCATTTGATTGTGTTAAGCAAAACAAAGTCACTAAAATTGTCAGGGTTTGAAATTTATTTTTGGAAGCTGTTATCTGATTTGTGCATCAACCTATGATCACCACATACTCTGTTGTGTTCCAATAACAGCCATTTTATGTTGTTGCTGAATGGATGAACTAAAGCTGCCCTGTCATTGGTAAAGTTTTTGACAGAAATCTAAGAAAATAAAAGAAACTACAAAAAAATACACATTCTCGTAATACATTTAATAATACATGGTTTTCAATCAGCAGTTAGTGTTTCACACAACTATAACCTTTTGTGGTTTACTTGAAATTAAATAAATGTCAATTTTCAAAATGAATCTATTATAAAGAACTGTGCCCATAAAATGCTCCACTCTGCATGTTAAAACTTGATTTAAAAAAACAGAGTTTGCTCTATTTTTCTAAAATTAAGTTTTACATAATAGTGCTCTACATCTAGCTTCTTTAATTCATTGTCATAACACAGAAACACAACAGAGATTAACAATTAAAGTAGCAGGCACAACTGCCTAAAGAAAATCCATTTAAGTTTAATAGTTTTAAAGGGAACTTATTTAGCAGGAGGGCTAGCTCTCTTGGGGGCTTATAAAAATTGGGCAAAAATTCCATGCATTCTGTTTAGTACAGATAGGTGGCTTTAAACTTTTAACAACTCACTAGTTCGCAAGGAAGTTATATTTGCCAGGTGTTGGCTTGTTATTTCTTAAAAAGTGGTGTGGAATGCATCCCTGAAAAATTTAGAGTCTTGATCAAATACAAATAGTTGTCTCGAAATCTCACTCTTTACTTTTGATTTAAATCTCGGAATCTCGAATTTTTTAAAAGCTTATATGTGCCTTATACAGAAAATATAACGCCTGATAATTGTTTTAGTGTGAGAGACTCACTGTCTTACAGAGTCATATTTATCATTTTCCATGAACCCACTTAAACTCTATCTCTTCAGCCATAGAGGATGAAAATGATTTCTCTGTTTGAGGAATCATATAGAAGTGCACCAAATAATAATAATATCTTCTTATAATATAACGCACATACATTGCTGTTCTGGGCACTTTACAATGTTTCTTTAAAATAAGAGAGAGAGAAAAAAATGAGATAATTATAATAATAGTAATGAGTAAAATAGAGCAAAATTTAAACAGACAAACAAGCAAAATAAAACGGTAAAAATTTGCAATGATTAAGGGATAAAAGTATAATATTTGCATAATATTTTTATTAATATTTTAATAAAAGGTATAATATTTGCTTGCAGTTCCCTACTTTGCAACCTTTCCATAAAATTCAAGAGAAATTCTGTATTAGTACATTTTAATTCATCTCGCCTAGTTTTGGTATTGAGTTTCTGCTAATGTTAGAAACTTGATACCTAAAAATGATGCAGTGAATGAAATAACACTTTCAGATGTTTGTCAAATACATGTACACATTGTAATGGTCTGTGATCTGCCTTCCAAACATTTTATATTCATTGATGTTATCCCATGCCCACCACCAACCTTGCTATAACGTTGGACATATTTCCTGTTTTCCATAATATATGGAAAAAAAATATTTTTACATATTTTGCCTTTATGTTATATGACTGAGGAGTATGAATCTTGTTGTTTCAGAGGAAGGGGCAGTGGGGGATCTTGATGGGGATGACAAAGAGTCCCGGGATGACGTCCTCCGCGAGCAGGTAATGACCAATTGCTGTCAAAGTGGTGCAGTGAAGACTTTGAAGAAATTAAGACAACTGCGCAGGACAACATGCCAGTTTGTCATGATTTCTCATTTTCTCATGTGCCAGAATGATTCAGAGAAAATCCATTTGGAGATCGAGCAATTTCAGGCTATGATGGACAAATATATTAATATATACATCAGAGTAATATCACCACAGATATTAAAATTCTGTTTGCATTTTCTAAAAGCTATAGATGTTACTCATGAACTGTATAACATGAAAAACAAATTCCCATTGGGGCCTCTAAAAGTATATTCAAAGTTGAATTAAATAATGCAAAAACAGGAGAACATTTGTTGCCAATTCAGGTTACTATCATTTCCCAGTGTTTTGTAAGGACTTCAAAATTCGTTTTCAGTGTTTGATGTTACTAGAAATGGTTTCTTTTCACTGTACCACAGAAGTTGTGATGCAATGCAAATAAATGTGGTATAAGATATTTGTCAACTGCTTACTCAAACTGCTGGGTGGATTCCTTAACACCCTTTGTGGACTAATACTACACGTACATTGTATACAACATTCTACAGTGAAATGGTGCTTGTCCTCTACTATGTCGCTACAAACGTGGCACGTTATCCTACTCTGGATCGAGTACCCCCCCCCCAACTCCCCCCATATAAAAACAAAATATTCAGCTTCAATCTCCAGTCCTCATGAGTTCACAAAATTTTGACCACTCCATTTACGCCATTCCTGTGCTTTATGTTGCTTTATGTTTGTATGTTGGGAAGAGACATAGATGACATATTTCAAGAACATGATTGTATATAATATATTTAGAAAACAATTAATTTTTTTATTAACTTTGTTTCTTTCAGGACCGTTTTCTGCCCATTGCAAATGTGGCACGAATTATGAAGAAATCTATCCCAAAAACTGGAAAGGTAGTACAAATGACGTTGTCAATTCATACTTTCAGTAAAGTGTCTGTTTTTTTTTACCGAGAACCCAGGAGCACAATCTGTTTGTAGGAAAAGCTTTAAAGGTTTATAGCACATTTGCACTTTACATCATTTTACGGGTCGACCATTAGAAATTGGGGGAGGATAGGGAGGGGGGGGGGGGGGGGGGGGAGCAATTCCAAAAAAATTCGAACAAGGCAAATCCTTCAAAAAAGAAATTCTTGCAGAGATCCAAGCTAGTAAAAAACATGATACAAATGGCGAAAAAAATTCTTGCACATCCTGATCCCCGAAAAAAAAATTGATGCGCAAAAAAATGCCATCCCCTTCCCCAATTTCTATTATGGTCAATAACACAGGCACTGACTGAGCCAGAACGCGAATGCTCCGGAAATGAGGATATAGAAACAAGCCAGCTAAGAAAAGTTAATTGTCCTGAGTGGGATTCGAACCTCACGGCTTCGGTATACTAGAGCAGATTTCGTATGACTGTGAAAAGTGCCGCGGTACGGCGCGGTACTGTCGCGGTGGCGGTACGGAACCTGGCCTGCTGTAAATGGAATTAAAAATCGCCAATGAAATCGCGTAGTCACGCTACGGTCACGGTCGCGGCGCGGAACAACTTTGTCACGGTACTTTTCACAGTCATACGAAATCTGCTCTAGTCCGACTTGTTATCCACTACACTAACCAGGACCGACCACGCTGGAAACGCAGCCAAAAATAGGAAGGTAGTAGAACCGCGAAAGTCAACCCCGAGGACCTTTTGTAGTAACTGTAGTAATGGACCAGCCTTTACTACAACTACCAGAATCCTTTCAGTTTCCTTTTCTTACCCAGATAAACCGCTATTGGAAACAATGGCCTTAACTGCACCAGCAAAAGGGACAGCGCAAATGTTTCTGGTAGTCGTAGTAAAATACGCCATAATGCAAATGTCCTATTTGAATGGAGCGCAGATTTTTGAACAAGTAGCTTGAACATTTGAAAGGCAATATTTACCAATCTATTCATATTCTTTTTACAGATTGCAAAAGATGCCAAAGAATGTGTACAAGAGTGTGTTTCAGAATTTATCAGCTTTATCACGAGCGAGTATCCTTGATTAAAACTATTCAGTAGTTCTTCAAATATATTCAGCATATCAGCGCCGGGCATTGCAGATTTAGGGTTTTGCGAGCAAAAATGTCAACCTTGTTACCAAATGACGACTTACTTAACTTTCCATGTCTGCGGGTTTTTAAAAATGTCCTTCTCAAAATTAAATATCAACAGTATTAATTCGGGAGAAAAGATAGCGACCAGAAACCCATGTGTCAGCCACTCGTTTGAGTTTTCAGTCCTTTATATGTAATACATTTATCAACCTCTCTTTTTACGTCTTTTAAGGTATCGATTTCTTACTTATAAGTTTCTATAGTACGTAAGCTTGGTAAACACACTCAAATTTCGCAACGGGGAACTCAGGAAGGAAAAAAAACGTCCGGGTCAATTTGTCGGGTATCGGGTAGGCTAAACATTGACCGGGTAGGGTCAAAATTCCCGTCGGGCCGGTTTTCGTCGGGTCTGTTACAGAGGGGTGTTATGTAGATTTTTTTAAATTGTCTTCATTTCACAGGCCAGTGAATTTTTAGCGCATGTCAACTGCGTTTTGCCGCGGTGTCGTAGAGCACTTTTAAAATCGTTATTTCAAAATTTTACGTAGCGAAATATTCATTTTGTGGGCTCCCTTTATCATCACGCGCGCGCCAAAATTGGCGGGAATTAAGGCGGGAAATTTGCAGTCAATCAGAAAAGTTCTTCTGACAGAAGTATAGTATGAATAGTAAAAATACACGAGCGCCTTCCTTTTCCAGGTGCTATTGTAGATCTTATTCTCTGTTTTTTTTTTGTTACCAAAGTGCCTGGTTCAGTTGCTCGCCTATTATCATTCTTAACCACATACCTCAGAGCAAGTGAAAGGTGTCACCAAGAAAAGAGAAAAACTATCAATGGAGAAGATATACTGTTTGCTATGCAGACACTGGGATTTGACAACTATGTTGAACCGCTAAAACTCTATCTTCAAAAGTACCGAGAGGTGAGGCTCCGCAGTTGTTCTTTGGTGTCCTAGTGTTGTCCTTGTCTCTCAAATTATCTCCGCTGTTTTTCTTTTACTACGGGTCTCACCGAACTGTTGCGTTGTGTTTGAAATTCTTGCTGCTACCGCGACCACAAATACCTACAAGTTTGCCTAAATTTCAACGGTCTGCCGATTTCACAGGATTTTCTAACGTCGCCAAATGAACGTATCCAGGCCTAAATGTAGCGGAGTCGCAGGTGGGTGTGGTAGTGGCGTGAATTTTCAAGGCAGTGCGACAGTTGTAATAGTACTGCTGTTTTCATAATTCTGGGAGCTCCAACTTTACATTTCGAAACGCCAAACTGTGTTTTGGCTTCCGCCCATCAAACCTTTTGAAGACAAGTGCATGGATTTTTTCTAAGTCGAGTTTGCATTTTATGGTGATAACTTTGGAAGCCTAGCCAGTCCTTTATTAGTTTAAAAAATCTCTCAAAACCTGAAAATGAAATTACTCAGACATTTTCACTCGTTTGATTGACGGAAGCTTAAACCGCGGTTTGTTAGTTGGTGTAGAGTTATGATAAATTGATAGAACAGAAGATTGAAGAAGATAACCGTGACAGAAGATAAGATGACCGTGACGTCAGTGACACTAGGGGATGGGTGGTTACCCTCTATTCTCAGAAATCGTTGTTGAGTATTTCTTAGCCTGCAAACGGATACATTCTTACCTATGAGGGAGGTGGTGAAAACGATGCTACTTTTTAGGTACACGATTTGAGAGGGGTGGGGTATGACCCAGAACCACCAACCTAATTTTCAAGAAAATTCCAAATTTTGACTCTAATTATCTCGTGAAATAATAATAATAATAGTAATATCATGACGATGGAGCCGCCAACGACTTCTACAACATGAGAACAAAGCCCTTGTGAAATAAAATTTGCTGCTCTAAAGCCACATTCACACGACAGAATTTTTTGGCACGACTCAGATAAAAAGGGTTCTTGGACTATCTCGCCACGTAGTCCCGGCATGGATGAAATTTCGGCAAAGCTATTGATTGATACAGCGCAAATATAGCCGAGCCGTTCCATTGAATTTGGTCCCTGTACCGATTTTTATCTGAGACGTGTCAAAACATCCCTGTCGTGTAAGTGAGCCTTAAATCACCCATCGAGAAAATGGAAACTGCCCTGAGAAACATGTGGGGAGGGATGTTGTGCAACCGTCACCAACCACCAAATAACTATGTACTATTCAGGATATTCTTAATCGTGTACCTCGGTATACAGTTCCTTAATAAAGCGCTCTGTCTGTCCACCTCCCTTGACAAGGTCAGGTAATTAACGTTGTTTTGACCACTTTCCATCCTCAGTCAATAAAAGGAGAGAAGTCATTGGCATCAGCCACAGAAGGCCGGGGAGAGCTTGAAGATGAAGAACACACGGTGCAGCAGTATCAAGTTGCCGGTATGTACCTTTTTCGTCCAAGTGTTGCAGTTGAAGGCTTACATGACCAAAACCCAGAATTTTATCAGCCGGTTTATTTACTGTATTTTGAGATAGCAACACATCAAAAGTGACAAAATATGACATGTCAGGCTGTTCAAAAAAATAAGCGTGCCCCTATCGAGGAACTCCAAATTAAAAAAAAAAATTGCTCTACCCCTGTAGAAATTCCAGGCTCATGTGCAACCCAAATGGAAATCCCTCATTGTCTTGTGACCCTGTGGTAATTTCACAGTTGCAAATTAATACCCTGTGGGAATTCTGAGGTAAAATGAATGGCCCTGTGGAAATTCCAGGGTCGAAAACAACAATCCTTGTGAAAATTTCAGGGTCAAACACAACGACCCCTGTGGAGATTCCTCGACAGGGGGGTAACGAATATAAAATGGAACAGCCCATTCTGTACACAAACAGCACGGCCTGTACCAAGCTGTATTCAGGGTAGTAGCCGCAATCCTTCTCACAAGTCCAAGTAAACATTTTGGAAATACGACGAATTCTGCAGAATGGGTTGAGATTATTTCCTTGATTATGAATGCAAGGATTTCACTTGGAAATGAATTCTATAAATAGTACAAATTCTTTGGTGATGGCGGGAAACTTTGTAACAGATCGAAACTCTGAGTAATGAACATTTTTGGAAATACAACGAATTCTACAGAATGGGTTGACAGATTATTTCATTGATTATGAATGCAAGGGTTTCACAAGGAAATGAATTCTATAAATAGCACAAATTCTTTGGCGTTGGCGGAAAACTTTGTAACAGTTCGACACTCCGAGCAATGGACTCTTGGAATAGATTATATACATGTTTCTTCAGTTTCAGTTTTCTCTTTCTTGGTTTCAGGTCACATGCACCCAACCATGATAACCACTGATCAACCCCCCACGACTATCTACAACACACAGCAGTACCAGACCACGGTAAGCCCCTCCATCAACAAATAACTGGATCAATAACTTGACTTATCATCCCACTTGAGTTCGTTAGCCAATCAGGAACGAGATCTACTGTCCTGATATTCTACGGTATCGGGTCACTGACCTGATATGCGATTAAACAGTTTATCAAAAATAGTTAAAACATCAATTTTCTTTAGTAAAATAATTAGAATAAATATAGTCTGGAGTTCGCGACGGCAAAAACCACAAAATGGTTTTCTGTCGCGACGGCAAAATGAAGTTCGTCTTTACAAAACGCAATCATTTTTAGCTGGGGAGTTTTTCTTTATTTGGATGTTTAGGTGGGATGATAAATAAATAATCGGGCAAATTTGGTTTGATTCTGCAAAATGAAATTGCGACCAGCTGGACGCCAATGCGACTAGGTTTTTACATCGGGCGACTAAAATGTTTGCCTCTAGGCGACGATGCCATGTGATTTTTATTTATGTTCATAAACTGAAAATAATTCATCGTGGAAAAAGTAGTCTTCCTACGATACGATAAATGAGAAAAAGCTTTTAGATACGCGAAAATGTGACACAAATAACACCACCACAGGCAACCCAAATGACACACATGGGACAGATATAACATCACCAAATTGTCAAAAATTTACCTGGCGACTAAAATGTTTTTTCAGGCGACCAAAAACAATGCTAAGGCGACCAAATATTCAGACTTGCTTGCCTGGGGTGACTGCCTGGAAAAGTTGATTTCAAGCCCTGATTATCAAATGCGTTTTAGTCATACCAAGTTGCGATAGAGCGAGTTTCACATGAGTGTCGAAAATTATTTGAATTTGCGTTTACATTGCATTCTCATTGGTCGCTGATTTCTATCAACAAATCATGTTTTGAACTAAACGCAGCTGCATATTAATGGTCACGTGTTCACAGCATGATAGTGATTGTACTTCGCTTGGCTTACAAAGAAACCAGTCCCGTCTTAAATGAGCGATGATGGCTTAACTTGCTTTGTGATTGGCTGACCGGGAAACCATTCAGCTGCAACTTTTGGTTTCCCTTGTTACGACCTGAGCCTGAAGCGACTCCTCGCGTGAACTACGTCATAGTTACAGACTCTGAACCAATCAGGCCCTTGGTTCACCCAGTGTAGTCGAAAGCCTGTAGACTGTACTTGGCGAAGGGGGCAGGAATCTGATTGGACTGACAGAACAGAAAAAATCCCAAAGCGTATGGGCGAATATTTAATTATATGATCCATATCTTACGAGGGTGAACATATGAACCCTCAAGAGTTTTCTACCTTATTGACGTCGTGTTAGTACTGTACGCCCTGTACATTTTGCTGTAAGACCGAAAGCGTTTAGATCCTAAGTATTCTTCAAGTTTCGACAAGGACCCTATATGATTTTATAGAATATGTTTTCTAAACTCGTTATTTTGTTTAATATTTCAGTTACCACAACAGCTACATTTTCAATAGAGAGGATAAAGTGGAGATGTCATATAACGTGTATATATTATCTATTATGTGTAGAGGCAATGGTTTTATATTATACTGCTGTTAAACGGCATCAACAATTGTACTGCAACGTACAAACTTCATCCGGGTGCTTCCATTATCATTCGCCTTTGTCACACAGCCAACCTCGTCCCCAGGGTCTTCTCGGTCGTTTCTCAAAATGGCGGTTGACTCGGAAGAAGACCCTGGGGGAGGCTGAGTCACATGACCGTTTGGAAACAAAGGACAACCTCAATCCCATTTCTTCAAACAGTGGTCATGTGACTCAGCCTCCCCCAGGGTCTTGTGCTCGACCAACCGCCATCTTGAAAATTACCCACAAGACCCTGGGGTCGAGGTTGTATTTATTCAGCATGGTAACGAGGCCAAGCAGCTTGAGGGCTTTGCTCATGTTGAAAAGCGAAGCCTAATGCTGGGATTTATGGTACAAAAGTTGACCAAGCTACCAAAAAGTACTCTTATTTGTTTAACAACCAAAAAGTTGATTGGCTCATTGCTTTTTTTCTGCTCTGCCGGGTCATTTAATTCTGGATACAAAATGGCGGCGGCGCGTGACAAAGGCGACTGATGTCACGAATCTCAAAATAGATTTTTTTACTAGCTTGTCACACACGGAATTTCTGCAGAAACCCATCCATGGGAAAAGCTGAATTTCCCATGGTAAAAGAATGAGAAGTGCTCGGATTTCCCATGGCTATCCTAGTGAATTCCGAACACTTCCCATGCGTGTGCTTTGTGAAATTCAGCTTTTCCCATGGATGGGTTTCTGCAGAAATTCCCTGTGTCAGGTACCTCATTTCTAAGTTATTCCCCGTCAATCGACAAGAACCCTGATACGGTTCTGTTACATTTCCGTTTTGAAAACTTGTACGTAGTCCGCCTACGTATCTAAGACCTATGGCAAACGTCGTGACAGAGTCGCGCCGTCCCAGTCTAAAACAATAGAAACTCTTGAATTATAAAGTGTAATGAAACCAATAAGAAACATTTGACTGAAGTTCGGCGTTTGCGCTGGGCCTTAGCCTGCGCGTCTGCTCTCCATTGGATATTTTTTGGATATTTGATTTTTTTTTATGGCGCGCGGGATTCCTGTGTCGCGGAAAGGAACCCCGCCAATAGCCCATTTCGCGGCTAAAAACGCGGCACTGTGGGAAGCCTGTATTTAACACCAAAGAGAGGCTCAAGCGGGCACTGTTTTTTCAAGCGCGCGTGTTGTTCAAATGGCGGGAAAGTTGAGAAAGTTAATACATTGTCGCCACTACTGGCAGGTAGATCAAAATGACTTGGTACAGTATTTTGGCAAAGGGAAGTGCCCACAGAGAACATTGCCCGACTGAGCCTCTCTTTGGTTTATACAGGGATTTTAACCGCGAAATGGGCTATTCACTTTCCTCAAGTCTTCCCACAACTCAAATATCCGAAGGAAAATAAAAACACTGTAGAGCAGGCTTACAGGCTAGCTGGGCCTAAGCATGGAGCACAATTTTATTCAAATTTTGCAATGCAAAATGGAGGTTTGCCAGTCAGCGTTTTCAGTGAAAAAAGTTTAAATGGTTCCAAACTTCTTTTGCATTGTAACGAAAGTATGACATCCTGTAAGGTCCGTTTTGGCTTGCTGGGTTAGTTGGGTACTGGCATCTAGTAAGCAGTGTACATAAATAGCAGGCCTTTTCTTTGCAAAGCGTACTTTAGGACCGCTAGATATAACTCGTCCGTATCTAGACCTAATCTCAGCTAACATTTAATGTAATCCAGGCCCAGTTTTCGCTTTTCTTGGAAAGGACACACTGCTGTTTGAGTTTAGGTTTGGATCTCGATGTCTTATTCACATTGTTCAAGTCGCGACACAGAAAAGTCATGCTCTCAAAATCCCCGTGATTTGATTGGTGGGGGACTTGTGTTTTAGCACACGAGCTTGTAGAATACTCGAGTGTGGCGTCACAAATTTAAAAAAGAATCGAATTTCAGATTTTAGTCCACGAATAATGAAAGACCAACTCCAAAGAATGTTGCATGCAAAAATGAGGTGAATCGGTTGAGACGCGACCAAGATATGATCCGCTCAATACATAGCTTTCTTTAACAAATCACTGTATTTTAGGCACACAGTTCAAAGCTTTAATACAGTGATTTGTTAAAGAAAATTTTGTATTCAGCGGGCCATATCTCGGTCGCGTTACAACCGATTTGCCTCAATTTTGGTGTGTTGCTTTCATTCGATATGTCCGTTCTAAATCAATGGACAAACATTGCTAAATCAAAATTTTTTTTAGTGTGTGACTTCATCACTTATGTACTCTATTGAAAGGCCGTAGCAAAGTCTCGTTCGTCCCATAGAAACGTAGCGTTTGAACCTTTGAAAAACAATGATTCCGCGCGTAAAACATCGAAAAACGTCCAAAGCAGTACCGTTAATATCAGCAAATCACTACTAGAAACATTGAATGTAATCCAGGCCCGTTCTTCGATTTTCTTGGAAAGGCCAATTAATCTAGGATGATATTCTTTTCATATCAGAGATACCATACCTCCTAGGAACTTGCCACTGAATATTCTGCTCACGGGTGGTGGTGGATTGCCTTATCGCGGAAACCCCGGAGTTTTAACGCGGAAAACCGCGAAGTTCGCAATCTTATCGCGGGGAAGAAGCGATCTACCGCTGCCTACACGCAGGATAGCTGGAGAACTCCTGTCTCTTCTTGATTTTCATGCAGATATGGTATCACTGGAATTTGTAATAGACCCTTTTCCAAAATGGCCGCCGAAAATTCAAAGCAATTTTTGCTAAAAATGAACACCAACACTAGAACACACATCATCAGCTTAGTAAAACTACAAAATTTCGCTGCATTATATCCAATATCTTCCGAGAAAACGAACGTTGAAACTTTGAAAATTTACAGACGTTTGTATGACTGGGGGTATGCGTCATACTCCAGTCGTCATACAAATCTCTGTAAAATGTTCAATTTTCCGACTGTTTTCTCATCCGATTTCCATTTGGCATAATGGAAATTTTAAAGTATTTCTAATTTGAGGAAGCTCTTTCTAGTGCCAGTATTGATTTTCAGTCAGTTTGATTTTAAGATGTGAATTTGCGGCGGCCATTTTGGAAAAGGGTATTTTTAATGACAAGGCTATTTTATGCATGGAATGTGTGGTTCCAGAAAATATCCATACCCCCTCCATGGAAGGGTGTAGAAAAGTGACCCCCCACCCCTCTGGAATTTCCAATGCCCTTCCGTAGGGGGGTATGGATAATTTCTGGAAACACACAATACAAGAAGCAGTCGATAAAAACATCCTTGTGATATTTATTAGCTAGAACAGACGGTACGGCATGCAGTTGACAGGTTGCCTTATATTTCTAAAAACGTAGGACATTTAAGATTCGTGATCTGCATAAGCGAACGGCCAGAGCACTGTTTTTAGTCAAAGGACGAAATAAAAATTAGCTGTATTAGGAAAGTAGTTAGCAATATTTTTATGCTAGGAGTTTTGTATCTCAAACAGAGGTGAATCGAACGCTATGTGTAATTCGTAAATTTATTTGGAAGTGTTATATACCGTGTAAGAAATAAAAAGATTCAACACGCCAGTCAGTGACAGTAGTTTCAAATTTGATCAGAAATTCACGATTTCATGACAGCCAGGACTCCCCAAACCGCCGACCAGTGGGGCAGCAAACAATTCCAAAATCAGAGCGGATCTAGGCGAGGGGTTGTGGGATGAGAGTGATAGATTAGTAGTTATTTGAGCTCAGTACGGATCATAACCAGTCCAACTTAGTACTGCAACTCCCCCTCTGAAACAATCCTGGATCCGCCACTGAAAAGTGTCCCTTCACATCCATTTCGACTTCTTGTAACACAAAAGGTTTCTTTAGCATCAGAGGTTTACAAAAAGGGTCACGATTATATATGAGCAATCAGCGTCTAACGGCAAGGACGTTTATTCATTTTTTCTATATTAATAAATCCAACACATAGTTTCTTATTATTTTGTAGCTTCTGGTGAGACGAAAAGGAGAAATCCCATTCTCTTACACGCAGATCTCCCGGCTCGTCTGCTCGCCGGGGGAGGCTCTGGGGACATCCATTTGAGGACCTCTCTTATTGGCTGATTTTGAAACGTTGAAGCATGCGCAGAAAGTTGTTTCTCTCAGCTGCTAACTTTTTTCACTTTTGTAATTTTCGTGAACTATTTGTTAACTTTGTGATTCGTGAAAAAAAAGGCCTGAAAAATTAGTCTGTTCGGTCATGTTCCGTGAGTAATAAACACCCCTTCTTTAGGCTGCATTCATTATGTATACTACAGGGGGGCAGAGGATTTTGAGGGGGGATCTTAAAATTTAGGAACTGGAAAAGGGGGATGCATATTTTTGTTGAGGTATTATATATATTTAAGACTCAATTATTTAAGGCTCAATTATTGAACACCGAGTTGAACCTCCTGGAGAAATATCACTTGTACTACTGTTCTTGTGTATTTACCCTCTTTCAACTGATATGTTGAAAAAAGCCGCGCGCTTCGCGCGCATAAAAAATGATAAACTTAAAAAATCGTAAAAGGCATTCTTGTTTTACCACAATTCCTCGAGGTCCTCTTCAGTGACTTTTGTCTACCAGACAAAAACGCCTTTGGACTTTTGATTAATAGTCTTGTAGCTTCATTGTCAAAATTGTGGCACGCCTCGCGTGCACAACGGAAAACAAACCAAACAATCAAATACAAATAAATGATACTCAGTCCATGTAGTATAATGTATCAGTCAATTCCAGCGCTGACCATCCCCCCCCCCCCCCCCGGGACACCGTGGGGCATTTGCACACCACTGCCTTCCCTGGGTGGGGAATTTTGAAAATTTTGCTGGCCCCAGGGTCGGGAATTGTTTTTCCCCGGGGGAGGGGGGTGGGGAATTTTGGTTTTCTCATCTCAAGCGCGTCGGGTTTTGCGAACTACAACACCAGTTACAATAACTATCGTTTGGCAGTTACAAGTCCCAGTTACAGAAAATAACGCCACATAAATATAATGCAGAGCATGGCTCGCATTCACCACGTTTGGGGAAGACACATTGCACATTTCGCAGTTAACGTCTTCTATAGATAAGAGAAGAAGAACAGATTTCGCATTGAGAGATTCCGGAGACAATTTGCAGAAATGGCTACAACGGCGAATGGCCTAGCAATGTCTACCGATATTGTACTAATACCTTAGTTTCACTTCTTTATTTATATTTTGTCTCACTTTCAGTGAAATGAGAACTCGTTCAAAGACGAGAAAACTAAAGTACATTTACTGAAACGAATTATAAATGCTCGGACAGCGGCAGGTGTAAAGTACAGGTCACAGGTCGCAGGTCACAGGTCACAGGTCACAGGTCACAGGTCACAGGTCACAGGTCGCAGGTCGCAGGTAGTTTTAAGAAGGTAGATTGACTTTTATAAAAATAACACCCCTCTCTACATCCTGTTCTCTTTCAAATGCGATGTTTATTACAATAATGCGCATTATTGATTGTGGGCGATGCAGGGAGCCCACGAGACTTATCTCGACAGGGCTTCGGATCACAGGTCATATTTTTATTACTCATATAAAAATACAAATGAACTTCTCTTTGTACTTTTGCTCGAAGATCGTTCGCAATGCTGTATCGCCACGTACTTTTGGCAATTGGTTGTCATTCATTGTTACGCACTAATATCTACAAATATCTACATGATGTCAGCCTAGCACATACCGAGACAGAAAGCATCCATTTCCATCGGCTGATTTAGGGAATGTATTGCAATATTTCTGATTGAATTCGGTGAAAAGAGTAATAAAACTTTGTTTAAAGAAGACTATTTCAAGATGTCTATGTAATTCATGGTCTGGTATCGACTGAAAACAACAACAAAAGAGTGGCTCACTAGGACTGCACTATTAACAGTGCAGGATAATTAGACACGTGGTGCATTTAATGAGGATTGTAATAATACATAAATAAAAAATAAGACTACATCAATAAAGGGAAGAACTATGTTTATTCCAGATAAACATGGATACACAAATATCAAGGACTTCAAAATTTCTGCTGTCGTCGCAACGTCTATCGTATGTAAATGTATAACTAACTCAGTTTCAGACAAACGAATACAGTAAAACCTGCTATAAGAACCTGAATTTGAAGAATTATCATGTGTAAAAACCCATGTTTCCTAATTTATTTTAGGCTAAAATTCTAGGTTCTTATACGCGGGTTTTTACAGTACCAGTTCACTTACCAAAATATAACATGTTTTTCTTCAACAACGCACTCAGTTCAGCTCAGTTCCTGTAAGGCATGGCTCTCGAAAATCACCGACCTAAACAACTTAGGGGGTGTGTATCTTCATCAGTTTTAACAATTTCAAGATTAGAAATCGTTCAGCTTGTACGTGGCCAAGAAATAAGTATGTTTTGAGTCTTGTCTCCATGACAACGAGGAATGTGACCTTTGAACTCTGTGTTTAATCATTTTCCAAAAACTGCCTCTGAAAACGTAGAAAGACGGAGTTCCTTAATATGTTTCAATGTAAGGTAATTAAAGTCGGAGCAGGTATTACCGATCCAACTGGAAATCGTGACTTTTTCAACGGGAACCATATTTAAGGGGATTGTGAAATTTGATACCTTCCAATAACTTTGCCATCTAAATTGGTGTACATGATTTCCAGTTGGATTTGTAATACTTGCTCTTAGTTGAATAGGTTTTCGTGTAGACATGCTTGTAAAATCTAGCTTTTCCCCGTTTTCAAAGACGGTTTTTGAAAATCTTAAAACACAGAGTTCAAAGGTCACATTCAATGTTGCCATGGAGACAACACTCAAATCTAGCTATTTCTTGGTGCCCAGTAACAAGAGTGAAGTTTAGTAATGAAATTGTGATATGTACTCAAGATAGACCACCCCTAAGGTTTTGGGCCACCATTGAGAGCCATGCCTTACATGAACTGAGAGTGTTTCAAAAAATATTTACAAACGAATGCGAAATTGACTTACCAAATGAAGCCAAGATGGCATTGTCTTTTAGTATAATCTGTAATGTTAACAACATAAGAAGTTCTTCTTCAACGCACTCAGTTCAATGTTCAATGTTTCAAATAAATCTTACAAACGAACACCAAATAAACATATTATATACTGGCCGGTCTAGATGGCATTTTCTTAACTTGTTCTTGGTGTAATCTGTAATATTGACAATATAACATTTTTTTTGACTTACCAAATGAAGTCAAGATGGCATTGTCTTAACTTTTTTTAGTATAATCTGTAATGTTAACAACATAACATGTTGTTCTTCAACGCACTCAGTTCAATGTTCAATGTTTCAAAAAATCTTACAAACGATTTTTTTTATAAAAGTCAATCTACCTTCTTAAAAATACCTGTGACCTGCGACCTGTGACCTGTGACCTGCGACCTGTGACCTGTACTTTACACCTGCCGCTCGGACAGTATAAATGGAGTTGAAGTTTTTGTTGTGAAGCTTTGTCACACAGAGTCGATGGAATCTTACCGTCTTTTTCTCGTCCCGGGGGTGGGGCATTTTTCCGCTTTTTTGTGTTCCCCACCGTGGGGTATTTTGCATTTCTGCTAGCCCGGGGGCGGGGAATTTTCAGTTTTATTTTTAGAAATGACCAAATCCCGGGGGTTGCCCGGGGGGCATGGTCAGCGCTGGAATTGACTGACATAAGGTTCCAATCGAGGAGCGCAGCAGATCACTTGGTAGAAAATCATTACACACAAAAGAGTACAGCCAGCTAGGATTTTTATTTGCATTTTTACGCTTTGCATTTTTTATTATTATTGAGCCTTGTTCTGCATCATCTTTTGAAATATAAATTGAAAAAAATGTATCGGGGGGGGGGGGGGGGGGGGGGGGGGCATGTTTTTTTCCTTTTGACCAAGAGGGGGGATTCGTAAAAAATATATTGTGCCTTGGGGGGATCTGAAAATTTTGCATTGTCAAAAAAAATCCTCTGCCCCCCCCCCCCCCCCCCCCCCCCCCCCCTGCAGTATACATAATGAATGCAGCCTTACAAATTCTGAAACTGATGATTAGATTGTGTGATTGCAACCTCGTTCCCAGCGCCTTTTCTTTCACGTGTTTTGTGTGACGAAAGGCGCTGGGACCGAGGTTGGGTGAGGATTGAGGGGGTTGGTTGGGAAGCCTGCGGTATATTCAAAATGGTGCCTTCCACTGGACATGCAACATGTGCACTGGACTTCAAACCACGGTGCTCGACTTCTCAACACAATGAGAAAACGCATTGATTTAAGAGCTAGTACTCAGCAAGTAAGATATAATTCCCTTTATTAGATACGTAAAAGCGAGCTCTTCAATCTGACGTGGTAAGATTTAAGCTGGCTTTTACATCGAAGACAAAGGCTGTTACAGAACGCTCTGCAGTAGATGCTTGACAAAGTTTCAAATCAGTTGATAGCAATGGCTAAAAAGATAGCACTTGTGAAGATTTGAAACATTTAACAAGACGGAAACCTTGACTTTCACGGATCTTTTACACGAATGTTGTATTGTTCAACATCATTAACATAACTTACAAGCCATACCATGAATATTCATTGACATTTCAACAACATGCAGAGAATAAATGATGCCAATCACTGACCTTCAAAATGCAGGAGATGGATGGTGTTTTGGACCTACAAAATGTCTCTGTACACTTAATAATTACAGTATTACTTAGAGTTGTTTCCTACCTATGAATATTGGTTTTGTATTCACTCATAGGGTTTAGAACCAATTTAAACACGAGGTTCCAGTATAAAAGGGATAGGACCACCCACTTTCACGCTTGAATTGGCAATTATAAATTCGTACCTCAACAGAATGAAGTCGAGAATTTTCAGTCTCTGGCAAAAGTACTTTTATAGGGCCCCCAATAAGTTTAAACAGTTTGGAAAGCAAAATAGTTAATATTTATTTCTTCAAAAACTTTCATGCCACAGAGATGTTGACCCTACGACAGCTGAGTGACAACTGACATTATAAATGTGGGGGGATCACATCATCATTTTGTATGATCTTGCTCACTGTTGATTTTTGCTTTGCTAGTTTCCAAGTGGCAAGCTAGATTGCTGTCAAGGGAGTTGATCTCTTTTCACATGCACCTGCTGCTTGTAGCCAGAATAAGGTGAGGCCCTGTTTCTATTATGAGATCCTGAATTAGGGCACCCCCGCCTTGTCCGGAATTAGGGCAACCCCTTTCAAAGTCCAAAACTCACTTAGACCTACTGGCCAGAGCTACCTGCTTAGATCCAGTTTAAGAGGAACTTCACCAGAACCCCTCCTTTTTGCACTTTGTTTCCCAGGTCTCTGCACAGGCGCAACAAAAACTCTAGCACTGCTGGCTCTCTCAAAGCCATAACTGTAGCTTTTTGGCACTTTCAGAACCAAATTGAGACCCATTTGAGCTAAATGTCTTTGACAAGATGAGGCCAGTTAGCACAAAACAGTACTACAATTGTAGCTAAACCACCTTTTGAGTTAACTGGCCTCATGCTAAGGCTTTATTCATTTGCAGCCAAGTTCTTATACTGAACAGGTACCTAAGGTATCCCCTAATTAGCAATAGCCATGGTTCAATCATGTGTTAATCCCATTCCAAGGGGATGAAGATGCTTTAAACCATAGTTTTGTTCCCATTCTTGGTCATTTATTTGGAATATCATTTTTTATTAAGCAGATTAGGAGATGCCACAGTCACAGGAAACTGGAACATTCTCTCTCAGGTAACTGGCACACCTCCAAACATTCATAAGTAAACATCACATCTGTAATTGTGAACAGAGAAGGGCATTGGAATTCCAGAGGGGTGGGGGTGGTCAATTTACCTGATCTTTTCCATAGACCTAGACATAATTTTATTAGGGTGCCAAAGTAGCTTTAGTCAGTGTACATGAGTATTGTACGCTGACTACAAATACTGTATTTTTCTTGGGGTGGGGGATCACTGTGAGGGATCACTTTTTAACACCCTTTCGTGGGGGGGGGGGGGGATAGTTTTTGGAACCACACATTACTGAATAATACTGGCAGCTTAGTTTACTGTTATGGGTCAAAATGAGCTTTATCTTCTAAGGAAGACGAACGAGAGTGCAAGTAACATCTAAGTACACGTTATAAAGTAACAACGTTTAGGCAAGCACTTGCATTGGCTTGAACTTTCAATGTAGAATACCATGCCACTGATTGAATCAAACTGGTAGAATTTCGTGAGCATCTTGATAATCTAGGAACTGCATTTCTTATTATCCACATATTATTATACATTGTACTCGCTATATCGATTCTGATTGGCTACGAGCACGTGCTTTACTTTGAAAATCACGCACTTTGATACACGCTCAATGCATCATGGGACTAGAGCGTTTTTCCTATTTTAACAAGGCACTTGTGTAAAATAAATTGTGTGACAGAAAGCAAAGTATTTTTACTGAATCAATGTATAATAAAACAATTATTGAATTCGGTTTTTGTGATCTCCAGAATAAACAATGTCTCGCCAAGTGGAATCAGGCTCGGCCTCACGGCCTCGCCTGATTCCACCTGTCTCAACATTGTTTATTCTAGAGATCACAAAATCCTCATCCAATAATTACTTAAAATTTACCAACTGTTGTTGATGTTTACATTCATCAGGATACTTTAATAGAAAAAAAAGAACTAAAATTTGGGAGATTCAATTTGTTGGTAGGGTGTTCTAGTTATAGAAAAATATTGTTCCCTTAGTCATTGTTTGCTGTCCAGCAGATCATCAAGCAAAAGGCTCTGGTGAGATCCAGTGTTGTTGGACCCCATGTACTATGATGTGGGGTAGGGATTGTACTAAATTTGGAAGAAAAAACAAAGTGGGAAAAATGTTAGTTTTGTTGGCATTCTCGATATTTCTTTATTTTTTAGGGGTTTTATGCACACAGTCTTTCAGTACTTTACACTGCATAAAAATTCAAATTGGTTGTGTGCCTGAACTACTAAGACCAATGCTCAAAAAGCTGGATTGGATCTCAACAGAGCCTTTCGCCTCATGGCCCGACAATCTGCACTGCCTGGGGGTACTTAGGTTATAGACGTATTGGGCTAAAAAATCATTGCTAGGCATTTTTTGAAGTGTAGAAAATTCAGGAAGTGAAGTTCTCATCCTTATTTGTCTCATCTAGCCTGCGTAGCAGCTCTAAAGGGAAGGGGAGGGAGTTGGGGCAAGCAAAAACCGAAAGAAGCATGGCTGCAAGGGGTTCTGTGAAGGGAGAACCAGTACCCCTTAGGGCCGCACTTCAATTCTGGTTTTCGCTTGCCCTGACTCTCTCCCATTCTCTTAGAGAGCTGCTACCTGCAGGCTAGTGTCATATTTAGGTTACTGTTATATATTGACTTGCTGTATAAAAGTTTATTATACTTTGGAAATAAAGTGATTGAAATTGTGACTAGTGTTTATTCCAACTCTATATGGTATGTAAGTACCTTTTTCTGAAATAAAAAAAAAGTCCCACAAGGCCCCTCAGACCCCAGCTGTTGATGCTCCTGTCAGTACCAGTGGTGTGCCAACTCACTACACTCAGTACTGAGACTCCAGGCTCCAAACGCTCACCAGAGTACCTCCTCAGCTCTCAAGGCTGCAACTCTCAAGGCTGCATCTCTAGGGCTACAGGGTGTTACCTTCAGACATACCAGGTCTCCCACATGATTGATGTTGTCATGATGATAGATACAAATACATGCAGTACATGCTAATTAGACCGTCTGATAACATTTCTGTTATTAAGGGAGCATGCCACAAATAAACCATATTTTCCACCCCCTGTGGGATTATTCAACTTTTAAAACAGACATCCTAACTTCCCCCACAATTAGGGCTGGAATGTCTATGACTCTGCTTTCAGGAAAAAAGCCAATCTGCACACTAAATAATTTTGTATTGTTTTTTTTAAGTACATTTTGTAATGTTGATAGAAGTTAAAAGAAGTTTAACATTCTCAGCATTAGCTGTATTCACACTAGAGACGAGTTTCCCGTCTGAGACCAGTTTCTCGCCTTGAATATGGTTCCCTGTTCTTCTGTGATCACGTGAAAACAATTTTTTTGAAGGAGAAAGTTTAGACATAACAAGCAAGTGTTTCTGAGCAGAATTGACATAGCAGGAACTTTTTCTGACGAGAAACTTGTCTCAGATGAGTTTTCCGTCTCTAGTGTGAATACAGCTAATTGTTTCAGGGATGCCAACTTTCCTGCATTTTGTTGGAGATTGTAGTGCTGTAAAGTTATTTCACTGAGCAAGGGAAGACATTATTTTTGGAGCACAATTACACCCCTCATTTTGAAAGTTGGAGGTTGGCATATCTAATGTTTTATTCTCAAAATTTAAGACAAGAAAATAATGTCCTGCAAAACAAGACAATATTATTTGCAGTTTAACTTAAACTATGGTTTAGATTAACTTGAAAGCTATTATTTTATTTAGCAATTTTCAAAGGTTTCTGGAGTTTAATAATAATTTTGTTGTTTTATTGGCCATACTGGCCTTATCTTAGTGACGTTTTGAAATTTTTTCACCTCACCTTATATAACATGCAAATAAATTATAATTAGGAAATTGAAATTGTCAGTTTATTTGCTTAATACTTTAGGTGTTATGAAAATATGCAGCTGCCAACTCTCCAACATTAGGCAGGAGTCTCAAAGAAGTAGCGCGCTCCATCTAAGAACGATAGCGTGAACGGCTATGGGGAATTATTTTGAGTTATCCTTTGTGTAAATTTTTAAAATGTTAAACTTCTAAGAAACATAATTGGCTTAGTCAACAAATCATGGCCTTCTGATTGTCTGAAATTTCTTTTTGATCTCGATTTCATAGTGAAATACTTTGTTTGCAGTGCTTCTTTCCGAATAGGTCTTCCAGATATTTGCTAGCATGTTGGTTCTAAGAAAATAGATTGGGTGAGCATGACTAGACGATGACTGTTTGCATGGCCCTATTGTTTTCACTGTTCTTAGATGGAGCGCTACTTAATTTTGCTTTATTTCATGCATTTTATTCTCTTTTTCTCCCACATAACATCCTATGGACGTTCTGGGGCTGACCTAGCATGAGAATAATATAATAGTGACATTAGTCCATCTACAGTCAATCAGCTTTATCAAGTGATCGAAATCACTTATTTTTATTATCAAAGCATGTTACAGTACGTGAAGCTAGCAGTTGACATTTTTTTAGAGTTTCTGTGGTATGTGATCATGCATCTAGTATCAACTAAAACATTAACTGATTTATTTTTAACAACCATGCATGTATTTTCTTGATTTTTAATAATTTTGTTATTTGTTATTTTATTATTTTGTTTTTAAATGTAAAGTGCCTAGAACAGTAATTATTATCTAAAACCCCTTCTATGGGAGAGGTAATTTCTGAAATCACACAACATTCACTTTAGATTATCACAGTCTTTTTAAAAATAATTATGAGGATGAGCATCACATTATATTTTATATTTTTCTTGTATTATTATTTTCTGCCGAATGCAGACTAAACCATGGTCACTGTTTAAACAAAATATAAGCCTTAAAAATAATAATATTGGTGTTTTTAAACAGATTATCTTAAAATTATTGGTTATGTTTATCACCGAAAAAGTGTGCAATATTTTTTACTAGAAATTTGAAACTACCGTAATTAAATCATTTTAGTAGCAGAGCTTCTCATCCGAGCCCGCCAAGGACTTAGATCATATTAGGATGCCTTACCAGTGTTTCAAAAGTATTTGAATAATTTTTATTGCCCACCGTCCATAAATATGCAGTTTGATTTGCTGGCATGCTACCTTAATCTGAATGTGATCAGCCATGTACTAACACGTATTTGCACCTACCATCATGACAACATCAATCATGTGAGACACCTGATAAGTGTGAATGGCATCACCCTGTTGCACTAGAGCTGTGGCCTTGAGAGCTGAGGAGATACTGCCTGGTGAGCAGGAGGAGCTCGAAGCCTCAGTACTGAATGTAGTGATATGACACACCTACCGGTTTTGACATTTGGAGCATCTTTTCCAGCTGGGGCCATCAGGGCCTTGTGGGACTTTGTCTGCTTTACAATGTACATAAAATACATGTCATGTCCCTTACAACAAAGAGAAGGAAAAATGTGTGATTCCAGAAAAATCCTTACCTTTCCAAAGAAAGGGATAGGAAATTTCAGAGGGGTGGGTCGGGGAGGGAGTCATCTGCCTTTTTTGCCATGCAATCACCTGTGTATTTTTCAGTTGAAATTTCAACCCCCTTCTGTGTGGTAGGGCCATGGGTATTTTCTGTTATCACACATTTAAGAATGACATGCACATCAGTAGTTGAACCAGTTGCCTGCCAAAACAATTAAAATTAAAATCACTCTGGCAAAATGGGCCACCACTGAAACAACAAAGTAAGACTCAGAACATGATTAACATGGAAAAATCCTGAAGATCATATATAGGCATGCCTCAGTAGGGGTAGCAATGGGTCCCTAAAATATCAAGAGTCTCGCCAAATTTTAGTAGAGTCTCGGAATCTCGCAATTTTAACGTGCGTCTCGGAACCTCGGATTTTCACCCTCAAACTTTTAAATACAGTAAATTATGAGCTGAAATTTTCTCTCTGTCTCGGGCTCGGATTTTAAACTGCAAGTCTCGGCATCTTGGCAAGTCTCGGATTTACCCATCGTTACCCCTCTCAGTTCTCAGCCACCAAAATCGATACTCCATGTTTCTCAATATTAGAAGAAATGTCTGGCTCAACCACTGAAGCACAAAACAAAATGTTGGTTTGCAAATTAACATGAAAAGGCTCTAGCTTGAGGTAAACTAATAAGATGAATAACTATAAAATTAATATGAAAACCTGAGGCAGCTGAAAGAACCCTTGTTTCTCTTGATTTAGAAATTAATCTGGTCAAATTGCTGTAAAAAATGTAAAATCCTGTAATTATAAGGAAGATCACAAGCCAGTGCCTGTTAACAAGTTAGAGCCTTTTCAAATGAAAAACTTTTCAGTTACCAGTGCCATACCTACTGTAGAAATTTTTGTTAAGGAGGTAATGAAGCCACTAGAGTGGATTTCACATGACTGTCAAGACTTGTATTTACTACAGAATTTGATTGGCTGAGAAAAATGAGTAGCCAATGAGAACGCAAAGCAATCGCAATTACATGACAATTGTGTAATTACTTAGTAATTGGTTCGGCTTGCAATTGGCTAAGAAAAAAGCCATTTAGGAGCAAGTCATGATTTCTCTCGATTCTGATTGCTAGTGATTCCTCAATTGCAATTGTTTTCATGATGGTCATGTGAAATCTGTTTTAAATGTGTTTGAATAAGTGCAAATGGTCATCTCCCAGGAAAAAGGACAATCTCTAAAATCACACATTGATTGTGTTACCCTCCCCCCTACATGTAGGTAGGTATGGCCCTGGTTATATACCATTATGAAAACAACGTTTTACAACTACACCTTTTTGTATCCATGAAGTGTGACTATTTTTTTTTATCAATGTTCTCTGTAATAGTTGTCTGGATCTGGGCCATTTTGAGCTCAATATGCTTGATTTTGGAAATGGCAAATGGACTGCAAAGTATATTCCGTAATTAAAAACGAATAATTACAGCAGAGAGGAGAGAGGTGTATACAGCTATTTCAAAAAAACGTTGCCAGAAGCTGTACATGCCCAGACGGCAAAGTTGTGTGGGTGGAGGTCTTCAATCGGCTCACTGCTGGAGTATGACGCTAATGAACTACTCGAAACATTACTAGCTTGAACCAAGCTCTCTTTTGTAGAATTTAGCACTCAGACCAGCGAGGTATCATCAAAATAGGATATTTAGTTTCTACCCATACTGCTTTTTGGTCTAGGCTTGTAGGCTTGAGTGCTCACAAGACTGACAACGTTTATTGAAATAGCTGTATGTAAAAACATTAACACACTTCATGGATGCAAACAGGCTTCTCAAAAAATAACTCCCACACCCCTGCTAAAAGGACCCAGTTTCAGCTAAAACCACCCTGGAAAGTTTTAGTTGTCCCCACCCACCCTAAATGACCATGAAATATGATTACCCAGCCTGGAAATCCATACCATGATCCCCACTCCTGAATTTCACTCCTGTAACAGGTTATCCATCACTGCTCTTGGACCACCCACCCTGGAATTCCAGTGGTCCTCAACAGGGGGGTGCAAATTATTTTTGGGAGACTGCCCAATGGTAGTGAGCAGCTCATTGTCACCAATGACAGCACCATGAAGGAGATCTTTCTGATTGATCTGGATGATTTTGTTCTGTTGACTGCTGCACTGGGCTTACTCTAGTTTAGCCAATGGTCTGGGTCCGGTTGCTCGAAAGTGGTTTAGCACTAATCCAGGATTAATTACCATGGTGACTCGATGTTTTTGTTCAGAACTAAACCTGGTTTAAATTTAATCAACCTTTGAATAACCTGCGCCTGAGGTTTAAATGGCTTTCTGAGTCTTACTGTGGCCTGGCCAATGGTCTGAGGGGGTAGCTGTGGTTTGGCTGATGGTCTGAGGGGTAACTGTGGTTTGGCTGATGGTCTGAGGGGTAGCTGTGGTTTGGCTGATGGTCTGAGGGGTAGCTGTGGTTTGGCTGATGGTCTGAGGGGGTAACTGTGGTTTGACTGATGGTCTGAGGGGGTAACTGGTTTGGCTGGTGGTCTGTGGGGTATCTGTGGTTTGGCTGATGGTCTGAGGGGGTAGCTGTGGTTTGGCTGATGGTCTGAGGGGGTAACTGTGGTTTGGCTGATGGTCTGAGGGGGTAACTGTGGTTTGGTTGACGGTCTGTGGGGGTAACTGGTTTGGCTGGTGGTCTGTGGGGGTAACTGTGGTTTGGCTGATGGTCTGAGGGGGGGGGGGGGGGGTAACTGGTTTGGCTGATGGTCTGTGGGGGTAACTGTGGTTTGGCTGATGGTCTGAGGGGGTAACTGTGGTTTGGCTGATGGTCTGTGGGGGTAACTGGTTTGGCTGATGGTCTGAGGGGGTAAATGTGGTTTGGCTGAAGGGCTCACTGTGGTTTTGTTGGTGGTCTGAGGTGGTAACTGTGGTCTCGCTGATGGTCTGACATTCTCATTGTGGTATGTTTTTTTTGCCTGAATTGCTTGTTGTGGTGTGGCTGACTGGCTGGATTGTGGACAATAGTCAGTGGAGTACTCCAATTTTCTGTTGAATATTGACATAACAAGATTAGAGTGCACATTAAAATCCCACAATGTTAAGCTAAAGGGGCAGCAACAAGAATAATTCTACATCCTCTGTTCAGGAGGAGTGGAGGACCAGTTGTTGGAATTTCTACCACAACATATTCCACTCCTCTGAGCCCTGATCGTGGTCATTCTGTGGCTAAAAAAAGGAAATATTAAATTGCTTAGAGCTCTATAAGAATTTTTAAATTCTTTAAAATGTGAAGCTACAACAATTGCTATTACAGAGAAACGAGCTAAGTGTTCCTATTAAACCTGTTAGCGTGTTGATATACATAAGTATTCAGGCCAGTTTCAGAGGTCGAACTTTTGCCGCGTCGAATCTAATTGTTAGAAATTTAATTTGCAGCTTAGGCAACACTTTGTCTAGTTCAAAAGGAAACTCTCGATGAACCATGGCAGAATAAAAAATGAATGTAAAGATTGTTTTTCTTGTTTATTATTTCTTTGCTTGTGAAATGGAGAAAACCAGTCGGCTGAATTGGATTCGACGCGGCAAAAGATCGACGTTTGAAACAGGCCTACATGGCCTCAAGCTTGTTGACCTCCATGAAAATTTGATACAAGTTGACTCATGAATTCAAGAGTAAAAAGCAGGTAATTGGTGACTGAATATCACGTATACTTACCTAAATCACTGTCCAACATTCTAGGAGGTTAATAATGTTTCTAGCAGTAAAAGGGAGCGAAGGTTTGTCCTTGTTTCTTGGCCAAAAGAATAGCACATGGCCGCCATTTCTATTTCAGGTTCAAGCGAATAATTTGCATTTTAAATTTCGCGCTATTAGTTCCAGTCTCCCGCGCATCCTGTCCTTTGTAGGGTCAGACACATTATGCTCGGAAATTTGACCATTATGCTTTTTAGCGTCACCCTAAAAACCTTCCATTATGCCGAACATTATGCTCTTGTCGGACCATTATGCTCGTGTGATGCTGGTAAAAATTTCTCCTTTGACCCCACCCAAACGAGTCCTCAAAGCTTAAAACGCAACATTTGTACTTTTTTAACTCACAAAAGGCAAAAGGCCGGTGATCTAACATGTCTAGAAGAATTAACCAAGCCTCTTGGCCAAGAACCAAGCCTTAGAAAGACCAGAATAATCAGGCAGTGTCAAATTCAAAGCCAAATTCGATCTTTTTTCTTACATTTTCAATGAAAATAGGGAAAAATTTACGTTTGTAGCATTATGCTAAAATTGTGTTGAAAATTCGGGCCATTATGCCAGCATTAATGCTTGATGCTCTAACTATGCCATTATGCTCAAAATTATGCCGGCATAATGTGTCTGACCCTAGTCCTTTGGGTCGGTCACGCAACGCTGTCTACACTGTGTCCAGTCACGCATGTTTTCCTCGAATGACGTCAAATTTATTCTTTTGAAACGTGTTCAGTAGACCAGAAATTGAAAAGAATAAAGTTGACGTCATTCGCGGAAAACATGCGTGACTGGACTTATCAAAAGGGTCTCTACACCAGAAGGTATACTTTACAAACGACAGAAGTGCATGGCACTCCGCGAATCGACAGGAAACTCGAGGAAACAGCAAGCGTTTTCTAAAATTGTCGGCCAACATGTGCCAACGGGGCACTGCTTTGATTTCCGTGAAATACATGGCAGTCGAGGATGGCATCTGCTTAACAACCAGTCAGTCTGAGGGCAGAAGTTAGCTTATTAAGTTGTCGATATTCCTCTTGGAGCTTACTGCTTTGGTCTTTTTATTTGCCTATTCATTTGCTGTTCGCTAACAATCATAACAATTTTTAGCACTTCGTGGATATGTACGCCTGCTAGCTTGGCACTTCATCGTGTGCTTTGCTATTTTGCACCCTGGCTCTAAATCACTAGACTAGTAAAAATATTTGCTTCATTTTGACAAAGGGATAAAGTAAAAGCCGTTCTTGTCGGTCGTGTCAGAGGAAGATTTCGTATTTCGTGCGCCTGCTTGCATGTATGACGTAATTTGTTTACTTCTCTCTGATTGGTTGATTTTTCGCGCGAAAATCTAAAAATAGCCCAAGCTATAAAACACATGTGAGAACCACCCAATAGGGATGCACGCTCCTACTAATGAGCTTCTGTCTAAACCTATTTCACGGAAACAGGGACGACGGAACAGTTTTCAGCCCCCCCCCCCCCCCCCCCCCTCTTCAGCTCCGCCGTCCCTAAGAAAAAGTTGCACTGTCACAACACACGACAAATAAGGGGAGAGGTCAAAACATCCGTACTTCTGTGGGTGCCCAATTTGGGGGGGGGGGGGGGGGGGGGGTAGGTGCCGGAGCCACCTACCTCTCAGAGCTGAATTTTAGAGCAAGTATCTCCTTAAATAAAATAGATATTAAAAAGGTGTATGCTCCAACGCTTTCCTCGCAGGGAGAGGAGTCCATATGTGCAATAAAATCAGGTACCCCTAGATCATGCTCTGAGAAAATTACATCTGAAAAAGGGGTATTGGGTACCTAAGGGGGTAGATGCCGGTACCCACCACCTCCCCTGAACAAATTGGGCACCATTCGAGTACAAGTGTTTTGACCTCTTCCCTAACACTCAAGTCTAAAATAACATACTTGCTTGGACTAGTTTTAGTGGGAACTTCTGCGGAATAGGGACTTGTATTTATTTTAAGCCAATAACAATGACGACCTGCATTTTGTCGGTTGGGATAGTTTCTGCACAAAAAGTCAAATTACTTTTTCAAACAATAATTAATTAGGTCCAAAGTAGAAAATCCTGCAAATGAAAATGAGATTTTTGAAAACACCCATCGTGAAACAACGAATTTCACTGTAAAAAAAAAAAAAAACAGGAGTTGGACGCCAGGGTTATGCAAAACCCAAATCATTTTAGAAAGATTTAAAAGATCAAAGAAGGGGCAGGCGAATTTCAAGATGTTTCTATAGGAAGATTTTTTTTCAAACGGCGACCTGCAAGCTGCTACCTACTATCCGCAAAATGTCTAACTCGAGACCACAGGGACTTAAGCCAGACTTGAGGATGTCGTGTTTACCCACTCAGTACTCCCTGACACTCCTGAACGGTCACGATTGTGTAGACCAATCTCGTACCCAGAGCCCGTCATCTTTTGGCCAGCGGCAAGATTCAGGGCTCTGGGGGAATCGATTTTTTTAAAACCCAGATTCTGGGTTTCCGGTTTGATTGTTGTATGAAAGTTCGTTACGTTTTTGATCTACCACGCATGCTCACAAATCGGATTCCCCCAGAGCCCTGAATCTTGCCACTGGCCAAAAGATGACGGGCTCTGGGTACGAGGTTGGATTGTAGACTCGCAAAGCTCCGGCACTTGTCGTTGCGGCGCGGCCCATTCGCGCATGATCGAGGCCAATGGCGCCGCCTGCGCCTGGACATTGGTACAAGTACAGTACTGCATTAATGAGCTTGGCCTGTATATCTGAAAAATCCTGTGTATCCCCGAGGGTGTGCCTGCAACCTTTCAAAATACTACGTACGCCCCCGACTGCCGGCTGGTGCAATACACAAGGAATTTCTGCAGAAACCCATCCATGGAAAAGTTGAATTTCCCATGGCACACGCATGGGACGTGTTCGGAATTCACATGGATAGCCATGTGAAATCCGAACACTTCCCATTCTTCTACCATGGGAAATTCAGCTTTTCCCATGGATGGGTTTCTGCAGAAATTCCCTGTGATAGTATATACTATAGGAATGAAGGTTCCGACTGATCCGGTACTGTCCCGGTACATTTTTCCCAAAAAGAAAATAGGCAGTAGTAGTAGCACATAAGTTCGAAATCCATCGACCTGTGAAAAATTTGTCAACCTGGTGAGATTTTTACGAAAATTTATGTCTCACAAGGTCTGTTACAGAGGGGTGTGAGGTTCTCAACCTGCTGTAACGCATTGAGCTCAACCTGCTACAACAGGTTGGCGGCTTCTAAACCGGTTGATCAACCCGCTACTGCCGGCTCATTTTAGTGCCGTAATGTAGCCTGTGGAAGGGGGGGGGGGGGGGGGGGGACTCCCATATTTTTGGGTCGGGGATGATCGTCGTATCTTTTAGGGGTTAAAATCACGATGGTTTGGTCTCTTTTAGGGGTGATCTTGATCTTCAATAAATTTTAGGGAGATTGGTATCTTTTAGAGCCGAAACTGTGTCCAAAATGCTTTTTCTTATGATGGTTTTTCTTAAAACCGTGTAAGAAAGAGAGATTATTCGATGAGAAGACAATAAATTAGAAACAAACACGGAAATTTCTTGATGGGTATCTTTCACCTGTTACCTGTGTCCTTCGCGCCTACTTGGTACATAAGACCTCATCTTTTAGGGTATCTTTTAGGGTAAGAAATTGTTTGAGCCACGCCATGGCCCGCCATGTTTGGTATCTTTTAGGGGTGAACCTGAAAATTTCCGACGATCATCCCCGACAAAAAAATATTGGAGTCCCCCCCCCGGGGTCGGGGCGAGAGTAAATCGCTTGCGGCCGTGTTTCTTGCGGTAACGGAGTACAGAAGGTTGACTAGCTTGTCAATTTTTGCCATTTTTGCGGTGTTTAATTATAGACGATTTTGATTTAGGGGCAAACATCTGCCCAAAACGTGAACCCAAACTTGGCGGGGTGATACATTATATATATATTTAATGTCGACCGATTAGGCCATTGTTATATACACTCAATCTCATTCGCTACAGTATATAATACGTTAAGCATTCTTCAACTCAACTCCACCGGAGCGGATATGGAAATCAGCAGGGAGCTCATTGAAGGCTAGCAAGAGAAAAGAGGATAGTGTATATAGATTTCCGCTAGCTTTTCCGTGCGCGAAGTTCTCTTTACTATTATTTTATTTGTGTTCATCCTGTGCTAGACTGATGGGCGTATGTAAAGTGAAAGGTATAAGCGATCTTTCTTCCGAACTTTCTTCAGATCCAACTGAACAACCTCCACTGTCATCTAAAAAGGAAGATAAAACAACAAAACGGAATCAGCACAAATATTTTATGATGCAAACATACAAATGCGGGATCCTCGAGTATGTCGGGATCCTCGAGTATGTCGGGATCCTCGAGTACAGCGGGATCCTCGAGCGGGATCCTCGAGTATGGCGGGATCCTCGAGTATGTCAGGATCCTCGAGTATGGCGTGATCCACTAGTATAGCGGGATCCTCGAGTATGTCAGGATCCTCGAGTATGGCGTGATCCACGAGTATAGCGGGATCCTCGAGTATGGCGGGATACTCTAGTATAGCACGAACTCGATTATGGCGGGATCCTCGAGTATGGCGTGATCCTCGAGTACAGCGGGATCCTCGAGCACAGCGGGACCCTCGGAGCATGGCGTGATTCACGAGTATTCTAGCGGGATCCTCGAGCATGGCATGATCCACGAGTATAGCGGGATCCTCGTGTACAGCGGGATCCTCGAGCACAGCGGGACCCTCGAGCATGGCGTGATTCACGAGTATTCTAACGGGATCCTCGAGTATAGCGGGATCCTCGAGCCCAGCGGGACCCTCGAGCATGGCGTGATCCACGAGTATAGCGGGATCCTCGAGTATAGCGGGATCCTCTAGTATGGATAAACCATGGACTTACCCAATCTGGCGAACACAGCGACCTCACAGAGACTGAGCGCCCCTTTTCCAATCTTCTGCACTGAGACAAACTGTCCAGGGAGGTATGGGGAGCATTGTGATGTCCATGTTTCGCCATTTTTCACTTCTCGTAAGCGATCACCGCACATTGGATTTTTCTTGAATTCCTCTTTCGACATCCCTACTCGTGTCTCCACAAATGACAGCGTGTAACTTTCATCATCTGCAACGAGGATAGGCATACCGAATTGTTTTTGGCACAATTTAGAGGAATATGTCGGAATATAGTACACATCGAGTGGCAAAAAATACCGCGCATTCAAGAGACAGTTGATTAAAGTCCCCAATACATTTTGACCATAAGTCGACCACGTTTACAATTTTGAACACTCAACAAAAGAGTCGACAGCTGTGGCCACTTTGAACACAGTTTAGTCGACCCTGAGTCGACCATTTAAACCTCTTAAAGTCGATCCGATTTTGGCCATTTTAGCCTCTTAAGTCGATCACATTATTGACCACTTTTAAAATCGACACTTATCAGCAGTGTTCAAATCGGGTTACAACCGATTTGCCTCATTTTATGCATGCGGCGTTCTTTAGAGTTGGTATTACATTATTCGTGGACTAAAATCTGAAATTCGAAATTTTTCAAATTTGTGACGTCAAACTGTAAGACTCTATTTTAAAAGAGGACGCGCATCCCTTTTGTCGACATGCTACTGATGTGAACCAGACTTAAACCTTCCTTAACCCTGGTTTCCATATAGTCTTATCTGTCGCGTCAGTTGACCGTGAAACAATGGGAATTGGAATTATTCTTTTGTTTCACGGTTGACTGATGAGACAGATACGACAGATAACTAAGCTTTACCTGACTCTCCCACGATACTGACATCCGTGACTACGTACTCCCTCCCCAGGTTCACCGCCACCATGGGTCAGTCTCCTCCTGCGTCAGGATGCACGATCCTTGTTTCATTCGAGAGGACATGTCACCATCAACTGCCAGCCCCGCATCCAAGGCAACGGGTCCTTTGCTCTTCTCTGTTTTCATTTCGCCCGTGCTGGATTGCTCGGCGGGCTTGTTGAAAGCAATGTCTACAAGTAATTAAAACAGGTTGTCTTAAGCCGCTGTTACACGATGCAATGCGAGACAAGTTGCACGAGTCATTACAGCGTGTAACAACCTCTGCAACGTTACGAGACAGGCTGCGGCAACCGTTGCAGCAAGTAGGATACGATTCTACTTCTCGCAACGGATTGCAGCAACTTGTCTCGCATTGCAGCGTGTAACGGCGAATCTAGCAACTTGTCTCGCAATTTCGTTCCCAGAAACCCTCTCAGGCTTCTTTGCGCATGTGCATTCTGTATCAAAATGGAGGACAACCTGGAATTCGGCGTAACCTCGCGGGGAAGGCTCTGGTGACAGCCATTGACGCACGCGTCGAGATAGATTTGATACAGGAACCATTGAGAGAAAGACCTTTGCCGCGCGTGCCCCATTTTTTTTTTAAATTAGCAAATCAGCAAAGGCCTCAAATAGGCGGAAATCGGAAAACGCGCTGCTCGCGAAACACAGAACTCAGTAATCAGTCCTCTTCCTCTATGCGTGTGTCGGAGCTATGCGACGTTTATCCGGGTATGTACGGGCGAACCCTCATTGGCCCTTCTCCTCGTCATACCGAGCCTTCTAGCCGGCTCTCCAGTGGGATTTTTCGGATGTTCGATTTTTTGGCACGTGGGATTCCTGTGTCTTTCCCCTGCGACACAGGAATCCCGCGCGCAAAAAAAATCAAATATCCGAAAAAACAAAAACCACTGGAGAGTCGACTAACAGGCTACGTCATACCTGGAACGAAAGCATCACAAACACTCCTCTCACGTGGATCGCTCTCGAGTTCCTCTCCTTTCTGTTCTACCGCCTTCTCGACCTTCCACTGCTGTGTTGTCGGCGCCTCGTCTTTCTTGTCACAAGAACGAAGCACTACACTCGCTATCTCACCGATTTCTACATCTAGAACAAAGATCAAATGCACCCTATTTCTAAAAATGTGTAAAAGACATTTTCGATACAACAACAACAATTTATTCAATCAAAAAAGGGAGGGGAAATAAAAGTACAGACAATGAAAGACGAACATAAAGAAAGGATGGAACATGAGAGAATGCTCTGAGGTCGTTTTTCTTGAAATTTCCATTTTGATCTACCTCGTCAAATCTGACCTGTGCTTTGCTGTCTATTTTCCTTGGAATGTTGGGGATGCTCTCGTATTGGCTAAAGTTTCCTGCGATCTCTTATTCTGTATCGCGCGAACGTTTTCGCGACGGAAGCCAAGCAACTTCACTGCGACAAAATCCTGATTTGTTCACAAACAGTTTACAAATTTGAGTCAATGGATTCGGCCGGCATACTGTATGCAATATTTGTAAATAAAATTACCTAAGGCAGAGCATATACGTCTCCATTCACCGATTGTTTTAACGGATGTACACAGTCTAGTAAAGTTATCGCTATGCACAGGGAATTTCTGTAGAAACCTACCCATGGGAAAAGCTGAATTTCCCAAGGCACATGTATGGAAAGTGTTCGGAATTCACATGGATAGCCATAGGAAATCCGAACACTTCCCATTCTTCTACCATGGGAAATTCAGCTTTTCCAATGGATTTTTGCAGAAATTCCCTTTGATGCAGAGCTGTTCCATGACATTCACTCTTCTTACCTGTCTTGATGAGACAGTAGTCTTTTGCCGTCTCTGGACTGACCTGCTTGCCTTTGCACGTAAACCTTTGTTTGTCTGAATCGACTTGACATTCCTTCAGCTCGACCTCCTCGCTTGCTTTATTGTACGTCAGGCATTTGTGGCTGTCGACATGCTGTAAAGGACAAGCAACCAAGCTAAACTCTGAGCGCAAAGACAACTGGATCAGGGCGTTAAAAAAAAGGTTAAAAAAAAATCGATTCCCCTAGACCACGAATCTTGCCGCTGGTCAAACGATGACGGTCTCTAGGTTACGAGATTGCTGATTGGCCAACCTCGTTCCCAGGATCTTGTGGGTAATTTCCAAGATGGCGGTTGGTCGAGCACAAGACCCTGGGGAGGCTGAGTCACATGATCGTTTCAAAACAGAGGACAACCTCGTTCCCATGTCCTCAAACAGTGGTCATGTGACTCAGCCTCTACTCCTCCAGGGTCTTGTGCTCGACCAACTGCCATGCTGAAAATTACCAACAAGACCCTGGGGACGTTTTTGCTGATTGGCTAAAACGGCGCGCATGCGTAAATAGAACCTACATGTCGCTTTTGAGAAACATTTACAGGTAGTTTGGAGGCATAAATAGGTCACTTTCCCATCCATGGGAAAAGCTGAGTTTCCCATGGTAGAAGAATGGGAAGTGTTCGGATTTCTAATGGCTATCCTTGTGATTTCCGAACAATTCCCATGCGTGTGCCTTGGGAATTCAGCTTTTCCCATGGAATGGGTTTCTGCAGGAATTCCCTGTGGTGGCTGACACCAGAGCCTCCCCTGCGAGGTGACGAACCTGGCTCTGTACCATTCTCTAGATTCGAGAATGGTACAGACGAAAACTGCCACATCGGCTTTGAAAATCGGTCCTCGGCTTGCGCTCTTGGTCAACTCTTTTCTAGCTCGCAGTCGTCCCTTACAGACACCTCGCAGTCGGTAACTAAATGTAAATCTACCTACCATCAATGCCCCAGTGAGTGTGAAAGCCCAGTTAGTGATAGAAGATGTGCATGGTTGTAACGTGATCGATGACTTCTTGTTCTCGTTTTTATCGTTGGCCTCATCCGCTGCTCTGTCTTGGACCCCGATACAGGATCGTATAGTCGAACTGATGATCTTAAATTCACCTTGGACACCAGACAAAACAATAATGCGTGAGATTCACGTTTAGCCATCATACACCGAATAGAAATATGGCGGCAGAATTGAATAACTATTGTTCTTGACTTACTAGCCTCTTAAATAATTTTTTTTAACCATTGCAGTGTATTAGGGATAGTCCCTAAAATAAGTGCATTTGCCAATTATGGATAATCTTTAAAGGGCTCTCGCACGCTTAACATTCGTCCATCGTGGACATAAAATAAGTAAAAATTGTATACATTTTCCCGTAGTAATCAAAATAATCCTCCAGATTAATAGAAAAACCTTTCAAGTGTTGTACAAATGCAATTCTAGGTTGTTTTGACCTGTCATATAGCGGATGGAATTGGATTGCGAGAGCCCCTTTAAGTAATCATCCATGCAAGAACTAGGCAAACCTCCATTGTTCTACGGCATTGAAGGTTCCCCACGTAGGATATGTCCCATTTTTTTACTACAGAAAGTTATCATGACTAGTAACATAATAAAAGTGAAAAATTGATAGATTTCGACTTGCTTTGAGAACATATGGCAACAAAAATTCTCTAGACCAATCAGATAAAAGAAGAACAAAGGAGTGAGAATCAGCATTTTACGCTAGGTTCCCCACGTACAAAATCTTTTAAAATTGCATATCCTGTTTGTGAGTACCACATGTGCATATATATCCCTAAAAACCCTCAAACAAGTTTTTCTAGCATAATGAATTTGCTGATTTTCATGTCTAAGCAAATGAAATTGCCCATATTGTCAATAGAAATTTATTGCATTCCAGCGTGCTTTGCCGTTGGCTTGCCTAGTTCTTATACGGACCATTACTTAATCTATACCTTGACGTTTGTGACATGTGGTTTGTTTTCGAGGACACTCGCGTGTCACCCATTGCAATTATTACAAGGGTGTAGTACAGTGGACTATGCCTCATGTCAGCCGTCTCGTCTTTCAAACAAACAAACAAACAAACAGACAACCGATTAAACAAATAAACAGAAAGGAAACCACTGCTCACCTGATAATCTGTAATCCGTCTTGTCGCTTGGCGGATCATAGCTAGACTTGGAAAACTTTTCTCTGAACAACTCCATGAAGAAGTTGAGAGCTTTCTTTGCCAAGGAGGCCGCATTGGTGAGAATATCCTGTAAACTGATCTCAAATGTAAACTGCCCTCGTGCTTGAAAGATGGTGATGTCAGCGGATCCATTCACCCTGGAGCTGATACTAGGCGAGACACGGAGAGAGAATGCCAACTTGTGTATATAGAGAAGGTTTTTAGCGACAAAACGTAAAGCTTGTTGAACCCAGTAAGATGAGCGCTCGATTGCATACAGAGCCCCATGTGCAAGGTCCAGAGCGTGACACATTCCCTTCGTGATGTGACCAACGATGTTGCAGGACCCTAGAGGTGAAAGAAAAGTGAGTTGCTATGGCAACATGTGCAAGAGCGCAATGTGCAACGTCCAGGGCGTGACACATTCCCTTCGTGATGTGACCAACGATGTTGCAGGACCCTAGAGGTTAAAGAAAAGCGAGTTGCTATGGTAACATGTGCAAGACCGCCATGTGCAAGGTCCAGGGCGTGACACATTCCCTTTGTGAAGACCCTAGAGATAAAAGGTAAGCGAGTTGCTATGGCAACATGTGCAAGAGCGCCATGTGCAAGGTCCAGGGCGTGACACATTCCCTTTGTGAAGACCCTAGAGATAAAAGGCAAGCGAGTTGCTATGGCAACATGTGCAAGAGCACCATGTGCAAGGTTCAGGGCGTGACACATTCCCTTTGTGAAGACCCTAGAGATAAAAGGTAAGCGAGTTGCTATGGTAACATATGCAAGAGCGCCATTTGCAAGGTCCAGAGCGCAACACATTCCCTTTGTGAAGACCCTAGACATAAAAGGTAAGCGAGTTGCTATGGTAATATGTGCAAGAGCGCCATTTGCAAGGTCCAGAGCGCGACACATTCCCTTTTTGAAGACCCTAGACATAAAAGGTAAGCGAGTTGCTATGGTAACATGTGCAAGAGCGCCATTTGCAAGGTCCAGAGCGCGACACATTCCCTTTGTGAAGACCCTAGAGATATAAGGTAAGTGAGCTGCTATGGTAACATCGGCAAAAGCGCCATGTGCAAGGTCCAGAGCGCGACACATTCCCTTTGTGAAGACCCTAGAGATAAAAGGTAAGCGAGTTGCTATGGTACATGTGCAAGAGCGCTATTTACAAGGTCCAGAGCGCGACACATTCCCTTTGTGAAGACCCTAGACAAAAAAGGTAAGCGAGTTGCTATGGTAACATGTGCAAGAGCGCCATGTGCAAGGTCCAGAGCGCGACACATTCCCTTTGTGATGTGACCAACGATGTTGCAACTTCCCTTTTGTGGTTCACAATAGAACGCAAGCACAGACGCAAGCCCAAGAAAATCGAAACATTGCGTTCCCTTGCGCTTGTGCTTGCGTCTAGTGTAAATCAAGTGTCCGCGATAAAAACACCATATACCGCCTGCAGGGAAAAAAAAACGAAGTTTCGTCTGTTTTCCTTTCATACCCTGTTTCTAGGTGGAAGCGAAAGAGCCGATTGCACTCTTCGTCCTCAGCCTTAAAATAGCTTGTGCTAATTCAAGAGTAGGGGATTGTTTTAAGGTGTATATCAACAGCCCTGTACAACAGCCCTCATGATTGTAAAGCACATTGTTGACCCAATTTGTGCCATCTAACTACATTACTAAGCAGTCTGTTTTAACAAGAAGTCTATTATGGAAAACAAATTGTCACTAAAACGTAAAGTAAGCTTAACTCATGTAGCTGCAAATAAAGATTATTATCATTATCAATAGAGCAGTTTTCACAAGACTGTTATGAGTAACTCGGTAATTGCAATTGCTTCAGGTTGTGATTGGTCGAGGGCATGATCTTTGATCCTTCAGCCAATCAGATTGCGTGGAGAAAACAATTACTTGTGATTACTTTGCTCGCGAAAAGGAGAGATTGTGAATCACCTCGCTCTCTGATTTGTTTGTTGTTGAATTACTATATCGTATTTGATTGGATAGTGAATTACTCATGGATTACTTTTACGACAGTCATGCGAAAAACGCTCTATCTAATGTTTTCTGTTAATGGTCATAGCAGTTTTGTCGCTTGGAGTTTCCAAGTGATAAAGAAAATATACCCTTTCTATCCTTCGTGTTAATTACCCTGCCATGACATCATCCTTACCCTCCCCTCCCCTCCCCTCCCCTCCCCTCCCCTCCCCTCCCCTCCCCTCCCCTCCCCTCCCCTCCCCTCCCCTCCCCTCCCCTCCCCTCCCCTCCCCTCCCCTCCCCTCCCCTCCCCTCCCCTCCCCTCCCCTCCCCTCTTTACCTTCACAAAGTTCCTTAGAGATGCTCAGCACTTTGCCGATCAGTTTATCACAGATGAGTTTACTGATGAAGCGCTTGCCCCTGTGCAATTCACGACCTCCCTCTTTCCGCTGTAGCAAGTCGATATATCTCTTTGCTCGAGATCGCAAGAACACCGCCTTGATCTTCTGGCCCATGCTTCTCATTACGGCACCTGCAGAAGGGACCATCAATATGGTCAATATGCACGAATTTCTTTAGAAACCCATCCATTGGAAAAGCTGTAACAAGCAAAGAGTGCGGGACAAGTCGAGTAGTATGGGAAGATGAAAGACAAAAAAGACGCCTTTTCATCGGTTCTGGGACGTCCCATTTCTGTTTAGAATAAGGTAGTACCCGTGCACTTCCAGGTGCGCCAAATACACTCGGCTATACGGAAAATTATACCCACCAAATTTGTCCACTGCAGCTCCAATAAAATGCTTAAACTTATCCATGGCTAGTCTACACTCCTGCTGTAGCTCACTATGTGACAGCCGTTGACAAACATTGCACGCTTTCGCTGCATTCTTTATACATTGCTCCTTTTTCTCTTTGATGGTGACTTTCGCATCCTCAACTCTTTTTCGGACAAAATCCAGCTTCTTGGTGACGGCCTTTGTAGCCCTCTCCATAAGTCCTTGTAAGTCGGATCGGATTTCTACCTCCGCCTCTAACGCTGTGTCAGAGAGAGATCTGCCGTACCCAGCCGATACCCGCACGCGAGTTTGGAGATAGGAAAAGAGTTTGAGGTAGAACTCGGCTTCGATTTGTTCTTTAGTGAGGCACAACTTTGTCTCTGTTTCAACGCCAAAGATCTTAAGAGCTCCATGAATGTATACCTAACAAAAAACGACAATTACATAACCACAGTATACTTTGAGATGTTGCAACACCTTCCTCGTACCCAGGCCACGTTTTCAAGAATTTCAGAGCCAGAGCGAGGCTAGAAAATGAGTACGCACGCAAAGAATCACGGGAAGGGACAGTGCCCCTTGGTCCTTTGCGCCTGCATTAATAGATCCTTTCCAGGTTCCTTTGTGCGGACCAATATCGTTCTGCCTCGGGTTTCCTCTAATTGTTCTCTCTCGAAACGACGTGAGACGCCTTGGTACGAGGCATGTTCATGGGTATATCATATATATTCAGAAACTGATTCTGAAAAACAATCTGGGCCAAAATTTCATAAAAATACGCATTTCCGCGTATTGTCTGCTGAATATCCTCCCGTTTTCTCGACGTTTTGCTCTTCCCATATCAAAATCAGGCTTTGCCCAGTACGCTCAAACTAGAAGTGCTCATTTTATTAACCTGTGCATCTAGTGGGCTACGCGTCGCCTTCACCAGAATTTTCGGGCCCTTTTCCATGTCTTTTAAGGACCTGACAATCTTAACCCCACCAAGGAACTTAATGGGTTCAAGCTCCGCATCAAAGAAGATTTCCTGAAACGGAAAAGAGAGAATTATACTATTGTCGTGGTCATCATAATGAAAATATCAGCTTATATATCAGCATCATATATCAAATGTCAAACCTGATACAATGGTATCACATTGACGATGATGTGGAAGGTGATGACGACAGCAGTGATATGGTGTTGATGATGCTGCCTCACTGCAGGTGCTGATGAGGTGACGATGGTAGCGATGATAATGAGGAAGGTGATGATGACGACGCCAATGATAAAGTGGTGCTGGCAATGGTATGGTAGTAATGACGAAGATGGATGTAGATATGTCGCTAAGGAAGAAGATGACGATAGTGATGTCGTTGATGATGACACTAGTTACGACAACGACGACGACAACGATTATTATCATCATAATCATTATCCTTGTGTGATTTGGAAATACGTGACGACAAGACGACGTCAACAGTATTTATAATCGTCAACACAACTAAAAACTAGTTAATATCAAAATAATTACCTCCTCAGATATTCCTATTTCCACTCGTGGGTGATGCCAAGTATACTGATCATACCCTTGAAATACACACCACGTTTGATTTGCATGGACTGCCCTTTGTATGTTATGTCTTGATCGCTTGCGGAGGCCCAGATCTGAGAATAGCAAATATAAAAAGTGATTGAAGTGGTTTGGAAATCACATTCACGCATCTCATTCTTCTAGCCTTCCACTGACTAATCGGGGAGACGGGACCACGGTTTATTGTCCCATCCGAAAGACACCCCGCGCAAAGAGGTGAGAGGCGAACGGCTTAGACCATTCAACCACCTGTGCTTCCAAACTATGTACTTCTTTAATGCGTTTGAATCGTGTTGAACTCTGTGTTGAATCATGTTGAAAAATGTTCAAAACTGTTGAACCGTTCGTAAAAAAAGATCAAGGCTCCCGTCGTGAAAATCTTCACCTGTTAGCTATAGCTTTCATCTGACGAACATCGCGGAAACTTTCGCATGAAGAAAAAAAAGGAAATGTTGAATGGATTCAGGATTAGCCCTAGCCTAGCAATGTCCATCCTTGCGCGACAGGGGCCTCCCCTCACCTACCCCTAGGGGAGGGGAGAGGAGTACGCTGGCGCTCGAGGATGAGCAATGCCATGATCGTTTGATGTGGTATTGCACGGTATCACAAATGAATGTCAGAGAAACACGAGGTTATGTCCCACCCACCAAGAATAGAAATACTTACAATTGCCCCATCCCTGAACCCACTTTCCGCGACGACTTTTGGCATCTGTAGCTTTGAGCCAAGCATCCTGAAGAACTTCCCCACTGTCAAGGCCGAGAACTCAGCGTAGAAGTAATTATTGAGAGGATTAGCACTGAGGCCAACTAACACCCCGGCTGAGAGGCAGTGTCCATTCATGTCGAAAGCTCGAGGGCCATAGCACTCGGTACCAATCTCAAGGCGACCATGTACCTCAAGACCTTCTGGGATCCCTTCGGCGAGGAGGATCGTCACCCTTAAAAGAATATGAGCAGCTACTTACACGTGCCAGATATTTTTATGAGGTGCGCACTGCACCCATTTTTGCTATATCAAGATAACATTGTCGTCTTTCTAGATATTGAGCGGGCTTCCTGTGGTATATCTTGTCTACCTTGTTTTGGGGTTCTTGGTCGTGAAAAACGCAGCTTAAAATGCACTATCAACTATCTTGTTATGCTGTACATTTATTGTATTTTGGGGGTTCATGAGGTACGCACGTGCATTTGCGTATAGGAAATTACACGCCTAACATGGCTCCTTGGTCCTGAAGACTGAGACAAAGAAAAGTAAAGCTCTGGATAAGAATATTGCATAAGGAGCCAGGGGAAATCCGTCGTGGTATCAAGTGGTACGATGACCCAGGACATTCAGAAGCACAGGAAAAATAAATAAGAAATTAGAAGAATTTGCGGGAATATGACAAAAAGGAAAAAGCAAACGGGATAATGGAGGATTCCAGCTATAAGCGCGCGCATTCTTCTTTATTCAGAAATGACCAAGCCGTGTCCCACAACTACCAGAATGCAGCGCGCGCTTTTTTAACAGTTTGTTCGACAAATTACCGACATGTAGCGCGTGCGTTATAGCTGGAATCGTCCATTTTGTAAGTCATCTAATTTGTTTTCATTGCTCGATGAGAAAACTGTCAAATATTCAGTTAAGTAAAAATCCTCTTCTTTTAGTGTTTTTTTTTCAATATTCAGGCTGATCCTCCCCCCAAGGCAAAGAAGTAATAACGAAAACATAATTACCGTGCCCCCCTCGACTCCCCGTCTCCCCTGATACTTTTCTGCTACATAATATATAGTATTTTTTATAACATTTTTATTGTTATTTTACCATACATTGTACTTATATATGGTACTAAAAGAAATATAAACTTGAAACTTTTAGCTGTCCTAACACAACCAAGAACACACTCAAATGGAAAATTCACACTTCCATACACATTCCCAATCTTTTTACGTGATTACGGCAGGGATGACTTACCCGACTCTGATGTCGCTAATAGCGATAAAAGGAATGCCAAACACTCTCTGCCACTTGCCCTCCATGTAGACCTCCCCCTTGAGCGTGAGTCCCGTTAGTGAGAGTGTCCCCCCTATGTATAACTCCCCTTGTCTCTCCACCCTCCCCTCGCGATATACCTCCCCCTTGACAGGGACGGCCAGCTCGACAGTGAAGCCAAACACGGGTAGAGTGGTCATCGCGTACTTGATCTGAAGAATACAACAAGAAAATATGGCACGAAATTAATGGACGATTCCAGCTATAAGCGCGTGCGCTATTATTTATTTCAAATGTCCCACATCTACCGACATTCAGCGCGCACGTGCGTTATAGCTGGAATCGTCCATTATATGCTTCCAAAAACATTCACCCTATACTAGAATACATGCCACAAAGATGTGTATAAGATAAATCTCTTAAAAGAAGTAAGCGTTTTACAATTTGGAGCTGGCCAAAAAAGTTTAAAAAGCACGCGTGATCTTCCGGTGTCTCGAGTAAGGTCTACTAGATCCTTTTGCACTGGTTAGGTATTTTCATAATCATCTGACGTCATATAATAGCAAATGTCGGTGAAAATGGCGCTAGAGCTGATGCGCCACTTGAGATTAAAATGTTGGCTGGACATCACATGAGAGAAATGCAAGTTAGCCTTTGCTTCTAAAGGAGGTAAAGCAAGTCTATCTTTGCAGTACATTTCCTACTGACAAAGAATGCAAGCAATATCTGAATTTAAATTAAAAACGTAGCCAGAGATTAGCATCCTAATGCGTGTTTTACGTTGGCAGAACCCTTCCAAGTATATCAAGACTCCTCCAGAATAGAATTATTGTCCCGTCTTATGATTTACGTCATTGAAAGTCGTCCCCTAAAACATGGCCCATTGAATACATACTATACTACTCAATCAAGCCCTTGCCTTGTTTCGCCTAGGGCAGTCAACTGGGTTTTCGTCGCGACAAAAAGCCAGTTGACTGCACTCGATTCACTCATGGTTTGATTGGCGGAAGAGGAAACCGTAAAATCCCAAACCCAGTGCGACGTTTTCAAAACGCGCAGCGCGAAACAACGACGATAGGTATAATACGGAATCAATTCATACCTTCATAAATAGTTCAATTTTACTGAGTCTAAACTTCCCCTTGTTGGATCCCTCGTTCCTTTTCACCACCCTACCAGCCACCTCAATCTTGGAATTCCAGATGTTCGTTAGGAATTCTATATGAGTGTTCTCGCCAAACAATTTGACAGCAAACTTGCACAAGACGTCTGACTCGCAGTCGGATGGGAGTTTAGCGCTGATACCAAAGAACAGGCTGTTTGTAACTACGCGGTCGAGGAGAGATCGTAGCGGTTCGCGTGTGAACTTGGTGGCTCGTGTCATTGTGAAGCCTTCCTGTGAGTATGCAAAGCCAATCTAAAAGGGAAAGCCGGACGTTAGAGCTTTAAATGACACTAGTTAAACAATGCTTTCGAGTGGCATACTGCAGAATATCCCACGCGTCACTTGTATTTTCTGGTGTACACACGAGCCTTCAGGCGAGGAAATACAACACGACACGACACTACATTACGACACGACACTACATTACAGACAACACGACGCCATAAGACGTGACACGACACATTGAATTATCGTTGCGACAAAGGACTCACCGATGGATCTCTGAGCTTTCCAAACAAGTTGATTTCCCTTTGAATAACACTTTCGTAAGCGCTCCTATCTTCGCGCGATCTGCTGTAATGCCAACCGCAAATATGTCTTTCTTGACCAACTCAAATCCTATACTGGCCTCTATAAACGCCATCGGTTTGGCAACCCCTGAAACTCGCATTATAGTACTATTGTCCTCGATATTAATACCAAGGTTCATATCATGAAGTTGCATAAATGCGATACCGATATTTTTAAGGGTTGTAAAATTAAACCCTTTAATGTCAGCATTTGAAAACAAATCCATCACTCCCGATTCTTGTTCTTCTTCTTCTTCTTCTTCTTCTTCCCATTCTTCGCCTTCCTCCTCTTCCTCCTCGGTGTATCCGGGTCTAGTAGAGAACCTTTAGCATTCTTGTTATTTATATGTAATTTTGTATTATTGTCTTCTTTATTTTTCCTTTCCATGTACTCTTCAAATGTCTGATGTTCATAATGAAGATACTTCCTATAAAATTTCATCTTCTTTCTTATCATTGCTTTGCTAAGATGCTTTCTATTGCGCCGATGTTTTGCTGACTGTTGTTCGTGTCTGCTCCGAGTCTTGGATGATGTTACATATTTTCCCTTGTCGTGAGCTCCGTTCCTTTTCCGTGTTTCGTTCTGTCGTGGTTTGTCTTTCTTCTCTTCCCACTCCCACCCTCCCTCCTCCTCCTCCTCTTCCTCCTCGTTCTTTCCAGTAAAACAACCGTCTTCCAACGAGGGAGCCAACAGAGCCTGCTCTACTTTTTCTGAAGAAAGATAAATAAATCGAAAAGAGTTGCTGGCAATGGAGAAGGAATTCCAGATCTACGTTCTCCTGGTAAAAAGTAACAGGTAATGTTTGCCATCAGTTTAGATAAGAACAGTAACTTCACCCTACACGCTTAGAAATGATGAAATACAATGTTTTTAACACATTTTATCCCGGGGGTTAATCGTGTTTATAGCTGACTAGCGACTTGTGACGCTCGTTTTGTTTTTGCTCATTTGACGCCATTTTAAATCTCGCAGAAAAAGAACTAAAAACGTCCCTCACGACTTTTGAAGATTGGTATTCGTGGTTTTCAAAAATGCACAATTTAGCTTGTATCGCTAATGCAGGTTTTCAAAAGTTTTGTCAAATTCGGATTTTTCAGTAACCATTAAGAATTGTATAGCACGCGTTCACGTATAAATAGCCTCACGTTCACGTATAAATAGCCTCCATTGTCATTTTAACATAATGATTGATAATGGTTTGCATTAATAAACCGAATTGCACCAAAGTTATGTTGTTCGGAGTAACTTTATTCTTTCTATACCTGTCGGCAGGAATGGGATTCAAGACATTGATAACTTCACTTACTTAAAGAAGCCGATTCTTCCGTTACTCCCCTGGCTTCAGTGTGATTATCCTTTACTCCAAACACATCCATCTCAAACTCTGCGCCAGCCACGGTCTTGAAACCCCGCACGTACATCCTCTTTGAGTCGGGCGTCACTTGGAAGAAGAACTCAGCTACCTCGATAGTGAACTCACGCACGGAATACTCATCTGCATCGCCTATCAGGAAGTCACCTGCAGAGCACAAACAACACTTTTGAAGGTATTAGAAATAGTTATCATTCAGAAAGCACACGCAGGGTTGGGTCTAGTCCAGAACTGGATCCTAAGTGCTCCTAGGGTCGATACATTCTCGTATCCTCCTTGCGGAGAGGCTCGGTGACAGCGATTGACGCATGAGATTTAATACAGAGCTGTCGAGGGAAAGGGAAAGGGAAGGAGGCGAAGGAGCAAGCAGACGCGCTTTCTCTTTCTCCTCGCTTTTCGCTTTGTGCTTGCCACGCTGGCTAATGTTTTTCCATTGTCGTGCCCATATCTCCCGTCACCTCGCGGGGGAGGCTCTGGTGACAGCCATGGACGCATGCGCGAGATATGATACAGAGCTGTTGAGAGAAACACCTTTCTGCGCATGTCCCATGGTTCAAAATCAGCCAATCAGTCATGAAGTCTCTCCCTGGGAGGTGACGAGTCGGGGAGCTCTGGATACGAGAATGATTATGGGGTGTCCAGGCCAGATTGTAAAGTTTGTCGCGCGTGCGCGCGCTGTCATCAATCCTTTGCGCGCCTCCCTCTTCTTTTCTTAGAAGCGACTGGGTGCGAGTCTGCGCTTACGAGTCGTCTCAACTTACTGGCAGTTTTCAAGATGTTGCGCACGCAACATAAATGGAATGAGAGCAATGCTTGTCTGCTTTGAATAAGAGCCTTCTTCGCCAGAACGAGTGGGAACGGCTCCAGGGTATCTTACTCACAACATCGTGAAAACGACCAATTCAAAAGCATTTGCTTTATGCCAGGAGCCCATGAAGGAGCTTCCATCTCTCATATAGGGTCCATGAGGCAGCGTTTTTACTGACCATCTATTTTTAGAACGCTTCATGGCACAATTACAATTACATGTGAATATCTCCTATTATTATTCAGCACATCGATGCACTTCCCAAATATGGTCATTGGAACGCCAATAGCTGTCTTCTGTACATGACAGCTATCCTGCGGTATCCGTCTCTGAAGGAAATATGATGTTTTGAGCTCGTAAATAATACACAAAAGTCATGTTTTTCGGGGGGGTTTTGTGCTATCGATGTGCTGAATAATAAAACCATTATCCTGCTCGATTTTGCAGAATATCGTCTGATTTTAGCCAACTCGGGACTTCGTCCCTCGTCGGCTAAGTATCAGACGATATTCTGCGCAATCTCGCAGGATAATGGTTAATTGTTCTAATTTCATCTTTATCTTTGTATGCTCTCTGACGTAACCAGCAAACAAATAATTAACCTAGCACCTCTATTCTAAAAATAGATAGGTCAGGAAAAACGGTGCCTCAATTTTATATGTCCGTTAGAGGCTCCTACTTAAAGGGTTCCTGTTTGTGTATTTTTATTCCGAAAACGGGCTTTCATAGATAACTTTGACTGCTTTCCCGAATTCTGTTCGCTGAACAATGTTCAATGAACGAAATGCATGTCATATTTTCTAGGAATAGCAATTTCTCTCTTGCATTTCAAAAACACGTCATGAATGTTCGGCGCTGCTCTTTCGCGATTTCCAAAAGTACTCGAGAACTACCAGCCATCCTGCATACACGTTCTCGAAAATTTTCTGAAAATCAGGCTTGTTAAATCGTGTCTATATGTGTCTAATCTAGTCTGGGATATTTAACAAGAAAGAATGCTTTCCTTAGGATTAAACCTCTCGAAATATGTTCCTGCCGCGGAAATCGGCGATGTTTTGAAAAAATGTCTGATAATTATTCTTGGCATGCCAGGGAAGTCACAGTTACTTCGAGGATAACTATCTTGCATGTGCGCGAATTCTAAGTAGCCAATTGCACTTCCGTTTATTTTAAATTGTTTTTCAGAAGTCACATACATTGCAAATATTGAAATTTATGAAGAATAGAACATACCTGAATGCCAAGATGTATCTTTCTTTATTTAAAATTCACCATTCGTATCTTGTATTCATCTTTAGGCAGCGAAAAATCTGGCGGAGGTTCAAGCTTCGTCAATTCCGGATAACTCTTCTTTAGTTCTTCGAATGTAATCAGTTCACCGGGTTCGATACAAATCTTCCTCAATTTTTCTCATCTTCTTTATCTTCTTGATCTTGCTCTTCTATGGCAAAATACCCACTCCATAAATTTGAAGACACGTCCTTGAAAAACTCACTGTTAAGAATATCTTGGATTGTTTTATCTTCAGAGCTTGATACTTTGTACGCTGTTCCTTCCCCGCATGCGTAGTAGAGTTCTGAGTACTCTTCGATGTCTTTGGAATCGCCGTCTTCTTCCGGAACATCTGATGCATAAAAACGGAAAAGGTGGTTTTGAGGATTGCATTGCCTTCGTTGGGTTCCACCAACAGATATAAGCTCTTACTAATATGGCCGAAGATCATATTTTGCTCTTTGGGGGTGTGGTATACTCTGAAACCTATTTTATCTCCTATTTTATGTAGCTGCGTGCCAAGACCATAGTTAGTAGAGTGCCAAGACACATCAGAATCTCCGTTCCTTTGTTTTCTAACATGTGATCGATATTTTAGCCCAAAAATTCGCATCAGCCTTAAAATGTGTTACATCTTGTTGCAACCCAATTCAGATCATGTGATGATTCCTTTGGGTGGATACTTTCGTTACTTTTGCACATACACTCGAGCACTCGGTCGAAAAAATGAACAATTGTAATAACCACCCAAGGGAATCATCACATGATCTGAATTGGGTGGCAACAAGATATAAGCACCGTTAACCGATTTGGTCTATGATTGCGGTTGTAAGCACAGACACACGTTACTCTGTAGTGTATGTGAGAGACAGGACCTACGGTTTTAATATACGTCCTTAGGGGCCGACCATTTAACTCTTGAGGGGGGGGGGGGGGCTTTTCGAAAAAAATCCTACACAGCAAAATGGTGACTAAAACCCTTCTTTCTTAATGGAAAAAAATATCACCACATACAGAGGTATAAAAAAAAATCTTGCACGGACCAAAAAGCCCAACCATTTTCAGATGTCAAAATGTCCTTTAAGGCTGATCACTCTTATCTCGGAAGACCGATGCAGCCAGCAAAACAAACCGCTTCGATTCTGTATTCAACAGTCATTCCCTCACCTATGCAGCTCTCAGTCGGGCATTCTACCGTCTCCGTGCTCATTCCAGGACATTTATCTCCACCGTTTTCCGGTTTTGGATCGTTACATTTCCGCTTGCGTACCCGATCTCCTCTGTAACACAGCTTCTTCTCTGTACATTTGCTCCACTCGCTCCATTCTCCCCAGTTTCCGTCGATGGATTCTGCAAATTTACGTAAAATTGCATCGTCATTTATAAACCTATTTTCAAAAAGGTTGCACCGTCACAGCTGTCAGCTGTAGGCCGCGGTGTGTCATTGGAGAAACTAAGAAAAACGACTAATCACGAAAATCTCGCGAAAAACTATCGACTTGCAGAAACTTCCTTATTAGTAATTCCCCATTTCCTTATTGTGAAGATCCGTAAGTATTTTTCCTCATGCCTTAGCGAAACAGGCCGGAAATTCATTAAAACTTTCAGATATTCGAGCTACCCTACCCTTGGTCGCCACTTTGTTTTTGCTCTTCTTGATATGGCCAAATGACCTGGGACGAGATTAAACACTTTCTCTCACTGTTTCGTGTTATCCCAGTACAAAATGTCTTGCGAGTGATGTATTGTGGAATCATTTGGCATAAGCAGGGTGATAGGCATTGGCTATTTCCTATAAACGAGCTATAGTGTCAACGTTATGGTTATACCAACTAATAAGCAATTTCATTCCATTTTAGCATCATGACAATTTCACACTGGTAGAATAGAGCGCTTACTTGGACATTCTCTTATCTGGCATGTTCTGGTGTCTTTTCGCTCGCCATCGCACTTCTTCCCTCCGAACTTCCGTTTCGGATTATCGCACTTGCGTCTTCTCACTTCTTTTCCTTCTCCACAAGTGGCGCTGCATTCTGACCACGAACCCCATGCGCCCCAGCTACCGTCAACTGGAAAAAATAACATTAAAAAACCATGAAGTTAATCCACCAACTGGCTATCTACTCTTCGTGGCCAATCTTTTGAACATTTGCGAAATTGAATAATATAGCTTCAATGAATAAATTCTAAAGTAGCACATGGTGCCATGCCGCGTGAAAGCATTTTGATTGGTTGATCAGTCATTTCGTGTGATGTGATTGGCTGAATGTTCACGAGAAGGCAAAGTTCCGTGTCGTGCCGTGTCTAAGCATTTTGATTGGTTGATCGGTCATTTCGTGTGATGTGATTGGCTGAATGTTCACGAGAAGGAAAGGTTCCTTGTCGTGCCGCGTCAAAGCATTTTGATTGGTTGATCAGTCATTTCGTGTGATTTGATTGGCTGAATGTTCACGAGAAAGCGAGGGTTCTTGCCATGCAGTGACCTATCGTCTTCCGTGCCTTTGACAGTCATGCGTACTGCTGTACTATACATCGGCGGGAGAGGTTTAATTGTGCCAGTGTGAGTTACAGCTGTTTCAGGTAACACGCGACTTCGCCGCTGCCGCCAGAGTTTGGCAGTTAGTTTTCTGTGCTGTCCATCAATGCAATCCGTGTCCGTGTGAGCCAATCATATCCTTACTCAGTGCATTCGATTGGCTTCCCTTGCGAGACATGTCGCGACAGAAGCCAATTCACTGCACTAGGCGAAACCAGGCAAGGATCTGATTGGCTCAAAATGGTTTGATTGACTACACAGGAAAACCCAACTGCCAAAAGCTCTCTCGATGTTTTGAACGCGCTGGGTCGCGTGTTACCTGAAACAGCTATAAGCTACAATTAAACTAGGACACTTGTAGCGCGCAACAATTGTGTCCTGCATGTTTCTCCGAGTGGCTAAACTAGGAAACATCGCACGCGTGTCTCCGAAACATAAAATGTTTCTTGTCTTGCGAAGAACATTTCTTTGTGTCCCGGCTATAAAATTTGTCGCGTTCAACACTGCTTCTCGCGTGGCTAAACCGAGAAACTTAAAGAAAACATGTGTCCGGCTACAATGTTGCGCGCTACATGTGTCCTAGTTTAGCCAGGGCTTTAAAAGTATCAGGCGACACAAGGCAAAATTCACTTACTAGGGCAGGAGTTAAGGCAGCCCTGCGCCGTTTCCCTTTCTTCTCCCGGGCAAGGTTTCCCGCTTCTCGCCGGTTCAGGGTTGTCACACTTCCTTGTTCTCGATATCACACTTCCACCGCAAGTCTTAGCGCACTCGCTCCACTCGGACCAATCAGACCATTGACCATCTCGAGGACCGGCTACAAGATAGACAAAACATATCAAGAAATTTCCTTGTAAAACGGGATTCTTTTCTCCACTTCCATACATTGAAATATCTACATGCCATATTTGGAATCCTAAACGTTTTTTGCTCTTCTATTGACTTAGAACGTTGCAAAATCCACAAGAACTAACAGACATTAAAGGAATGATGTTGTTCGTCTTTTCCATCACTTTTTCACGATCTAGAGCTTGGAAACAAGAGACTCAAGAAACCACAGGAAACCACAGCCCATATAGCTACTAGAAAAAAGGCAGTCTTTCTTGATATGCGGGTGGGTGGTAGTGTGGCTTCAACAAGAGGGCACGGGAGTTTTTCGCGCGTTATGTGGCTTTGCTAAGTATACTTTTTATTTTCCTGAAGATAAGGATCAACATGATAAAGCTAATAATCTGGAATCAATACAAAATAATAGAAAAGTGTATTTTAGTTCGAAGCTAAACAAATTACCTGACTAATTATACCTCGAATTCGACTTGGTGTTTAGTCACCGATATGCACACTACGCCGGTAGATATCTAGTACTTACTTTCACAAGGTTTATTGCAATCTTTTCTTGTCTCCTTGGCCTCCTTCTCAGGACATTCCTTGCCGCCGTGTCGTGGTTCAGGGTTGTTGCACTCTCTTGAGCGTGTTACTACTGACCCGCCACAAGTCTTGCTACAGAGTGACCACGGACCCCACTCACCCCACCCTCCGTCAACTGCGGATGCAAAAATAAAAGGCCAGCATGAAAATAAGGTGTCAAATCGAAAATCGTTAGTTATAGCGCTATTCACTGTTTATCAACATTGCCATTCTAATGCTAATGTACCAACCGTAGATTGAATAGCGCCCTCTGTTTGTGAACCAATCGATCTCTGATTGGCACATTAATAATAATGGATGACGTCAGCGTAAACAGCGCTATAGCTCAAGTGAGGCAGAAAATTGATGGATTACACCTAGTTCACGTAGCACGCAACCTTGCCGTTGTCAGGTTTATGGAGTTTTTTGGCATTTGGGTTTTCTGTGTTTAATTTTTATTTAAAATTTGAACTAATGTCGAAGTCATTTATCGATTTATTAATTTCCGATGGGTCTGTGCGAGGACCGTTTCTGATTGGCTAAATTTTTTCACCTAAATTACCGCCAATTTTGGCGCGCGCGTGGTGACAGAGGTGGGCGAGGTCACCGACCAATTTCATGTGTGTCAACCACTTTTGTCCACATTGGAGCTCCTTCCATGGTACATACCAGCACATCCACTCTCCTCGTATGCTTCCCCCTTGCAGTCTTTCCCTCCTCCTGAAGGTTCAGGTTTCGTACAGGATCTCGTGCGCACCCTCGTCCCGCCACCCGATAACTTGGATCCACAACCGCTCCAATCAGACCACGTGGTCCAACCACCATTCACTACAAACAATAAACAATGTTACGTCTTCTGTTTTGTTTGTACCTTATAAGGTTGAAGTTTTAACAATTAGTCGCCTCAGGCTCCGTCATTATCAGCGAATAGAGCAGATGACTGTGAAAAGTGTCGCGACACGGCGCGGCACGGTCACGGTCACGGTCACGGCACGGTCACGGTCACGGTCACGGCACGGTCACGGTCACGGCACGGTCACGGCACGGTCACGGCACGGTCACGGCACGGTCACGGCACGGTCACGGCACGGTCACGGCACGGTCACGGCACGGTCACGGCACGGTCACGGCACGGTCACGGCACGGTCACGGCACGGTCACGGCACGGTCGCACGGTCACGGCACGGTCACGGCACGGTCACGGCACGGTCACGGCACGGTCACGGCACGGTCACGGCACGGTCACGGCACGGTCACGGCACGGTCACGGCACGGTCACGGCACGGTCACGGCACGGTCACGGCACGGTCACGGCACGGTCACTGCACGGTCACGGCACGGTCACGGTCACGGCACGGTCACGGTCACGGCACAACTTTGTCGCGGCACTTTTCACAGTACGAAATCTGCTCTAGATACCGAGACGAATGTTTTAGTATAATAAACGATTCCAGTTATAATGAATGCGCGCCTGCATGTCGGTAGTTATGTCACCTTTTAACGAACCAACTCCTTGTATACGCTCGTTGCATCCTGGTAGTTGTGTTACATCCCAAAAGCATCTCTAAAGAAAAAGAGAGCGCGCGCGCTTATACCTGGAATCGTCCACTGCTCAAACGACAAAAACTCAAAACTCGAGCGCGCACTTCCAATCTTTTCAACGTTATAATCACCGGTAGGGGATTATAACAAGAAAAAAAAAACTCTCAACCAATTAGACTGCTAGCATCCCCTACTTTAGCGCGTACCCCAGAGAAGCGCTTCTCTGGCATTCCTCGGGGCTCTTCGCGCTTCTCTGGGGTACGCGCCAAAGTAGGGGCTGCTGGCAGTAACTATATACTACTCTTCCCAGTAGACCGTTACACCTCTCGGTTTCTCAGCCCGCCGGCGGCTGTGTAAAATTCATCGCGTGATCACCTTTTTATGTACCACGTGATGGGTTGCTTATGTACCACGTGATCAACCGTTTTGGGCGTAGACTTTGTTGGAATGCAGAAAAACAACGCAGCAGACCAAACGCTCAAAGTTTACGCCCACAAACATTGATCACATGGTACTCATCAAGCAACTCATCACGTGGTTCAAATAAAGTGATCACGCGATCAATTTTAGACAGCCGCCGGCGGGCTGAGAAACCGAGAGGTGTAACGGTCTTCTGGGAAGAGTAGTACTAAAGGGCCGACCATTAAATTTTTGAGGGGGGGGGGGGGGGGGGGTGATTTGGTCCGTTTTGCGGTAAGAATGTTTTTTTCCAAAAGAAAGAAGGGTTTTAGTCACAATTTTGCCGTGCAGGAATTTTTTTTTTACGAAATCCCCCCCCCCCCCCCCCCACACACACACACACTCAAGAGTTAAATGGTCGGCCCTTAAACTGGAATAACAAGAGTTAGGAGTCCGTAATACTAGGTGTGAACAAATCATAAACACAGAACAAACCTTGCGGCAGAGCGAGGATGACGACAGGTTTTTTGCCGATAGACTTGTGATAAGGAAATAGATACACCGGTCCGTCCACACGGTCATTCACTGTCAGCGTCACCTGTAGGAACATTGAAATCACCATTAGCAAGAGATTCTTCAAAGATCCGTTAAATTCAAAGGCGTTACGTCAATGCTCATCTTCTCGTAAAGACATAATCCGAATCCAAACACGATCGCTTTCTAAGCGCTGAACGCCTGTGTGTTTAAAATATCTTCCCTAGGCCCTTTTGCCGAGTAAAAAAAAAAAAATGGCGACCACAAGTATGTTTGTCGAAGATCTGCATGTGCAACGTTTCAACGAAATTTTAGTGAATTTTCTTGCTTTTCTTTTAGCCGATAGAATTTTATACCATCTGGCGTTAATCCTGATGCTGATATTATTTCATGTTATTTGCGTTTGTCACAAGAAGACAAAGCAAAGTTTCGCAAGACCTCGTTTGTCGCGAAAATCTAATACCTTTTGTCCAGAAAACTAGCCAACTAAAAGTACCATACATGCTATATCTATTTTGAATTAATTTTACCTGCTCCAGTGTCCAGTCGTCACTGATGAACCCATCATTTTTCCGTAGAGATATCTGGATTGGTTTACCAATGTCTCTTGAGTACACGTCGTATGTTCTGGTCCTGCATTTTACAAAGTATTAATAATTAAGGTGACTCACTCGAAATTCAAAATGCACCCAACTGTGTCTAGAGCGCAAATCTGCGTCGTCAAACTAACGGCTATAACTTTTGTGTCTTTTCCTCTATTGTTATAATTATTTTTTCAAATCCTACTTTACTGATGTATAAATATGCTACTGGGAACCGATCTTCTTGAAAACATTTTTGGAAGTCACAATCTAAATTTTTGTGAGGCCCTAATTTCATATTCCGGTCGTACTAGAAAATTTTTTGCCGGTTTTTTGGCTGAAATTCCAGGAATCGATTCCAGTTGTAGTGATCTCAAATCAAGTGAAGTTACAGAAAATTCGTCGGAACAGAAACGCGGTAATAAAAATACCGTCAGTTATGGTCAACTTTTGCCAGATTAGAACGCTGATTCTGCTTGGCTTGAATTGAATTTTAATAGTGCTCCGAAAACTCATTATTTGGGCTCTTCCACCGGCACTATGTTGTATAGTAATGTATTAAACTTTACCGAAGGTCAGATTGTAAATACCATGAAATACTAAAATGTTCGAACATTATCTACCGAGGAAAGAAATTGTGAAAGCGCAATGAATTTATTACAAGAATGTCGAGTTAAAATGTGTTGTTATTACGTATTATTTCTTGCTAAGATGTATATAGACGAGAAGCTTGTGGCATTGGTAATATTTAGTAAGCAAGTTTGAACATCTTGCGTGCTTATTTGATATAGAAGAAAATTGTTAAAGTTACGGCGGTCGCCCTCTGGTCATGCACGCAGATTTGAAGCTGTCTTGTTTATGAATGGTAATGAAATCTCGCATTTTGCCAGGGGGACATAGTAGGCCAACTCTAATCATCGAACAAAGAAAACGTTTATCGTCGACTCTTTTTTTGTTCCATAGGGACTTAACAGACAATTGCTATTTCGGAGCGTGACTGCTATTGATTAGATTTGGCCTAATGAGCTCCCCCTGGAAAACTTCAGATTTCATTATCGTTCATAAACAAGAGAGCTTCAAATCTGCGTGCAAAACCAGAGGGCGAATGTCGTAACTTTGTAATTTTCTTCTATGCCAAATAAGCAAATATAATGGTCAAACCGGGTTACTAAGTTTTACCAATGCCACAAACTTCTCGTCTATATAAATCTTAGCAAGAAATAATACCTAATAACGACACATTTTAATGCGACATTCTTGTAATAAATTCATTGGTCTTTCACAATTTCTTTCCTCGGTAGATAATGTTCAAACATTTTAGTAGTTCATGGTATTTGAAATCGAACCCTCGATAAAGTTTAATACATTGCTATACAACATAGTGCCGAGGGAAGAGCCCAAAAAAATGAGTTTTCGGAGCACTATTAAAATTCAATTCAAGCCAACCAGAATCAGCGTTCTATTTTGGTCACAGTTGACCATAACTGACGGTATTTTTATTGCCGCGTTTCTGTTCCGACGAATTTTCTGTAACTTCGCTTGATTCGAGATCACTACAACTGGAATCGACTCCTGAAATTTCAGCCAAAAAAACGGCAAATTTTTTTTCTAGTACGACCGGAATATGAAATTAGGGCCTCACAAAAATTTAGATTGTGACTTCTAAAAATGTTTTCAAGAAGATCGGTTCCCAGTAGCATATTTATACATCATTAAAGTAGGATTTGAAAAAATAATTATAACAATAGAGGAAAAGACACAAAAGTTATAGCCGTTAGTTTGACGACGCAGATTTGCGCTCTAGACACAGTTGGGTGCATTTTGAATTTCGAATGAGTCACCTTAAGTAAGAGTTAAATACCGAGGGCTGAGGCAATATGGCATATAAATACCGAGGGCCGTACTGACTTATTACATGATCTAAGGTGATTTTACTATCGGGTGGAGCGCATTTCAATTAAAAAATCGAAAATACTTCGTCAAATAAACGTTTTTTAACCATATAAATTAACCAGGGAACTTTATTTTTTCCAGCAGAGGGATATCCCCTGAGGTTTAAGTCGTATCGGAACAAAAGGATGAAAAGTGTTTTGAAAGCTATTGTCACAATACGCTTGTCTGCATTCTAAAGCACCCGTTTCATTAAATTAAAGAATATCCCTCGAGTGGTTGGAAGACTACAAACAAAAGTGTGAGGCTATTGTTCCTTTAGCTTCCATGCATTCGTTTTTAAACGACCAATGAAAGTACTTCTTTTTGTACCAAACAACAAAAGAAATCAAAACACCTGTTTTTCGCGATTTTAGGTCGTCATTTTGTAGAAGTCAGTGCTTGAGTGCTGAACTAGTAGTTCTTAGTTGGCGACTGAGAACGAGTTTCGGAGAAAAAAACAACGCTTGAGGACTCAAGACTAAAAGGGTGCGTCAGAAAAATGTTGCGTGAGGAACTCGGCACTCACTGTGTGGTTTTAAAAGAGAGTAATACATTTCAAAGTGTCCTGTAGTTGGCGATTGAGAACGACATGGTAAGTTTAACTAACGTTCTTATTTACAGTAATTCGTTTTATTACAACAGTTGAAATAGACCGGTCTGGTAAATTTATTTAACTTGAACGTATTAGACCGGTGTGCCGTTGATGCTGCGACGTACGAGGTCCATCCTAAATTTGACAAACGGGTAAAATGTACTGAAGAAAGAAAATGTGTTGTGCATATGTATTGTTATGAGCTTAATGTTCTAAATTATTTTTATTTCTATTTCTTTCACAGTTTGATTGATCGTGAAGCAGAAATGGAGCCGCGGCCAGTAAGGTTACCTATAACAACTGCTCATTCCATATTACATTGTAATTACAGTTAAATTTAGTAGAAAAGTAGAAAGAATCGCCAATTTGCAATTTTGAGACACACTTTACAGCTAAAGCTAGTAATAAATAACACTGAATTTTTTGTTCAAATATATATATGTATTTTTTTTCAATTTAACCTAGCAGACAATTTTGTAGTATTTATCATTTAGCTGTAAACGTGTTTCAGCATCGGAAGGGTGGGGCTTTATTTGTCTAATTAGTCATAATTGCTCCTAACTATAAATGCGCCGGGTCATTTATGAGAATCACTTGTTCCATAAAGACCCGCGCATTTATAATGCGGGTCATTTATGAATAATTATTCAATTATAGCCCCAATCTTCCCTGCTGAAACATCAAACCCTCCCCGTTCTTTTAAGAATGTAATTAATTCATAGGGATTTAAGTAAAATAAAGGGTCTTGAATAACAATAGAAAAGGTGTCAATCATGTAATAATGCTCTTTCAGTTATTATGGCAGGGGATAGCCAGAATTGTGCCAACGGGGGGAAGGAGGTGCCATCCTTTTTGTTGTCAATTTTTCCACTATATTTAAGAAGCAGTTCGAGCAAGCAGTGGACAAAAATCTAGTACTAAGATCATTTGCATTGTATTGCAAATTTCGTTTAGTCTGCTTTCAATATCTTGTGAAAAGATTCCGTGATCTCTAACAACACCAAACACTGAAAACGAAATTCAAAGCTCCTACAAAAATGAAATGGTAGTGGAATGAAAATGAGAACAATTTTTTCTTGTGTTTGCACTACTTTTTACAACGTTGAAACTGTTTTTGACAGACTCCAATGAATCTGTTTTTGGTGTTACTACGGTCGTTGAGAAAAATCTGTATAGCTTTTAAAATTTGAATATACCCCTGATATTACTCTGGTAGAGGAATTTGTCGCCATCAAAGCCTGAAATTACTCGATCTCCAAATGGATTTCCTCTTAAGCAATTTGTCACATATTTACTGTATTTTGTTCTTCAAAACATGGGGAAGGGGGTCCTTCAGTTGATACATTTGATATTAGAAGACGACTATATGGTGTTTTCAATAAAGTTCGTCATGCTGAAAGAGAAGGTATAAAGCTCTGACCGAACGGTATTTTTTATTATAACCATCTACGAACAGGTTCTATACTTGGCATACTGAATTTAGTTGTAAATATCGCACTACAATTCCTAAAACAGCCGATGGAAATGGATGCTTCCTCACCCTCTCCGTCCAGCATCTGTTAAAGTCAACTCCCCCATCTCTCCTTCCTCTCCAAACAGCTTGATGTAAATCTCGGCATCAGTAGACGAAAACATCTTGTCCGCAGTACGGACTTTGATGTAGTATAAAAACGCTGAAAATGGGATATTTACAGGAGAAGTAAATAACAAAACAAGAAAAGTAGGGGCAAATAAAGGTCTAGGAACGGTTCTATAATGCATTGCGCACCGTGTTGTTTATATCCTTGATATCTTTGACATCTCAACTAAAAAAAGAGACTGAGAGGCCAGTTGATAGAGTAATTTAAGTTTTTGAACAGTTACCATTATTATTATTTTTCGTTTTGGAAACTAAACAGGAGCAACACGTCGCGCAATGCATTATAGAACGGTGGCATTGGCTTGATAGACCAAATCGGCTAACGATGTTTACATCTTGTTGCCACCCAATTCGGGTCATGTGATGATTCCTTTGGGTGGATACTTTTGTTAGTTCTGCACATGTGCTCGTGCAATCGGTCAAGTGAGAAAAATTGGACAATTGCAACTACCCAAGGGAATCATCACATGATCTGAATTGGGTGGTAACAAGATGTAAACACCGTTAGCCGATTTGGTCTATTCTAGAGGACGTACATTGCAACCTGAAGTTGATTTTGTTCCCGTTCGCGTAGATACTAACGCTGTCTTTATACCGCAAACCCGCGTGACAAAGTTAAAGAGTACTTCACCCATCGATAATTCTTAGAGGAAAGTCCCTAAAAGGGGAGAATGTTGACCTTCCGATAGTAAGCCGTCGTCGACCAGAAACACGGTGTCACAATTTTAGCACACTTCTGGTGTTGTAAAAGTTCACATAACTGATGGATAGCCAAACTACTAGTCTAGGTTTGTTAAATAGCCTTTTAACTACAAAGCGATCATGATTGTAAGCTTCATTGACCTATTACAGAGCGGATGGAAACGAATTGCAAATTAGTTTTTGATGAACAGTTTTCAAAGTTTGAACTTTGTATGAATATCGGCAGTCTTGCCGATAAAATTTGCCTACATTGCTTATTAGTCTAATCGATTGATAAAACGATTACATGGGGAGAGATTACATAGAAATGTAGAGCTGTATTTACGAACTTATTCAAATAACCGTAACACAGCAAATTTGAAGCTCTGTAGTTGTACTCACGGCCTTCGAGTCGAAACACGCATTTATCATACAATGCCATCACTTCATTATCGTCCAACACCTTGGTGTAAATCTCAAAGTTGTCCATCCCTCCTTCAAAATAGTCTTCGGTCATTTTGTTCTCGGCGTTTTTCCGTCTGTTTCCGATAGAGAGGAACTTTCCCCATTTAATAGGTCCAGAGTTCTTGTGTACTCTCTCTTTGTGGATCCTCTTCCCGTCCAGGTATATCTTGACTTTTCCTGTCACGCTGTCAAACGTTGCGGCAACATGACTCCAAACTCCTAAGAAAAATATTTACGTGTTCTATCAAGAAAATCCTGTCGTATTTTAGGAATCCGGGCGGGCTACCTGTGTTTTTGAATCTTTACCCAGGCCCTTTGACCGGAAAAAACATGACCAAAGGAAACGATGTCTCTCGAACATCTGCACATACGAGGAATATACTTACAATAATAAAACAAAATAATAAAATGTTCCTGAGCATTTAAAAATTCTCAATGCTCTTACAATGTTGTTTTACCTATGTTTTACAAATCTTATAACTGTTGATAAATGTACAATGAGTTATTAAAAAGTAAAAATATAATAAAAAGTGACTAACTAATGGAAAAGATAAAAATCCTACAGTTTGATAAGAACAAGAAAAGATAAAAAATAATAATAATAAATATATCATTTATTGAATAAAAATGTCTTAAGTTTGGATTTGAAAGACGACAGGGAAGGTTCGGACCTGACGTTGTGTGGCAGCGTATTCCAAAGAGTGGCAGCAGCAAAAGCAAAGGTCATTCCAAATCATTCCAAGTGAGGTAAGGGGATTGCCGTATTTCCTGACCTATCTATTTTTAGAACAAATTTGGCGCGAATCGTTGCAAAAACTGTCCAGTCAGCGGCCAGTCAGCTTCTAGATCTCAATATTGTATAAATTATCTCCATCGATAATCATGGCGAAAAGAAGCGAAGAACTCTGCGAGTCAAATTCCTCTGGCAAATGTCGAAAGTAGTTCACTCTCTTAAGTTCAGTATTTGAGATAACAATTATGGCAGTTCCCTGCCACAAAATACCCCGGCCTTCGCCACCAACTTCTGTTTCGGCACTGTGCGGACCTCTTGGCGAACAAGCAACACATTTCAAAATGCAAACTCGCACCTAAAAATAACTAGGTCAGGCAATACGCTAACTCAACTATAGCGCTATTCACTGTTTATCAACATTGCCATTCTAATGCTCATGTGCCAACCGTAGATTGAATAGCGCCCTTTGTTCTGTGAACAAATCGATCTCTGGTTGGCACATTAATAACAATGGATGACGTCAGGGTGAAAAGCGTTATATAGGTTAAGGTGAAAGCTCCTATTGATGGGCTCCTGAATTATATATAGATCAGGACATGTACACCTTACCTGCCTTAACAACCATCTTAGTTTTCACATTGAATATCTCCTCCCCATCATCCAAATATTGCCATATGATTGGTCCATTGACATAGTGCTTGTAACCAACCGAGAGGTAATGATAATAGCCGTTATCTAAGGTTCCGTAAATAACATTCTCACGGGAATTCTTTGTGAGCTGGATCCACGCAGCAACGCTCATCCCCGTCGCATGGCGTACGTTCTTCCCTATCAAACCTTTGCTGTAAATGTAGCCCTTTCCTCCAACGAAGTGCGCCGTATGCGAACAGTCCATTGAGGCCCATTTGTATCTGTCGATCTTGCCAACAATTTCCCCGTCGTTGCCACTGTTAGAGGTGTCTGTGACTTTGTCGCCTGTCAGGTCTTCAAAGTTGTATCTCAGCACAAGGGGTGTATCTATACCAAAGGGATATCATTAACAATACTAATAATCGCAATATTTCTACCAAGCAACGCCTACTACGTCATCCGGTGACGCAAAAACGTATATCGGCATGACGGAGCAAGAATTTAAGGCGCGCTATTACATCCGCAGTTCATCGTTTACAGTTGATTTCATAATACTTTGACCACTAAAAAACTATACAGGCGAAATAATGATAATTATTATTTATAATTACTTACCTCCAATTCCAAAGTCACATTGTGACATGAGCTCTTGTGCATCATCCTCAGTCAATGCCTCATCATACATGCCGTATTCATCCATATTACCCTGGAAGTACTTGGTGACCTCGGTATCACCCTTCTCGGGGTACCTCCCTATATTGAACAGACAGTTCCACTTGATCTTATCCACAGTTTTAGCCTTGTCCGCGAAGACGATCCTTCCGTTCACTATGACGTCTGTTGCCCCTCGTACGCCATCATATACTACTGCTATGTGAACCCACTTGTCTAGAAGAGAAATGAAAAATACTAGAGCAGATTTTCGTATTACTGTGAAAAATGCCGCGGCACAGCGCTGCACTGCCGCGGTCGCGGCAAGGAACCAGGCCTGCTGTAATATGTAATGAAATCGCGTAGTCTCGGTACGGTCACGGTCGCGGCGCTGCAGAACTTTGTCGCGGAACATTTCACAGTCATATGAAATCTGCTCTATTTATATTCTGTACAATTATGATATAAAATAGCTTCACTCCCGGCTGCCTCGTCCCCAGGCCCGTCCACGGTTTCGTGAAATTGCCTAGGGCGAGGTTCTGAAGAAGGGATCAGGGGAAGGAGGAGATCCTACCCGTGGTCCTTTTCGCCACTGCTCAAACATTAGCAGGGCTCCCTGCGCGGCTTTGGCTACGAGGGCACCACTTCCGGTGAGAGCAGCCAGTGAAGAACGCTGAGCCTTGTAAGAATTGTTCTACCTACCTGGAGGAACAACGCCCTTAGTAAGAACATCAAACACAATGTCACTATCAGACGATCTGTACAGCCAGCGGATACTGCCACCTTGTCATGCCTTTGTCTTTCCAAAGCCAGATGGTGTTTGACCTCTTTGCCATTACATCCATATATAGTATTGACATGCTCTAATATCGGGCGCTTCACCCATAGCACCACGCTCAGTTTCTTCATATCCGGGATCATTTTTAGTGCACTGCGCTCGATTGTGACGTAACCTTTACGCAACTCAAGACCATACTTGCACTCATCGCTCATCTTTTCACGCTTATAGTCTCCTCTCATTACGCCGAACACATAACGGCCCGACATCTGCAGCACAGTATATCCATTTGTGCTATCAAAGGAGAAAAACACCTTTGGCTTTGGGACTGCAAATAGAAAGGGCTTATGTTTTGAGTTGTTTTGAGTTAGAAAGGTGTCTTAGAATCTTAGACTCTAATTATGATTAGGATCCTCTCCCAAAGATATTTCCTTGTCAAAACGCAACTAAAAGTTCCGGATCTCTTTTAAGCCTTAAAAGGTTGGTTCACACACGAACGAAAGCGCAATCGCTGGACGCAAGCTCAAAGCGAGTGTGAATAACAGCGACGCAAGCGCAAACCTATGATCAACATTAAAGACTTTGCTTGCCTTGAACCTTAGTTCACACCGGACGCAATCACAAAAGCAAGGGAACGCAGCGTCTCGATTTCCTTTTGTTTTTAGTGTGAACCACATGAGGGAAATGTGTGAGTATGATATCCTGGCGCTTGCGCTTGCTTCCTAGTGAGAACCAGGCTTTAGGGCTGGCTTACACATGAGCGAACAAATTAAGCTTGCTTTTGCGTCGCAGTGATTTACACTCGTCCAGTGCGCTTGCGTATATCGAAGGTACGAGGGCTCTCGATCCTGCATCTGCTTGCTTCTTCAGCTACGTGAATTTCACTTTACTGCAGTGATTGGCTGCGCGTATTTGGTGTTAGGCGAGAACATACAAGTTACTGTTGAATGGCTTCCTCGTAAGCCCTTCACAAACAATGTAAAACCTCTATCATGTGGCGGGCAAGTGACTGGTTTATTTGTAAGCCAAACCAAGTGAAAACACTATCACGCGGTGAGCACTAAATACACAGCTGCGTTTAGTTCAAAATTTGATTGGTTGATAGAAATGAGCGACCAATGCAAAGAATGCAAAAAAAGGAAATGCAAATAAGAACCTGCTGTATGAGGAGTCTACTTTCCATAGGAAGACCGCGTCAAACAAGAAACGTCTGGGCTAGATACCTTTGCTTCCTCTGTCCGCAGCGCATGTTGCATTACTCCGACTTCCTTCCAGTGTTGTGCAATCTTCGGTTGTCGTACTGACAGTGCTGTTGACCTGGGTAGCCTGTGTTGCCATATTGAACAAGACGGAATTGCTAATGATCTCATAGGATGGCCTCGATCTGAAATGCCGGGTCTTGACGTCGTCCCTAACGGGTAGGATTACATCATCCCTCCTGTGCAAAGGCTTTTTGTTCTGTGTGTTGAATGTTTCATGCAATGGCTGTATATTCGGTGAACTGCCTTGTGGTGAGCTTGAAAAACCTACGAATACAGGATATCAACACCATCATCCCCAGAGCTTCAGGGGCACCCAACGAATATTTTCGGTAAAATATCTGTTCGGATGTCGGAATGAGAGCTAAACTTTCGTATATAGATCATAAGATCCCCTGGATTTTTCGAATTGCACAAAAACCGTAAATTTTACTAATTTTTGGGAGACTTTTGCCGTTAAAAAGGTCACCTAAAATTTTCGGATAAAGTTTTTCCCCTAGCATTTTCGGAAGACTTGATTTTAATCCCTACAATTTTTGCAATCCAAAACTTTCAGCTATGAAATCCGAACAGATATAAACTTTGTAGGGATTAAAACTACCCAGTGTACAGTCATTTGTATGCTCAGCAACGACTTATAATGGTATTCTGAGCTGTTTAACGGTATTGTCTCGTTGGGTGCCCCTGGAGCTTCGGTTGTCTGACTCCGGAGGAACCCAAGTTCCCGAAAATGTGTAGTGGATTAGAAAGGCAACGGATTGGTCGTTTAACGCGCGTTTAATTCATCCAATTCACAAAGTTTAATTGGATAGCGCCGAACAAATAACATTTGCCCGATGTTTCACTTTTAGAATTCTGATCGAGCCGTTAAACCAAAGAAGTCCTAGAATCTTGGTTTGGAAACATTGCATTCCCCAGAACTTTTGCTGGTAAACGACCGAGGACTTCTGTACGAGATTGCTAGCTACGTAGTAGCACATGAGCACATTTGCCATCCTTTTCTTGCATTAACTCTTCCACCATCACGAAAAAGATTGTAGGGACATTGGAAGAAGATTGTAGGAACATTGGATGAAGAGTGGAGGAACAGTCGAAGAACACTTGAGTAACATTTGAAGAAGATTGGAGGGGAATTGGAACAAGATCGAAGGATCATTAGAAAAAGATTTGAGGAACGTTGAAGGAATAATGGAGGAACAGTTTAAGAACATTTGAGGAACATTTGAAGATGATTGGAGGAAGATTGAGGAAAAATGAAACAAGTAGAATATTAGAGGGCATCGAAAGAAGGTTGAAGGAACATTAAAAGAAGATAAGAGAAACAATGGAAGAAGATGGGAGGAGGGTTGGAGGAACATTGGAAGGAGATGGAGGGACATCGGAAAAGATTGTAGGAACATTGGAAGAAGATTGTAGGAACATTGGAAGAAGATTGTAGGAACATTGGGAGAAGATTGTAGGAACATTGGATGAAGAGTGGAGGAATATTGGGAGAAGATTGAGGGAACATTGGAATAAGATTGAAGAAAGGTTGGAAGAAGAATGGAGAACAGTCGAAGAACACTTGAGGAACATTGGAAGAGGGTTGGAGGAAGATTGGAGAAAAATTGAAACAAGAAGAATATGGGAAGGCCATTGGAAGACGATTGAAGGAGAATTGGAACAAGATCAAAGGATGATTGGAAGAAGATTTGAGGAACGTTGAAGGAAGAATGGAGGAACAGTTGAAGAACATTTGAGTAACATTGGAAGATGATTGGAGGAAGATTGGAGGAAAATTGGAACAAGTAGAATATTAGAGGGACTTTGGAAGAAGATTGAAGGAACATTGAAAGAAGAAAAGAGGAACAATGGAAGAAGATGGGAGGAAGGTTTGAGGAACATTGGAATGAGATTGGAGGGACATCGGAAAAGATTGTAGGAACATTGGAAGAAGATTGTAGGAACATTGGAAGAAGATTGTAGGAATATTGGAAGAAGATTGTAGGAACATTGGAAGAGGATTGAAGGAACATTGGAAAATGACTGGAGGTACATTGGAAATTGGAACACGATTGGAAGAAGATTGGAGGAACATTGGAACACTCACTTTTTCTGTAACTTTATATGTTGGAGGCTATTGTTTTCCCGTTGTTTTTCGCCAAGTTCATAGTCTGGCGTGGAACAAAAACTATTGATCTAAATCTATATTAAACTCACCTAACGCTAAAAAGGGCAAAGCCAGAAGTACCCTAACCACTCTCAGTTTCATGGTGAGGTGCTTCAGTGGCTGACGAAAAATAAATAAGGAAGCAGTTTCAGAAATAATCACTACGGTCCTTCCAGAAGTGCTATGTTCCGCTAAAGTGTAGAACAATAGAGCACTTGCATGCTACAATGGACAGATATTTTGAAGACAGTAAGCTGTCAAAATTTGATGGACAGAGTTATTAGCTTGACAAAATTATATTCTCATATTTGAGCTCTTCGCGTAATGTAAAGCTTTTCTGAGCATAGTAATAGTGGTGGCTGTCGTCGTGTAGGACATTGTGGGGATTTTGTCAAAGACTCAACTGAAGTGTCTGCTAAGAGTGACTCTATGGGCAAATACATCGAAACGAGGCTGGACGGGCATCGACAGTTGCAAATGCAATGGTAATTAGTCTAAAAGGTTAAAACATTAATTGATAATCATTTCACCGTTACGGTTATTACACCAGTAGCAAGTTTACAGGTAAAAAAACGTGATATACCCTCGACAGTGAAGCACTGATATTTACTCATAATATCTAACTCAACTGAATGTCATATTATTTTGTCAATTCTTATGTTCAATGCTCATAGAGATTTTTGTACGATGGCAAACAATATGATTATATAGAAAGAGTGTCATTACGGCAGTTTTCATAATTCTGTGAACTCTGCACCGACTAATCAATTGTGTTTTTACAGCGTTCCCTGATCAAACATCTAAGCAGGTGGGTTTTTCTGGTTGCTAGTGTTAGTTGTGCGAATGAAGGAAGTTGCTAAGACACGGTTTAGCTGAATTGCTTCTGAGTCGACAATATTATGAAATCTGCAGTATATCGACATAATTCTAGCAATTAATAAATTGTCATGAGTCGGTGTTCAATTGCTAAGCATAACATATGCAAGGTTTCGTCGTTGCGCCTTGATTTGTAAAACTCTCTTGGAATTCCTTGTATTGTCCTTGCGCGGGAGTGTCTCAATTTCCATCTCCATGTGCGGCGTTCAAGTTATAGTTTTCCCACAAATTTAATTACAATATGGTTCTCAAACACGCCGCGAATGGCCTTTGCCCCTTGTAGTGCTACCAGTTCCTAGTTTTCAGCGCTAATGAAGTTAATTATTATAGAACGGATAGTAATAGTAAAATAAACACTTACCGATTTATTTGGGGTATAGCGTCTCTTAGATCACTTTTTATGTGGCATCATCTCTTGAATATTAAGCCTAGACATGTGTTACCAAATCGCATTTTGAAAACCCAGAACGACACTAAGGAAACAAATATATTTCTGCGTTTAAATTTCTATTCAACAGGTTCGATAGTGAAATTCGTTTAACTCAGGGAAGACACTTTCATTAATTTATTACATGGCACCTGTAACGCACTGCCCTAAAAGAACCCTCAAAGAACAGGAAAATACCATTTTATTATCCGTTATTAATTATAAAGGAAATATATTTTTTGAAATCTAGTAGCAGGATTGTTTTAAACTTGGTTTGTAAATAATCGCTAACTACATGTAGCAACAAATATTTTGTTTAAAAGTAAAGTTATGACCACTTGTAGAGAGGTCACATGTGACATAATTTTGGGTCAAGCAACCTGGTGAGGTGTCAGCTCTCAGACACGGGCCCTTGATTGGCCGTATTTATACTAGAGACGGCTAACTCGTCTAGACGGCCTTAGCCCGCCCCAGACGTCTTAGCCTCTAGTATAAATTCGAGAAATATGGAAGACGTCTTAGCCGTCTGAAATTAAGGGCATTCAGCAGACGCCCTTATCTTGCCGGACGGCTTAGCCGTCTAGTATAAAGACGAGACGACTAAAATCAAGACGGCCATACCGCAAATTGCGCAGGTTATGACAAAACTGGACACCTTTTTTTCAGAATTCCCTTTTCCAGGAAAACTATAAACGCCTAACCAGTCTACGGTCGTCCTCAACGCAGTCCCGAATTTATACTAGATGCCCTTAAGGAAAATATGAAGACGGCTTGACCGTCTCCTAGTATAAAAACGGCCATTTTAATCTTATTGGCTTTCATGTATCCTACGGGGGGTGACCAACCTAATATTAAAACGGCTGTTTGAGTAGTGAATTCTTACTCCAAAATGTTTTCAAGCTTTTTTACGAAAATAAGTCCTTCCTTCCGTCTTTTTTCTTTCAAAGAATTAAAAAGTCAGACATGTGAGTCGAAGAAAAATGTCACTTTTCCAGAAAACTATATACGCTTACTTTTCCAGGAAAACTATATACGCTTGGCTAGTCTACGGTCGTTCTAAACGCAGTCCCGAATTTATACTAGATGCCCTTAATGAAAAATGTGAAGACGGCTTGGCCGTCTCCTAGTATAAAAACGGCCATTTTAATCTTCTTGGCTTTCATGCATTCTACGGGGGGTGACCAACCAATATTAAAACGGCTGTTTGAGTAGTGAATTATTACTCCAAAATGTTTTCAAGCTTTTACAAAAACAAGTCCTTCCTTCCGTCTTTTTTCTTTCAAAGAATAAAAAGTCAGACATGTGAGTCGAAGAAAAATGTCACTTTATATAGAAGCACTGTGAAGATGTCATCTCGCGATCCTCAGCCAGCGAAATGCAGAGAAGAGGCCTCTGCTAGATAGCAGGGAAGTCCGAATGTGTCCCGAGCTCAGAAAAGTTGCTTTTTGTCAAACGTTGCTGAAAAGTTGCCTAGATGCTAACCCTACACGACAGTGAAAAAAGTACGGAATTTCCATGCTGCTTACATTTTATGAGAATGTTGCTACAAATACATGCCAGTTTTTGTTAACAACGGATTTACTATTTCTTATTAATTTTTTTTTATAATTGTAGTTAGTTTGGCAAGCAAAAACGATATGCATCAAATTGATTATAATCTGAAAGCTATTACTTTTTCCATATACAATACTATAATATTGAAAAAAACTAAGACAAAAACAATGCAGGAGGCCAAGAAACTGATGCCATTTGGATTCCACAAAGAATTATAAAGAGAAATGTGGTTACCTATGGAGGATTTGAAATGTTTTGTTTTCAGTATTAAATGTTCATGTGGCCTGTTAATGAACATGTCTGAGATTAATTTTTCGCTACAATTATACCCATCCAATGACGCTATTCTGTTGTCGAACCTCGGCCAGATTATACCTTCTCTATATGATTGAGCAAACAGGCCAGGTGTGACCATTTGCTTACGAACGAGAAACACTACAATAACCAGGGACAGGGAAACAGATGTACATTTAAAAAAGAAGAAGTAAAGGAGAAACCGAAAGAAAAAGGTAAAAATGATGAGTAATATGGTAAATCGAATCTAGGGCAACGACGATATTTTTCTGAAATTCTTTCTTTTCGAACCATCCGTGATTTCGTCAAAAAGTCAAGGGCTTACCTTAATAATTTTTCAAATCTCAATTTTTGCAATTTTGCCTGAAAAGACACCACCCTTCTTTGTGTTCTATTCAAGCAAACGAGCAGAACAAAGTAACGGCAAGCAAGCCATCTGCAACTTTTCCAGTAGTAAACACCGTTAAACTGTTTCTGAGCGAATCAGATTCTTGCCCTGTAACCTGCGTGTAGCGATCTGGGTCCGTCACAATCTTTGCGAAAAGATGTTGCACGTACATTATTATGTATCTTTCAGAAATTGGTATACGACTGCTTTGCGGAACAACTCAGAACACAAAAATCGAACATCCAGCCCGCGCATCCTATTTCGAAAAACGAGGAGGTGCGAGCATTATTTTCATCATTGCGAGCAATTCCCCACAAAACGGCAATTTTTGCGAGCTTCTTAAAAACAGAGAGGAGCATTCAAGGCCTTGAAACGTTGATCCTAATAGAGCTGCGCAAGATTCTAAGAATTAGATCACGAGACTCGGACAAACAATCCCTCTGACATCTCATTCAGAAGGATCGCGCTCGAAATACGAGCCAGGGTAGGAGTACATACAAGAACTACCAGTTTACCAATTCATTTTGCATCAAATGTCACCAAATGTCATTTTTTTAAGTTTAGTTAGTTAAGGCTACTGTTTCTGGCCCATTTGCATTAGGAACTCGAACTAGACTTGAACTAGTAGAGTCGCACATAATTGCTACTTTCAAAATGCTTCTTTTACTTCTTCCTGAAAACCAGACTTGTTGCCCCTGCTGCTTTTGCACGATATGTTGTTTTAAACTATTGCTCGTCTTTCGAAATTATTGATTTTATGAAATAACCAAGATACACCAGAATAGATTAAATTGGTGCGACTAGAATAAACTTTTTTTTTTAAGAACGTATAACTTTCAGTTGAGGCTGGGTCTTTTGGAGCAGTTTGAGACTGGAAATGTTCTTACGGATGTTCTTAATTTCAGTGACGTTACAACGTGAAATATGATAGATCTCATAGCAGGATCGGATATGCTTGTATCAGCACTATTTTGCTCCTATGAGCCTCGGACATTGGGTAAATTTGGGTAATTTTGATGGATCTTTTCTTGAAGAATTTACACAAAGATGGAAGGCTTTTCTCTGTTCATAAACTTGTAGTAGGCATATTGGCTTGCTTTAATTTCTTTTTCATGATCGTAGGTACCACTGTTCTGCAAGACATGAACTATTGGATGTCAATTGTCGTCGTGGTTCCTCTTTTTTTTCAAACGTAAGTAGAAATCTTGTTAAATGTTTTTGTGTAGCTTGTAAAATCTTGCGTATTTTGTTTTGTGACCTCCTCGTCGTTATACTGAGTTTTCATCTAAGGTTGGTGCCTACTAATGCGAAGGTGATTTTATTTTCTCTGAACCACATAGGTGTTACTCAGTACAATTGCATTTTTAAACCGCACGGGGGGGGGGGGGGGGGGGGGGGGGTTGAGGACATACGGAAAATTTTCCATGGGGTTGTATTGGACTCTGGAAATTCCACGGGAGGGCGTGTGTCTGGAGACTGGAAATTCCAAGGGGGAGAGGAAAAAAAGGTGACTTTCCAGGGACATTTTAGCCAAAAATAGATTTTCCAGGGTATTTTGCCCGAAAAAATTGGAAATTCCAGGGGAGGGGGTCCTTTATGAGGTTGGAAATTCCAGGGGAGGGGTCTGTTTCACGAGTGGAAATTCCAGGGGAGGGGGTCTTTTTAAGGGGGTCCTCAACCCCCCCCCCCCCCCCCCCCCCCTGTGCGGTTTAAAATGCAATCAGCCAAGGAGGACTATTTTAATGATGTTCGCGTCGTTTTTTTATATTTAAACATTTTTATTGGTATAGTCTACATAAATTTTTACAACCCTTCACCCTAGTACAACTTCCCCCCCCCCCCTTTACATCACTTCCAGACACGTACATAAATAATAATAATAATAATAATAATAAAAAAAAAACAGACGAGAAAAAAAAAGCTTGTTTGTTAGATTGCGCGTGACATTTTGCGTGACATTTTGCGTGGTGCGCAAAGCAGACAGGGGATCCCCCTTCCTTTTTTAATTGAACAAGGGTCTTAACGGCCCCATTTTTTATCGTGAAAACCTATTTTATGCTGGAGCGCGCGGTGACATTATTTATAGTGATAAGTTTGGAGTGCATATGCGACGCTACAGCTTTTACGCAGCGAGGAGTACGTAATACGCTAAGCCTAGTTGGAATTTTTTGGCCACGAAGGTGGCATTTAATATTCAACGAATCAGATTTGTTTACAAATAATAATGCGTACTTAACATTGTCTTACACGCAAGGCGTTGGTGGGGGCAATTAGCCCCCCTTATACAACAATTGACTACCTGCCCATATCAACCTAAAAAGTCACCCAAAGGGAGGAGACGCGGGTGGAGGTGGGTTCGAAGATCAAAGGAGGAAAGCTTGCTTGGAAAGCGTGACGACTCATTGGGCGCTGTCCTTTTATACCGTCATTGGACGCGCCTGTCAACACTCAGCTCTGGACATATCTGAACCCATTTCCTTCCCCGGCGCCTAATCCCTTTAGCCCGTGTGTGGTTAATTAAGATAACCGTCTTGCCCCCGCATAAACTCCATTATCGCCGGTGCCGATAATGTGTGTATTTATGCTGGAGCGCGCGGTGACATTATTTATAGTGATAGTTTGGAGTGCATATGCGACGCTACAGCTTTTACGCAGCGAGGAGTACGTAATACGCTAAGCCTAGTTGGAATTTTTTGGCCACGAAGGTGGCATTTAATATTCAACGAATCAGATTTGTTTACAAATAATAATGCGTACTTAACATTGTCTTACACGCAAGGCGTTGGTGGGGGCAATTAGGCCACCAGCCACACCATGTGGCGAACCCCACCACCGCAGTGCGCAGACGCGCATGCAAACCAAACCGAACCTAGCGCGAATGCAACGGGGAATAACAAAACAGATTGTAGATACTGACACTTTTGATGAAAATGCTAAGAAACTCCCAGCCGCTAGTCTGACGGAGTTATATGGCGATAATAAGAGCACCAGCCACTTGTCTGGAATGCACTTAACGTTATCAGTAACACAGAGCGCGAAGCCCCAGCCGCTTGTCTGAAAAACCCCGCACTCTCTTGACTATCGTGTCGAGCCAGAGTTATTGGTGAAATGTACAACCTAAATGCGTCAGATTCTCATCGACCGAGGCTGCGAATTTGCGCGTCAGACAGCCCTTTCTCCTTTCTCGGCGGCCCGCTGGCTGCCCTATACCCTGATGAATCCTGATCACCAAAGGCGAGCGCTTCGACTAGCCGAGCCATTTGTTGTAAAATAGGACAAGAGTGTTCTACAGAAACCACTCAGAATCCTATATGTTTCAAAATTAGTCTTAGAAAGGAAAAAAAATAAATAAAAGTAAAAATAAAAAGGAAACTTGAACTTCCTATATTATATAGGCATTCTAAAGTAAGCGATACTTTTCGTTATGAAATTTGCAAGTTTGAAAGTTGTTCAGCCTGTTCGAAAATCAACAATGCCCATTCGCGATCCAATTCCATCCGCTCGATAGGACACGAAAATACTCCAAAATTGTATTATCTAGCAGCTGAAAGGTTGGTTAACAAGCGTAGACGATTATTTTGTTGGTTGCTCGAACTTGACTGTATTCAGGCTACAAAAAATATATAACCCAAACTTAACGACAGACCATGACGGTCACTTTTGGTTTGACGCACCGAAAATCGACGCCCGATTTTATAACTGCTAACGTTTGCAAGGGAAGAACGAGTTGCGCTTGATTCGCAGCCTTTGTCGACAGCTCCCCGAGTCTAAATGAATCCGTCTAAATAAACCGTAAAAGGACACTAAAACACGGTTTGAAATATAACTCCCGAATACTCGAACGTGATGGTATGGTTATTAAGTGCCTCAGCGAGCTTATGTAACTCGTCGCACGCAATGCGAAGATTGGCGCGCCTGGTTGCCTACAAATACGCTACAAACACCGTCATATCACTCAAGGGAATTACCCGGGAAATCCCGACTACGGCCAAATGCGTATGCAAACTCCAAATACTCATCCCAGGCTCGTTTATAAGGTTTCGGCGACGCTTCGGATAGAGCGGCTCGTATCAATTCCCTCCGCAAACGCTCCAGTTGCGTGGTAGCAATTCGCCCGGGACCGGTGTTGCGATAAAAAGGTCACTTTGCATAGCTAAAATGCCGGGAAAATGTTTCCCGCGAAACAGGCGACGCACCATCACCATCACGGATCGAGTGATCACGAGATGATTGCTTATTGATAATCTCTACCACTGTTTATTGTCAGAAAAGAAAGAATGTTACGATCGCGCATCTTAGACCACCAAATCTCAGTTGCAACGACGATCGGATACAGTTCCAGCAGTGCGATGTAGGAAAAACTTCCAAACGACAAATTTGGCGGTCATGCACCGTACGACATGAGAAACAAACCACCGCGTAACCAAGAGATCCCCTAATCTAGTCGGGCACGATTGTTATTAAAATTAAGACCAGTGGTCTACATAAGAACCAATAATCGTATGTTCTTCAGCTTAGTCTTAGAAAGAAAAAAAAAGGTGTCTCATTATAAGTAAAATTTAACAATTGTCGCTATCAAATTTCGACCAACATTCCGCCTGGTAGGAAAACAACTTGCCCTTTCGTAATCCAAGGTAATCCGCTCGAAAACATAAAGAGAATACTCCAACTTTCGATTTTGACTTTGAATGCGGTTGAAGGGTTATTTGACAAACCTAGACAATTATTTCGTTCACTTATTGTGAATTTGACTGCCAATGTCTTTCTGTGACACGAAAAATGCCTGTGTCCGGGTCGAGCAACGCGCTTATGAGATTTGGAGATCGAAAGGATGCGCGACTCCCCTTGAAATTGACTGTTTCAAAGTCCTCTAACTTTCTGTTCAGAGAGGTCGCCTCGGTAATGTTTACCATTTCGGCCAGCTTTCTGGCGAGGTCACTTACTGCCGCCAACGGGACTGTACTAGGAGTAGGGACGTCGATGGGCGTCGTAGGATGAGGTTTTGCGCCAGGAGGGTGCTGGACTTGAGGAAGGCCTCGGATGGCTGCCGTCACTGCCGCGGTGAAATCCCCTGCGTCTGCGAGAATGGCGGTGAGCAAGGTCGTGACCCCCTCTCGGTCCAGGTATAACCTTCTTTCTATGCGGCTGAGAATCGGTAGATTGGGAGGCCCGGCGCTCTTGCCGGCCGGTGGCACCGATGAGACTTGCAGTTTTGGCAGGCATGATTTGAGGAAAGATAAATATTAATAACAGAAGAAATCAGAAAGTGTATAGGCGTCTTTAGCTTAAAGAGAGCATACGAGGAGGAGCGGGACAGTGTTTTTTGCACAGCATTTAACATAAGAGGTATGCACCGTTTATTGCCCTGACTTGCGATAGTCGCGGTACCAACACGATTCATAAGTTGTATGGTGCATGGACCAGAAAAAGAGGCACAATTCGTCCCCATAGTGGCCTGAGTGTGTTGGGCACGCTATTGTAAAATAGTGGCCAAGGTTTAACACGCTAGTTACGCCAAGGCTGGTCGGGCACCGATACAATAAATACGTCAAAGGTAACAATTAAACAAGGACGTGGTAGCAACAAAGAAGCAAAGTCGAGACACGGTGCTACAAATGCGCAAACATATGCTTAGCCTTTACAACTGCACCCCGGAAGCTCCTCAACATTTATTAAACCCGAGACTATTAAGCTGCACGTTAACATTTGGGCTGTAAGACCCCGAGGACGAGTCCCGAAGCCCCTATGGGGCAAGTAGAAACGGTTGCAACCAAATTTTGCATTGAAAACGGGAACATTACGCCCACTCAATAGTACTTGGCAACACAAGCTACTGAAACGCCGAAATCCTCTAATTCCGATTCCACAGCTGTCTGGGCTGGGAGAGAAGAGAGCTCGCTTGTTCGCAGCTTTAGGATAACTATGCTCGAAAACAACGCACAAAACCCAAATCATGCTGAATGCACGTAGTTAACGTAACGACCCGGCGAATGCAGCTGGGCGAGAATATTTTCCTGCTCCGTTTTGAGCAAAACAACTTTCCAAGCGTCGTACAATTGAGTAGCCGAGATTTAAAAAGCGAGGCTGATCCATAAAGAAATAAAAGAGAAGTACTTGCCTGATTCGAAGATCAAAGGAGGAAAGCTTGCTTGGAAAGCGTGACGACTCATTGGGCGCTGTCCTTTTATACCGTCATTGGACGCGCCTGTCAACACTCAGCTCTGGACATATCTGAACCCATTTCCTTGCCCGGCGCCTAATCCCTTTAGCCCGTGTGTGGTTAATTAAGATAACCGTCTTGCCCCCGCATAAACTCCATTATCGCCGGTGCCGATAATGTGTGTATTTATTTCGAATTCTCGCGGCTGTTTCTTCTATTTCACAAGTTCGTTTAAGTAACGCAATAAAACCATCGAAGGATGGGTATCTTGTTTTTTGTTTGCAAAGGTGTAAGAAGAATTTAACCTCCAGGATAATAAAGTTAACCAGAATATAAAGCTCGTGGTCCTCCTGATCAAATAAACCAAGAGTGATCGTTTGCAGCGACAAAATCAAATTAAACTTTAAATGTGTTTTAAGAAACCTTTGTACCTCCTTCCACAAAGACTGAATTTTAGGACAATAGTATAAAAATGCCCAGGGGTCTCAATGTCATTGTTGCAGAAGAACACATTAGTGAATCAATAATTCTAAACTTAAAAAGCTTCTCGTTTGTGTAAAAAATTCTATGGAGTATTTTGAATTGGAATTCCCTGAGTTTTGTATCTAACGTTGTTAAGAAAGGGAGAGTAAAAATTTGTTCCCATGGTAGATCCTCTCCCTTACTGAATAATTCATTATACCTAATAATTGGTGTGGTTTTTCGGCCTTTTCATCGATGAGGAAATTATAAATAGATTTTGATTTTAAATTCAGGACATCATACTTAACATTGTCTTGACAATATGTGAATACATTTATCATTAGCGGGATCGTGGTGGAAATTATCTCACTTTTTCTAGAAATTAATGTTGTTTTCCACTTGGTTGGAATGCTATTGTATATGCTAAAAAGGGAGAAGACATCTAGAGGTGATAGGTCAGGGGGGGCTGGGTTGCTAAATTTCAATCTCCCCGTGTCACAAAACAAATCACCAATTTTGTTAAAGCCTTTTGCCATCAGCCGTCTGCTAAACACAGGCATACCCCCAACCTCAATGTTTTGATTATTCCAAATGATTTCATTACAGATGTCCGCATATCTCGTGGGTGTTTTTACAAACATTTTTTGCCACTTTTTTAGGCATTGACTGTAAAAAGACGGGAGGAAAAAACCGAGTTTTGAAAGAGAAAAATTACAATGAAATAAAAACTTACCACCAACAGGTGCGAGATAAAAATCGAGTACTGCCTTCCATCCTGCTTGGTACTCGCTCAAATATTTGCGGATGCACATTATTCTTTGTGCTATAATCATTGATTCGATATCAACCATTTTAAGTCCTCCGTTCTTTAAAGACGTAATCATTACCGATCTCTTGACTTTGTCTCTGCGTCCTTTCCAAAGAAAACTGTACAGAAGGGTATTATTTTTTTAAATAAATTCCTTATTGCAGTACACTAGTGACATTCGGTAGAGTAATTTTGGCACAATTAAATATTTTAGTATCTGGATTCTTCCAATAAGAGTTAGCGAACGCCAATTCCAGGATTTGAGGTACTCTTTTATGGATTATACTATTGCCTCAAAGTTTTCCTTGTGAAACAAATAGGCATTATTTGTAAAGAAAACCCCAAGAATTTTAACTGTTTTACATATGCGTTTTACCCTGAGATCATTCGGGGTTATTTTCATTTTCCCCAATAAGAGAATTTTCTGTTTTATCGCTATTGACCTTCAGACCTGAGAAGGATCCGAACATTTTGAGCATTTTCAAAACTTCAAAATAGGAATCCTTATTTTCAACAAATATCGTCAGATCGTCAGCAAAGAGTGCAAGTTTTATCTCGTATTCACCTACTCGAATGCCTTTGATGGCCGGATTATTTCTTATACAAATAGCTAACAACTCGATGGCCATAATGAACAGATAGGGCGAGAGGGGGTCACCTTGGCGAACGCCCCTCTCCACAGAGAAAAAAGGTGAGGCAAAACCATTATTCAAAACGCAGCTACTCGTATTTTTGTAGAACATCTGAATCCATCTTATAAATGATTCGCCGAACCCGAAAGACTCTAAGGTCCGCAACAGAAAATTCCGATCAAGAGAATCGAAAGCTTTCTCAAAGTCATAAGCACCGAGTATACCTTCTCGGTCCCCATACTTCATAAACTCAATGACGTCATCCACGGTACGAACTGAATCAAATATCGTTCTACCTTTTACAAAAGCGCTTTGATCACTGTAGATGATGCATGGCAACACCTTCTCCAACCTCTGGGCAATGCATTTTGATGCAATTTTAACGTCAACGTTGAGTAAAGAAATAGGTCTCCAATTCGAAATGCATCTCCTATCTCTTCCTTTCTTTTCAAGCAGTGTGATAAGCGCCTGTTTCTGCACTGTGGAAAGTTCCCCATGTTGGTATGCAAAATTCAGGGTCTTAACCAGTGTAGATCCAATATCGGACCAGAACGCCCTATAGAATTCGATGTTTAGGCCGTCGTTCCCTGGTGTTTTATTGTTCTGAAACAGGGATATGGCATTAAGACATTCGGTCATGTTAATCTCTCCTTCGCACGCCTCACGCATTTGCAGTGAAAGTCTGGGGATTTTGTCAGAATGTGTAAATGGACAGTTTCGAGAAGGGCTTTTTAAATTGTGTGATTTATCCTCATATAGACGCGAGTAAAAACATGGATTTCGTCTAGAATTGATTTTGGATCGGTACATTCAGTTTCATCTTCTTTTAAAATTTTCCTTAGACACGTTTTATTTTTCCACATTTAAAAAGAACTTAGTGTTTTTTTCTCCCTCCATCATCCATTGCGCACGCGAACGCACGATCAATCCTCTCGTTATATAATCGTACTCCTTCTCATACTCTGTCTTAACCTCGTCTAATTTATCGGAATTTTCTGTAGAGGGTGAGGAGGCAAGATCCTCCTCGCATTGTTCAAGCTTTTTCTCTAAAAGTTGTAATTTCTCCCTTTTTTACGTGCCCGCCTCTTACTATAAACAATTGTTTCTTTACGTATAAGATATTTCATCCAGTCCCATGCAGTTCGAGGATCTTCACTAGTATAAAAATCCTCTTTCCACTTGCCAAAATTTTCTTTCATAAGATTTACATACACGTCGTCTTCTAGTAGACTCGAACTTCCAAAAGGAGGGGCCCCGCGGTTGATCGTTTAAACCATCAAAGGCAATAGTAATAGCCGAGTGGTCAGTTCTAATAGCCGCGAGGATGGTTGCGTTTTCAATTTCATCTTGTAATGAATCGCTAATTAACCAAAAATCCAACCGGCGTTGGATTATGGGTGACTTCTGCCGCCATGTATATCTCTTAACATCCTGGTTTCGCACTCTATCTATCAGGTCATTTTCCATCATTAGATCTTCCAAATATTTTACAGATTCATCATCAAATATTGCAAATATGCTGTTTTTGTGAGACCCTCGAGTATGCTAGTATTACGTGACTGTTGTAATATGAAACTAGATATGACCCTAGTCTTGTAAACTAGAGACAGCGTGTGTAGAGTTGAAGAGGAGATATAAACTAGTCCTTGTAGTCAAAGCGTTGTATAGATTTATTGTGTTTGGGGACCTGGAGGACTTTCATTTGGGGGCTCAGACAAACAAGGTGGATTGTGGAAGTTGTGTGGAACGTACGGAGCTGTTTTTTTGGTGGAAGTTGAGTCGAATTTAGCTGGATTTCGAGGTTAGTGTGTTCCAGTTATTTTGATTAGAAGCCGCTAGAGAATTTAGCCGAGGTCAGTTACATAAGTTCTACGAGGGGAATTTCTGTGCTATATCTGTTGATTGTGGGGAAATACTGTTTAGTGGGTAGCTTATGATTACGTCAGGGGTTTTGGATGCTGTTAGTGGGGTTTTGGTTTAATTTTATAGTCGGAAATATTCTAAAACACCGCCGTGTAAATTCCTGTGTTGTTGCGTGTTAATTGCGAAAGATAACAAGTTTGAGGGTTTCAACATGACGGATGTTTCGGGCGAAGAATTATTGTTAGAGGTTCAGAAATTAGTACTGGGATTGTCGATTGAGCGTCTGGTGGGTTTAGTAGCAACACTGGGACTATTGGATAAACCGTAGAGTGCCAAAAAGGGTAGATTCGCTTTGATAAAATCCGTGAACCAGTATTTAGAAAGCAACCTAATTGAAAGCGGAAGTGCGGGGGTCAAGTTTCTAGAACAATTACAAGAGCGGATTGTATTAGAAGGACAACATAGCGGAACATCGGGAAAAGGACAACAAAAATCAGAAAGTCAAGCTGTTCAAAAAGTCCCTACAGAAACACAAAATCGTCTTACCCAGCCGTTGAAACGATAGTCCCGATTGACACAACACCAGACGTAAAGCACGCTGAAACCTCGACTGTAAATGGCCCACATTTTAATGAGTATCCGTGTAGCGACAATAAAAACACGCCTAAGTTCCCAGAAAGCCAAAGTATGCCTCACTTTTACGATAGTCCGTACCGCGAAACTAAGCCAATTTTTGGTCAGCGGTCTCACTCACTAGTGTCGAAATTCGAGCCTCAGCCAAGTTCATCGTCGGGTAAATATTATGAACCACAAGCCGTATTTCGCCGTGATTTCAAGGTAGTAGGGCAGATTGGAGAAAATGGACAAAAGACAAAATCACGTTCACAAATCTGGCTAGACAATTGAGGGTGGGCTAAGCAAGGGCTATATGGAATATGACATTATAGACGCTGTTATCAAAGCTATGACGCCCGGAATGTACCTAAGGAGCTACTTAGAAAGCAAGCCAGGGCTGTCTCTGGCACAACTGCGTCAGATTTTGCGTTCGCATTACCAAGAGCGAAGCGCAATTGAGCTCCACCAGCAACTCGCAACACTCGCACAGCGCCCCAGTGAAGACGCACAAACCTTTCTCGTGCGCGCCCTGGACTTACGCCAGCGATTGCTTTTTAGCTCCGCCGCTGCTGACAGCCACGTTAAGTATGACCGCACCCTAGTCCAAAGCCTTTTTCTTCACGCCGTTGAAACAGGTCTGCGTGATGATGCAATCCGTATGAAACTCCGCCCCCTCCTGCAGGATTTAGCAACGACAGACGAGTTGCTGCTACAAGAAATGAGCACGGCGATTTCGACAGAGAAGGACAGGCAAAACAAACTAGTCCCTCGTCAGAAAATTGCTGCAAATGAAATAAAGGAAAGTTCGATCACCCGGAAGTAAAACCGCCACACAAGTAGCCACCAAGGGGCGTGACGATAGCATATGGTCAGCGGTAAATGCCCTGAGGGCCGAGGTGGCAGCAATAAAGGAACACCGCGAGGAAAATCCGGAACTGGAACGGAAGCGGGACGGACGGGAGCGGGAACGATTTGGAGACTACTCACCACCGACGACAGAGGGAGAGATGCAGTTAATGTCAGCGGTCCTAGCCCTGCGAGCCGAAGTGTCAGCTATCAAGGACCAGTTTAAAGGGAAAGCCGAGCAGAGCACAAGAACGATGAGAGGAACATGGAACCAGGACGCAGACCAAGAGGATGTCTGAAGTGTCAGGAAGAAGGCAACGGCGACACTTGTGACCACTGTTGGAAGTGTGGAAGTGGAGAGCACTGGGCACGTGGATGTAGAAGACCGATGGCGGAAAACGGGAGAAGGCTACCGCCGAGGGACAGACAGTAGTCGGATCAGACCCAGCGTCCCGCAGATTGGCGAATATTTCTGAAGTAGAAACAAACTTACCAGATAATGAGGACAAAGAAGATGACGTATGGTTTGAGAGTCATTTGACGCCCAAACAGAGAGACACTGTAGCGCGGTTGGTGGGAAGAAAGTGCCAGATGGAGTGTCTGATAAATGGCAAAGCATCACGAGTGCTGTGGGATACAGGCGCCCAGATTTGTCTACTGTCTCGTGAGTGGATTGACGAGCACTTTCCCGATCTCGTGATCAAGGATATCACGTCGCTGATAGAAGGCGGATCTCCGTTAGAGCTAACAGCAGCAAATGGTGGCAAGATCGGTTATGAAGGATATGTTGAAGTCCGTTTCTCGCTACTAAAGCCGCTTCAGACAGAAATAACGGTCCCTATGTTAGTTACACCAAATAAGTTAAGACAACCCATAATAGGATACAATGTCATCGAGCTGGTAGTACAGGAAAACAATACAAAGAAATCTGAAGATAGTAAAGTTCTGTTGGACTCGATGGTCTCTTCGTTTTCTGTTGTTAATACTCAGAATGTGCAGGCATTGGTAAAGTTCATAGAGACTGTGCCTGCAGACAGTGCGTTAAGAGTGCGTACAAAGAAGAAGAGTGTAAGCATTCCTGGAGGGGAGTCGGCGTACGTGACATGCCGGGTAGATACAGGGGCAATCCACCGCCACACTCCCGCACTTTTTCAGCCAGTCAGTGATCCCGCATGGTCATCCGACCTCCAGCTACAAGAGCAACTTGTCACCCTCAAGCCTGGAAAGTCTCAAGCCATACAGATTTCGATACGAAATTGTTCTAACAGGAAGATAGTAGTAAAAGGCCGAACCACACTCGGGAGCCTGGAATTTGTACGCGCTGTCACGCCAATAGAGATTGAAAAAGCGTGCAACCATGCACAGGTGCACTCGATGGAGGCCAGTAATACCAGAGCGCACGCGCCGGGCGCGGCCTCTACAAGCACAGATGACCAGAAAGTAGTCCCTAATGTCGTGATTGGCAGTGGTCTCACAGCGGAAAAACAGCAAATGGTTGAAGAGTTGCTGAGAGACGAAGCCGAATCATTTTCCAAGGCGAAGGAGATATTGGATTCCTCCACGATTTTGAAATGGACATAAAGCTGACAGACAACACCCAGTACAGAAGACGTACACAGCTATTCCTAGGCCTCTGTATCCTGAGGTAAAGGCGTACATTGAAGACCTCTTAATAAAGGGTGGATCACAAAATCCTCGTCGCCATACTCATCCCCGGTTGTGTGCATACGGAAGAAGGACGGTACCCTGAGGCTGTGCTGTGATTACCGCGAGCTCAACAAGAAATCCATCCCCGACCGACACCCAATCCCTCGTGTGCAAGAAATGCTGGACAACCTGGGTGGCAATGAATGGTTTTCAGTACTCGATCAGGGCAAAGCGTACCATCAAGGATGCTTGACTGAAAGAAGCCAACATCTTACCGCATTCATTACCCCCTGGGGTCTATATCAGTGGAAGCGAATACCGTTCGGACTCCGGACAGCTCCATCTTCCTATCAACGATTCATGGAAGGAGCTTTGGAAGGCTTGCGCGATGATATTTGTGCTCCATATCTCGACGATGTGATCGTTTACAGTAAGTCTTTCGAAGAACATGTAGAAAACCTCCGCCGGGTTCTGCGCCAGCTAAGAGAGAAGGGCGTAAAGCTGAAACCGAAGAAGTGCCACATATTTCAGAGAGAGGTGAGCTACCTTGGAAGGCTGGTATCGGCAGAAGGATATCGTGTCGACCCGTCCTTGATAAAGGCCGTCACAGACATGAAGACAGCCAAGCCCAAAACAGTGCGAGAGGTTAGAAGAATCGTGGGTCTGCTAGGCTACTACCGAAGATATATACAAGATTTCTCTCGGATAGCTAAACCACTCTATGATCTGTTGTCAGCCTCACCCGATGAGAAAGGACCGAGCAGTCAGAGGAGTGCGAAAGGAAGAGGGACCAGTTGCCACCATCACACCCCGTCAAGTGGACGTCGCTCCACCAGTCAACGCTGGAAAAGCTGATAGAGTGTGTGACGAATCCTCCAGTAATGGCTTACCCACAGTATGACAAGTCCTTCGTGCTCCACACAGATGCATCATAAGATGGGCTCGGTGCTGTTCTATATCAAGAACAAGATGGGAAGCTTCGTGTCATTGGTTATGGCTCACGCACTCTGACAACGGCAGAACGAAACTATCATCTCCATTCTGGGAAGTTGGAATTTCTGGCATTAAAGTGGGCGATAACGGAACAATTCCATGATTATTTATACTATGCACCTTCTTTCACAGTATATACGGACAACAACCCGCTGACCTATGTACTGACTACAGCTAAGTTGAACTCGACCGGACACCGCTGGGTAGCTGAGCTTGCCGATTACAACTTTACTATCAAGTACCGCCCAGGGAAAAGAAATATCGACGCAGATAGCTTGTCGCGCTTCCCGAAGGATATCCGACACCTCATGGAAGATTGCACTGAGACGGTAGCGAGGGAAGCAATCGCATGCACGCTATCAGCAGTACAAGCTCAGCACCGTGGAGAGGTCGTCCTTATCAACTCACTGACAATAGATGATCGCCTGATGAAAGAAAGTAATGAAATGGAAGAAGCTCAGAGTCCACAACCACTGACCACTGTAGAGTTACAGAAAGCACAGCGGGAAGATAGAGTCATTGGGAGAATACTAGAGTTTTGGAAACGTGGAGAGCGTCCAAGTCTAGAGGCAAAGAAGAAAGAACCAAGAGAAGTACAGCTGTTGCTGAGTGATTGGAAGAAACTCGAGCTAGGAGAAGACCAACTTCTCAGACGAGTAAGTGGCGGAAACGAGCAGTTGCTTCTCCCTCAGAAGTATCATCGTCTTGTCTACAAAGAACTGCACGAAGAAATGGGCCACCTCGGCGTTGATCGAGTAGTGGCATTGGCCAGAGAGAGATTTTATTGGCCCTTCATGCAACGACACATAGAACACTACGTTAGTCAAGTCTGCTCCTGTCTGAAGAGCCGCGTACCAACATTTAAGACCAGAGCGCCGTTAGGAAGCATCCCAGCCAGTTCACCATTCGAAATCGTTTCCTTCGACTTCGTTCACCTTGAAAAGAGCGTCGGAGGATATGAATATATCTTGGTGATTGTCGACCGTTTCACCCGCTTCGCGCAAGCGTACGCAACCAAAGATAAGTCTGCACGCACGGTAGCGGCCCGCCTTTACAATGACTTTGTGCTTCGCTTTGGATTTCCGTCGACATTCCACCACGACCAAGGAGGCGAATTCGAGAATGAACTGCTGAAAGAGCTGGAGACACTTTGTGGGGTGAGACATTCCCGAACCACACCCTACCACCCACAAGGTAACGGGCAAGTCGAACGGTTGAACCGTACGCTCCTAGGTATGCTGAGGACACTACCAGAGCGATACAAGTCTAGATGGAGGGACCACATCAACAAAATGGTGTTTGCATATAACTGCACAAAGAACGATTCAACTGGATACACTCCATACTTCCTTTTGTTTGGGAGATCACCGAGATTGCCCGTCGATATCATATTCTCGAAGGCCAAAGTAAAGAGCGACGCAGATCACGCAAGTCGACAACACTATGTGCAGCAATGGAAGAAAGCGATGTCAGAGGCGCAACGGGTGGCATCGAAGCGATCGGAGCTCAACAATCAACAAAACAGGCAACAGTATAACAAGAAAGTCCGTGGAGTCGAACTAGAGGAGGGAGCAAGAGTTCTCGTACGAAACCTGTCGCAGAGAGGTGGGCCTGGGAAGTTAAGAAATTACTGGGAAGACAGCGTCCACATCGTCACTAAGCGTCACGGAGATATGCCAGTTTACGACCTGAAACCCGAATGCGGAAAGGGCAGAGAGAGAACGCTCCATAGAAACCTCCTCCTGCCGTGTGACTATCTCCCAGTGGAAGTACCAACACTCATGAAAGAAAACAACGAGAGGCCGAGGCGTAGTCGAAGGGTACAAAATACGCAAGAGCAACCACAGTTGGATGAGGGGAGCGACGCTGAGAGCGATCAATGGGTCTGTACAAGACAAACTTACGAAGAGAGCGGAGATCGCCAAGGTTCTGTTCCAGAAGACTATTTACCTGATGAGACTAGTGATAAGGAGAGCTATCTTGGGGCGGCTGAGGAGTATGAAGAGCCTCAGGCAAGATTTTCTAGTCGACCAAGGCAGCCATCGGCGAGACTGACCTATCCAGCGCTGGGGAACCCTACCATCTGTAACAGTGCGACAGTGGAACCAAACAGCACTACATCTCACCAAGTTTTGGCTCAGTGGGACCATCCCTCACCACCACAGGACCATCAGTACTCAACAACATCACAGTTCCATCAGTACCCAACAACACTACAGTTCCATCAGTACCATACATCACCACAGTTCCATCAGTACCATACACCACCCCAGTTCCATCAGTACCATACACCACCACAGTTCCATCAGCATCCTGTGCAGTATTCTACGCGGCCGTACCAGTATCCAAAATGTCAAGCAAGGCATTTCATTTAGAGGGGGAGAGTGTGAGACCCTCGAGTATGCTAGTATTACGTGACTGTTGTAATATGAAACTAGATATGACCCTAGTCTTGTAACTAGAGACAGCGTGTGTAGAGTTGAACAGGAGATATAAACTAGTCCTTGTGGTCAAAGCGTTGTATAGATTTATTGTGTTTGGGGACCTGGAGGACTTACATTTTCTTAAAACTCGAATAAGTATTTCTTAAAAGAATTTCACAAATTTTACCTGTGAAAAAGAGACGCGAAAAAAGATAATTTTTATTATGAGAAATGCACCTAAGATAGGCTTTATAATATAATCTTACAGAAAAGAACACATTCTATAGCTAATGTTTTACAGCAAAACAGTTAGCTGTTTATACGAAAAAATAGTTGGCTGAGTAGCCATCTGAACTGGACACCATTTTTGTGTACTGATCTTGTGTAAAAATATGCGAGACATCTGAAACCAGAATATCCAACTGCCGAGTGCAGTTTTGGATTCGTTGTGCCGCGAATTGCGCCACATTGAAGTGAAGCCAGATACGAGAGCGATTGCTAGGAGTCAAGAAGTTGGTATTGTAATAAGTGCCGCCTCGAAGAAAACAATACTTTTCGTAAAATAACTGCTGGAAATTTCCCAAAAGTTTCATTTTCCTTTTTAGATTTCCTTGGATTTTCATCAGCAAATCAGCGTTTTTCATAAATTGTTGCAGTGTTGATTGTGACTCTTGACTCTACTACTGATTATTTTTGCAAGGGCCCACACATCTCGCAGAAATGCGTTTGTATAGTTAAATAATAAGCTTTTCCCTTTGATCTTTGTTCCTCTAGATATTCGCGCGCAATGCACCGAAGCTCTCATTGATGGCGATGAACATCGCACAGAGAATGACAGAGGTGGAAGAAATTGTGACGCACAACTTTTCCAAACGAGACAGTGGTATCGGTTCAGGAGTGACGACGGTGAATCCCAGATCTCCACAACTCCTGTTCAATTTAATAAGTGTGGTGGAGGTTTCACGGGGTGGATGAGCGGTTCTCATCCACAGATGTCGGATGAGAACAACGCGACGCGATTGATGTGCTTCTCAAGCAAACTTAGAAGCTGCGAGAGCACGATGCCAGTCATCGTAAAAGGATGCAGAGACAATTTCATATACAATTTTCCTGGACCTTATTTACCATGTAGTCCGAGCCCCTGGAGAATTTGCATCACTGGTAAGTAATTAACTGAATGTCCTTTTCTATACTGGTCAGCAATGTAACACAGGAACACAGCCTTACCATGGCCAAAACAACCAATGCCATCATTGGCTCGGCATTGATAATAGATCACAAGATTCCTTTGAATCTCCTTTCCATTCTCATTGGTTGCTCATTTCTGTCAACCAATCAAATATGGAACTAAACGGCGCACCTCTGTGCATTTAGCAATCACGAGCTCACCTCGTGATAGCGGTACGTTGATTTGCCTTGTCGTGCAAACAAACCACTATCTGTTGCAGGCCCGTAGCCCCCCCCCCCCCCCCCCCCCCCCCCCCCACGCGACAAAAGGTCCACATTTAAGGGTCTGAAAAGACTGTCTTCGTTTGCTTTTTCTAGTGTTGGTCCGGCCGGACCAACACTCAGGGTCTTTTCTAAATGATCGAGAAGAAGGTGCTGCCTTTGCACTAATATCTGCAAATGGTTAGACCTTCGCGTCTTCTCGGATAAGGACGTTAAACCGTAGGTCCCGTCTCTCACATACACTACACTAACCTGAACCAGAGGGACGTTAAGAGCCACGGGGACGTCGGAAGTTGCCCACCTTAGTGCAGGACTTACTAACCCACGACACTGACCAGGGTACCTCGTAGTTGGAGCCTCAATCTGTGAGGATTTCCCGGCCCTCGGGCAAATCATAATAAATAAAATCTGATTTTTATGAACTTGAAAGAGTCGCTGGGTCTCAGGTACCCTGCAATCCCCTAAACTGGATACTTATAAAGTACCCTTTTTTTTTACCTTTTTCCTAATACCATGAATGATTGCTTCTTCTCTTTTGCGTGAGACTTGGGAGTCTTTTTTTTTTCTCAGGGACGTGTGGCTCGAGAACATGTCTAAATGGTGCAACCTGCCTAGATGGACTATGCCAATGTCCTCCTGGAGTTCAGGGATTGTCCTGCGAATATAGTTAAGTGCTGAACCGAAATATATGTTGATCCCGGGAAGGGCCGAGAGCAGGGGCGAATCATTCTGAATAAATCCCGTCTAGAAATTGTTGAAAACTGCAAGAATTTCCGGTGATCATCCACAACTTGGCCGCGGATCATGCGTTCAAGTGGTGGGACTGATAAGGAAGAATGTATCACGAAGGTGGTAGAGCTAAATACAAGAAATGAATGACAAATTCTGGAAAAGTGGTAGGGCTATACCCTCCTCCTCCGCGGACCTTGTTTTAGGGTGGAAAAGTGTCGGAAATTTTTCTTTTTACTGGATCGGCATACGGTCGTCCCGACACCATTGTGACCTTGAAGACATTTACCATTTTTGTGGCCAGTTTGACGCGGTTTGTGTTCAGATAATACCTGCTTTTTTATTTCTTCCATTAAGGCGCCTGACAGAAGAATTATGTTTGACCCAAATCATGTACCATGTTGTACAGCTCTACAGTAAAAGCCACACCTGATAGGCTTGACCAAAATCTTGCACTTGGTATCTAAAAGCACATTTGTTCTGTATAGGAAACTGTGGCAACGTTAGATGCGAAATGGAGCATCCTGCGAAAATGGAATCTGTATATGTCCCTACCAGGTCTTTGGAGCGCGTTGCCAATACCGTTAAGTATCCGATTGTATTTTTTGTATTCAACATAGAGATGTCTTGGATATTATGTTGTTTCGGTCACCACAAATGACGACATTGTCCATGTATGGCAAAACAGTTTGTTTGACGCTTTGAGACTGAAACAAGGATTTTTGATCAAATCGAACACGCTCATTGGCTGATTGCATTTTTAAACCGCACCGGGGGGTTGAGGACCGCCCTTAAAAAGACCCCTCCCCTGGAATTTCCACTCGTGAAACAGACCCCCTCCCATGGAATTTCCAACCTCATTAAGTACCCCCTCCCCTGGAATTTCCATTTTTTTCTTGCAAAATCCCCCTAGAAAATCTATTTTTAGATAAAATGTCTCTCTCGCAGCCCGTTCTTTGTGTCGGTCACGCAACGCTTCCCTCCCCGTTGCGTGACCGACACAAATAACGGGGACTAAAATGTCCCTTGAAAGTCGCCTTTTTTACCCCTCCCTCTTGGAATTACCAGTCTCTAGACATCCCCTCGCGTACCATTTCCAGAGCCCAACACAACACCCCTGGAAAATACCGTAGGTCCTCAACCCCCCGGTGCGGTTTAAAAATGCAATCAGCCATTTGAAAATAATCGTAAAAAAAAAATTAAATTCCAACATCATCAGGTAATAAGAGATGACGTCATCACCCATATATGGTAAAAAACTCTATCCAAATCAAGCACACTGATTTCGAAAATTATCACTAGAAATGACCATTTCGATGTTGGCGTGATTAATGACAAAAATTCTATTTTAGCGGGTTGAAACTAAAAACACGCTCTTTGCCAAATGAAGCACACTGATTTCGTAAATTATCATCAAAAATGACCATTTTGATATCGATAGAGGCATTTCACCATGCTCATTAACGAGAAAAGTTCTTGCTCAGATCTAGCGCATGTGCATTCAAAGGTTTCTGGCAAAACCGAAGCCTACACCGGTCCTAAGGTCGCCGTAACCTTGGGCGATCTTAGGCGATGCTTGTGAACTTTTTCTATATTTCATACTGCGATCTTGGGCGATCTTAGGACTCGGAGTAGGCCTCAACCGGACCCGCAAGGATAGTTCACGGACTGGACTGTACAGAAAGTTGCTCCTGTTGTTGTTTTTTATGCCCTAGTTTTTCTTTATATTAGGAATTGTATTTTAATATTCATGTAATGCGTATTTGATCATATCCACATGCTAAAATGCGCATAACAAGTAATAAATATTATTATTATATAAACACCAAAGAAATACCGGGTGATCTCCCGCGCGAAAACTTGATATCTTCACACGTGAAAATAACATGTTATTTTAAATGTGAAATAACACACTTGCCTTTGCTCAATACTCGCTTTTTCTCAGGTATGTTAAGGCCAAGGCCTGACTTGAAAGGATTCTTAAGGCGGATTCTTTAAAGCAAAAGCAGTTTTTGCAAATAACTACATTAGCAAAATAGCTACCGAAATGGAACTTGGTATGAGTAACATATCCCCGGACCTTAACTGTTCCATGCATTTAGTTGCTATGGAGACACAATTTTATAGTCTCTGTAAGTACCGTTTAAAATTTACTTTCAATCAAAAACGTAAAAATTCGTATCTCCAAGCGGTCATGTAATATCCTCTACTTAGAGCGGTTTTCACTTGACTGTCGTGAAAGCAATTGCAATTGAGCAATCACTAGCCAATGACAATCAAGAGAAATCACTACTTGCTCCTAAATGGCTTTTTTCTCAGCCAATCACAAGCCGAACCAATTACTAAGTAATTACACAATTGTATTTACTAAAGAATTTGATTGGCTGAGAAAAACGAGTAGCCAATGAGAACGCAAAGCAATCGCAATTACATAACGAGTGTTGACAGTCATGTGAAATCCGCTCTATTACAAATGGACGATTCCAGCTTTAAGTATAAGCGCGCACGCTCTACTTTCTTTAGAAATACCTTTGAAATGTAACACAACTACCAATATGTCGTCCATTATTCAAACGAATTTTCGTTTTTTGTCAAAAACATCGCGCTTGAAGGTGCATGTTCTGTAACCCTTTGGCCATTTTGCATTTTAGAAGCTTGTTCAATGTACTATCAAAGAAAAGCTGGCTGTACAGGAGAAAGAATATGCTGGGAAACCCTGGAAAGATACGGTTGCGTCTTCCCTGAGAACCTTCAAAACACCGATAGAAGCACTCCTACACAAACATTAACAAACACGTACTGGGAGGCAACAGCGACGCGTACAACACATGCATTGGTGAACAAAAGCCAATACAGGCCCAGCTCAGTTGACACTCTCACAAACACAAACCATCTACTCCTCACTTCGACTGCAATACACGACGCGTCTCTTGAAAATAATAATCTACTGAGTAGTGGGAGCATGGCCCTGTACCCAACCCCTGTCGACACGCGCAGCCATTCAGTGAGGTCTGTAACTGAAGGAATGAGTCGCTTTGCGTCTAAAATGAGCGCAATGACTCACACACAGCCAGCAATGCCAATGCCAATGCCAATGCTTTCTAGCTCTGTCGACGCCATTGCACGTATTGACAAGAGTGTGGAGTCGGATACTAGTGGAATGAGTCGCACGATATTGATAATGAGCTCAAGTCTTAACGACACTTCGCTGAAGATGGACAATAGTGTGATATCTGAAGAAAGTGAGTTGGATTCCAGGATGTCTATAGTGTTCTCAAATTCTATTTAAGCCCTGGCCAAACGAAACGCAAATTCGATGCAAGTTGTGACTTGCACAGAGATGCAAGTTTTGATGCAAGTTGAGTGTTTTGGTGCTTTGCGCCCGCTAATGACGACATGATCACGCCACTTTCGAAGGGACTAGCGCGTGATCAAGCTAGTGTTTTTCTTGGTAAAAAAGAAAGACAAGAAAAATAAAGAAATCTCACCCAGTTTCTTGTAAATAACAGCTAGGGATATAAGTAAACATTTTCATGACATATTCAGTCATAATATTTCGTTAATTTGGAAAACGAAGAAAATTGGAAACTTGCATCAACTTGCGTACACTTGCGATGTGGTGGCCAAAGGAGACGCAAGTTGCGTGAAAATTTGAACACGTTCAAAGTGGACGCAAGTGAACACAAGTTATCGCAAGTCCGCGCAAGTTGGTGGCCAAACGAGCGCAAGTCGACGCAGGTAGCAAAACGTGCGTCGACTTGCGTTTCGTTAGGCCAGGGCTTTACGTACATGAATAGACGTACTGGACATAGCGCGTCCACCGGCACATCAACGACTCTTCCTTCCAGCCTGTCAGGTAACTCTTCCGGTTGTACAATAGGCTGGGGACAAAGAGACAAATCAGTTCAACATGACCATTAGACTGCTTGCACTCCCTTCTATGGGAACGTCCGCTAATCAAGAGAAAGTACTTACTCACGAGAGAAACAGCGCCGCGCCACATGGGAGTCTCGCCGGAGCTTTTTCCTCCGTGGCGCTGCTTCTTACCCGACACCTACAATGTAGACTCTCTCGTGAGCTGGAAATACGAGCGCGCAAGCAAACTACGATGTAGGGCTAGAACTTTCTCTCGATTTACGGACGTTCGCCAAAGAAGGGACTACAAGCAGTCTACTTGACCATTTAATCTCCCTTGTAAGTATAAGAAAACTGAAATCAGTGCCATAGTGGCTGATAGCATTTTAAAACCGCACCGGGGGGGGGGGGGATAGGGGGGGTTGAGGACCTACGGAAAAATTTTAAGGGGGCTGTATTGGACTCTGGAAATTCCACGGGAGAGGGTGTCTGGAGATTGGAAATTCCAAGGGGGAGGGATAAAAAAAGTCGACTTTCCAGGGACATTCGATCCAGAAATAGATTTTCCAGGGGTATTTTGCAAGAAAAAAATGCATATACGTAGACCTAATGGAGTAGATGGAGGCTCCCGTGTTGATGGGCTCCCTGTGCATATACGTAGACCTAGTGGAGTATAGAGGCTCCTGTGTTGATGGGCTCCCTGTGCATATGACTAGACCTAGTGGAGTATATGGAGACTCCTGTGTTGATGGGCTCCCTGCGCATATCTATTTTCAGTCCCAGATCAAGATACATGGAGCGCGTGGGGCGAATGGACCAATTGTAGTGAATCATGTAATTGTGGCACAAGAGAGCGAATGCGCACATGTCTTAGCACGCGGGCCATATTTGCTGGCACCAGTTACTGTCCAGGTGCATCTGTGGAAACAGAAACATGCAATGAGTTCGTCTGCCCAGGTGAGTTCTTATTTACAGTTATCAAGGTTTTAAATGAAAATGAAAACGGTTGATGAATATTGAGAAATGCGAGGAAACCAGCATTCTCGTACCCAGAGCTCCCCGGCTCGTGACTTCGCAGGGGAGGCTCTGGGGACATCCATTTCAGGACCGTCGCTGATTGGCTGATTTTGAACGTTGAAGCATGCGCTGAAAGGTCTTTCTCTCAACGGCTCTGTATCAAATCTCGCGCATGCGTCAATGGCTGTCACCAGAGCCTCCCCCGCGAGGTGACGAGCCGGGGAGCTCTGGGTTCGAGAATGGGAAACCAGTAGAAGAATCTTAAACTCCCTATTGATTCATAGAAAACGACATCGAGTAGTCTAATAATAAGTTCACACTCGTCAAGTAAACATGCAAGTGCAAGTACCACACCACAGAAGACATTGTTAGAGGGAAACAACGCAATGGCATAGCGTCCTCTGTTGACAACTCTGTGGCGGCTAAGCCAATGCAGGGTGGCTCCCAAGGAAATGAAGGGGTTGGGCTTCCTGTGTTTTAGGTTCAATGGACAGGAAGGAGTGGAGACGATTTCCTTGATTTTTTTTTTGCTCGTAACACAGGAAGCCCGACCGAATCCCTTTCTTTTCACTTTCTCTCTCTTCCTTCGAGAGAGAGATGCCAATAGCATTGGCAGTGCATTAGCCACGATTTGGGTATAGCCAAATTTCAACACGCTTAGAAAATTATCTCGTATTTCCTCTTGTTTGTTTTATAGTACACGGGGGTTGGTCCACGTGGACTACTTGGACCTTGTGCGACAGGCCGTGTGGGACTGGGTACATCTATAAGACGAGGGAGTGCAATAATCCGCCCCCAATGCATGATGGGATACCTTGTGCTGGAAAACATAGAAGAAGAAGGAGATGCAACACTGAAAGCTGTCCAGGTCTTGATTTTTTTAAGTGCTCATCCATTTAAATAAGACTAGTTCACCTGATTAGTCCAATCATCTCGCTTGCGCCATGTTACCATATCAATGAACAATGTCGTTTTTGCTACATATAGAGCGGATTTCACATGACTGTCGTGAAAGCAATTGCAATTGAGCAATCATTAGCCAATGTGAATCGAGAGAAATCACAACTTGCTCCTAAATGGCTTTTTTCTCAGCCAATCACAAGCCGAACCAATTACTAAGTAATTACACAATTGTATTTACTACAGAATTTGATTGGCTGAGAAAGACGTGTAGCCAATGAGAACGCAAAGCAATTGCAATTACATAACGAGTGTTGACAGTCATGTGAAATCCGCTCTAAATAACATTTCGCCAAAAACTGTGAAGTTGCCGACATTGTAAAACTTCCTTATTTGGAAGGTCTGTAATTATTGTTCCTCATACCAAAGAAAAATTTACCTGAGCTTGCATCCGAGGAACATAGTTATTTTATTCGCCATTTTATCTGGGCCAAAGAGCCTGGTGTCGAGATTTGAAAACCACAGGGAGCCCGCGTGAATCCGTAACAGCACTTTCTTCATATGCAATAAGTGGGCCTAGACTATCGCGGGATGATCTTCTGGTTCTTTTTGCAGCCGTGACAGTCGACGTTCTTGTGAGGCTGATTGGAAGACACTGGAGTGATTTACTACTCGATCACAAGAGTGACCGAGCTACACGGCTCATCCACGATGTTACAAGCAATGTAAGTGTTTGCGCATGCTCACAACACATTTTCAGTGCTTCTGAAAATGGACAATAAAACATAGCCTGCGAGCCGGTTCTCCGGTGTTTTTTTTTTCTTCGGATATTTGATTTTTTTTGGCGCGCGGGATTCAAAATACTGAGCCATATCCTAAGCGAAACAAAACACTGGCATAGCCAGTGAAGTTTTCCAACAGGGGAGAACCAGAGGGAGGTAGCTGCCGTGTGGGTAGCTAATTATAATTGTCCCATTCCTTTAGCTACTGTATTTAGTGCATGAAAAGAGTGGCGTATCCCCCTCTGGATACGTCACTGAAACACTTTGACCGTACCTTCCTCTGTCGACGCATGGCCCACCGAGCAAAGTTTCTTACTAGTTTTTGACTAGTCTATTCTATGAATTATTCCTTTTCCGGATTTTATGAAGGGAATGACACAACAAAGAGCCTCCAGTTAGTTGCTAAGTAGTGGCAAACTAAGGAGATATATTTGAAAAAGACCACGTAGTAGCTTTTCTCATTTAGCTTGTATCGAGTTTTAGTCAGATTTTTAGGTATGTGCGCGCTGCACTGAGGATGGTCATTCCCATATGTTCTTGACTCTGGTTCCGCCTGGTCACGACAGAGTAGATGCACGCCACTTTGACGAGTCTGATTTTGATTCAGCTGAGAGATGCAGCATAAAGTAGTATTGATTCATTCACGTTTTCACAGGTTACAAAGTTTTACCGACGCGAGAAGAGCTTCAAGTCAACTCAAGTACAATGTTTTGCGTAAGAAGATAAATTTAGCGACTCATAGATAGTATATTTAACTTAAATTCTTGAAACTTAACTTATAATTCATCAAGATTAAACATTCAAAATCATAAGCGTGAAGGAAGGTTTGGATACGCATAGGATTTTAAAATTTTATTTTAATCGTCGTTTGAGAAGCAATATCAAACGCTCGACGGTGTTTTCAAAACACCTCGAAGTCAGTTATCAAAACAACTCGTGTTCGCCTGATGTTAACCCACTTCTTGGTGTTTGGAATCCTGATGAAACACGCTTTCTCGACCTTTTGATCTCTTTAATCTTTAATAAGGAAATTTTGAGGCAAGCAGAGTGCCCTGTTTAATGATGCACGTGTAAAATGTGTCCATTTATTAAGTTTGGCATCACCCCGCAAAAATGAGCACTCGCAGAAAGCGACCGCGGTTCCTGCGAACATAATTCAGTTATCCTGTAAAACAATTAATAATTAAATAATTTAAGTTTTTGATAAAGATTGCTGATTTTTGTTTTGATATGCCAAAACAAAACTCAAAAACGTTTTTTTTTGTACGCGCGCATTGGCTAGAAACGTGTGAGATTTAACGTGGAATTCAATAGTTGAAAGCCGAATAAAACACAGGTTACCAGGTTCCTTTGCAGTACGCGCAAAGGAATTTCAAAGCTCGAAGAATCATTTCACTAAATTTCAATTTTTTTTGCAATGGGATTCCAGAAAAATTCATCACTCGATTCGTGAATTCCACGTTAATTTGCACTTGAAAAAGGATTGTTGTTTGCGTGTCAAGTGATGAATTTCTCTATGTAATTTAATTTCAGGCCAGGGAGTGTCATCGTCAATTTCAGTATTGCATTTTCGTCCTTGAAGTCCATTGAGCTGCTAAAGCTAAAAGAAAGCATTGGTCTGTATGGAAAAATATATGCCCTACCGGTCAGCCTGATAGAGATAGTGCCACGTGAAGGTGAGAGACAACAACAACAACAACAACAACACCAAAGACAAAACCAATAAAAAGACAACAACAACAACAACGACAAATACATTAATACTGGAGCCAAACTAATTCAACTATTGATTCAACTTCATTCAGCGTTTGCAGTTGAACGCTGCATGATGAATGAGGATAACGTGAAGCCAAACCAGTTTAACTTCGTGCAACATTAATGAACGTGGCGTTAGCAGCCAACCACATCTTAGTTCAACATTGTTCAACGCTGAATTGGTTTCGACCCTGGAATTTCCACAGGTTTTTTTATTTTAACCCTGGAATAGCCACAGGGTCTGTGATTTTGACTCTGGAATTTCCACATGGTCATTCATTTTACCCTGGAATTTCAACAGGGTATTCATTAGCAGCTGTGGAATTTCCACAGGGCCATTCATTTTACCCTGGAATTTCCACAGGGTATTCATTTGCAACTATGGAATTTCCACAGGCACAAAAGAGAATGAGGAATTTCCACAGGGGTTGCTTCAAATTTCCACAGAGGTTGTACAGGAGTCTGAAATTTCCACAGGGGTAGAGCAATTTTTGAAAATTTGGAGTTCCTCGATAGGGGGGTACGTTTTTTTTTTTGGAACAGCCCATTCAACGTACAGTGTTAAACAAATGTTGAATCAAATGCTGCAAGGGTTTGCCTGGCCCAGCTTACAGCCATTCTCAGTTACACGCGGTCGCCGGGAAAAAAGCTTGCAAGCGAAAACTCATTTTTTGTCAAAGTTTCAAGGCACTGCACGTGCTTTCGCCGGCTTGTCGGGCTCAGACAAGACAGAAAAACGTGTTTTCGCTTGCAAGCTTTTAGTTCCCGGCGACCGCGTGTAACTGAAAATGGCTGTAAGAACACCATTGTGGGCCGTGGTCTTATCTTCACCACGTCTGCACGCGTCTAGTTACACAACAGCTTTTTGTACTCAGCAACATTTCTTTCTTTTTTTTTTGCAGTTCCGTACACTTCACCACAGGTAACCTACTCAGGTAGCTTGACCTCGACTTCCATTTTTCTCAACTGGACAAGCGTGACAATCCCGGGTCTCAATGGAGCAACGCTCTCGGGCTATTTTGTTTTTTATAAGAATCACACGGGGACATTTTCTCTAAGCCATATGTTCTCAGTCGAGCCTGGTGCGACACATGCTACTGTGACGGGTTTGCAGAAGTTCACACGATACACGTTAAGTGTGATGGCCTATACACCACAGGGGAATGGAGTACCGAGTAACATGGTCACTTTGATGACACACGAAGATGGTAAGGACTGTAAAAAATAACCGTACCAAGCCTATCGAGTATCTCCAAATAATAAAAAATTACTCTCCCCCTGTAGAAATTCTGGACTACTGCACAACTCCTGTGGAAATTTGAAGCAATACCTGAGTGAAAAATTGCTTGGCACCACTGTGGAAATTCCCCAATTGCAAATTATGGGGTAAATGCCTCGATTCCAGGGTCAAATTACAAAACCCCTGTGCAAATTCCAATAACTTTTCTAGGCTTAAATTCTAAGTTCTTATACGTGGGTTGTATACAACTTCAGGCTAAAATCATATTCATGTAAAGCTAAACATACCTCCTAACAGTGCCAAGTCGTGGACCAGCCAATCTCGAGGTAGTAGCACACAGCCCCACACGAATCAACGTGGTTTGGGATCCAATCAGCGTCGAGTATACCCACGGTATCCTACTGGGCTATAATGTAACATATACCTGGTATGATGGTGTCCAGGAACACTTGCAAACCACCACCGTCTCTCCTGCCACCGTCACTGTCATGCTAGAGAACCTACGGAGATTCACATTGTATACTGTGGAAATTTGTGGGTTTACGGCCCAAGGGCGTGGCCCATACAGCACGCCTATCACCGTCAAAACTCTATCTGATGGTACGTTGCATGGCTAAGACAATCCAAAACAACATGGATAAGACTCTACTTCATTGGCACGTTGTCTTGAAAAGCGTCTTCTTGCCAATTTACTTAGTGACCAACAGTTATTTACCAAACTAAATTCAGCACTTGCACACTATATGGTAAATGTAAAGTGACTGACTCTCCAGACTTGCAGCCCGTAAGCTGAATTACACTGGATCTTAAATAGCCTGTGTCAATCACCATTTTGACAGCATAGTAACGTAACAAGTCGGGGGGAGTATCCATTTCCATCGGCTGATTTAGAGAATATAGAGCAATGTTCTTGATTGGATTTGGTAAATCAAATCTGAAACTTTGTTTTTAGATGTTTATTTAGAGGCTTCTACACGTAATTCGTCTTCTAATATCGAACGAAAACAATAACAAAGGAGTGGCTGACACGGGCTCTTTAAGGAGCAAATATTAAGCACAGACACTGAGGATGCTCACTCCCCCGTCCTAGAAGTTCTTTAACACCCCTCTGGTTCAGGTTAGTGTAGTGTGTGTGAAAGACAGAAAAAGCAACTGTAATAACAATTTTCCTTACAATGTTTATCTTGCAGTACCAAGCCTTCCTCCGTCATCCTTGTCTGCTACAAATCTGACATCCACGTCATCTATTGCTGTCCGTTGGAGAACCATACCGGCTGGCTATATCAATGGTATACTTCTTGGCTATAAACTCACCTACCAACAGATCGCATTTTCTGACAAGCCGATTAAGCACGCACGAGTCCAAAGTCTGCGTCTCGGGGCACATGAGCACCACGTGACACTTGTCAACCTCAGCGCTAATGCTGGTTATGAGATCAACCTTGCAGGATTAACCAACAGAGGAGTTGGTGCTGTCGCGCGCGTTTATGCAGGTAACACGAACTGTATTTGAAGAAATACATTTTGTCATATTATGGCCGGGCGAGATGGTAGTTTCCTTGAGTATTTTTTGAAATAATGTTTATGTGCAATATGCAATCGGCTTGGCATGTTATTCAGTGCCGGAAGCATTTAAGAATTCCGGTCAAAATCGAAATAGCCTTTGCTCATGTAATGCCACTGCGGAGAATATGGTCAATGAAACGCTTAACCATGTTCTGGATTGGCAACGCGTTTTATGAATAAATATTATTATTAGCATCAACGCAAAAATAATCAAAAATAATGTCCAAAAGAACGTTCCACTGTATTAAAGCACAGTCTAAATTACCATCGATATTTAGAGTTCCTTACATATAGACCTAATCGGCTAACGGTGTTTACATCTTGTTGCCACCCAATTCAGATCATGCAATGATTCCTTTGGGTGGATACTTTGAGCGAATCTAGAAAATTTTAACCACCCAAAGGAATAATCACATGATCTGAATTGGGTGGCAAGATGTACACGTTAGCCGATTTGGTCTATTTGCCGACAAGAAGTGCAATTTCGTACCTATTTTGAAAGCAGGACAGTGATGGAACCTTACGCTGTTTTTCTTGCTTCGTTAGAGACGTGCAGATGCCCAAAGACGTTATACACGAACTACTGGATTCACCCTCCTTACGTGAGACAAAACAAAAGCTCCATATTTGACAGTCTTCTTGTTAAAATGCTGGACTGGGCCTGCGGTAACTGTACAAATGGACACGGTCACACATTTATCGACATCTCTTCCGACGGAAGTGACAGGTCTTCTGTCAAGGGGAGCATGATTGATGTCATAGCCCATATTGATAATGACTTCCCGCAAGTCAGTTATCCAATCCGCGGTAACAAGTTCATGACTCACTATCGTGGCTCCCATAAGTACGTCCATTTTGTCGATTCCTCTGGTATAGTATATGTTACGCGTACCGCCGACACAGGACAACACATCGTTCTTCAGTCCTTCATGGCTTGTTTCCCTCTAATCTTACTCTCGGTGTGTATGGTTTACTGCGCAGGGTTTGTTATCTGGATGCTGGTAAGTTAATGTTTGTCATTTAAAAATCGACGGAGTTGAAGAATGTTGCAGAAATCCACACTTCTTTAAAACGTTATCCAAATCTTTCCAAACCAGCTTCCAATATTCCTCCAGGATCTCCTTCCAATGTGCCCCCAATTATTTCAATTTTCCATCAATGTCCTTCTTTTCCTCTAATCTTCCTCCCTTGTTCCTCCAATATTCGTCCATAGAGGTTCGTCCAATCGTCTTCCAAGTTCCTCCAATCTTTTTCAATGTTCCTCCAAGCTTCGTCCAATGTTCCTCTAATCTTCCTCAAAAGTTCCTTCAATCTTCTTCCAATGTTCTGCTCATCTTCTTCCAATGTCCTTCAATCTTCCAATATTTCTCCAATCGTCTTCTATGTTCTTCCAATCTTTTTCCGATGTTCCTCCAACCTTTTTCCAATGTTCCTCTTATCTGCTTCCAATGTTCCACTAACCTTCTCCTAATGTTCAACCAATCTTCTTTCAATGTTTCACCGATCTTCTTCCAATGTTCCTCCAGTCTCCTTCCAATGTTCCTTTAATCTTCTTCCAATGTTTCTCCAATCTTTATCCAATGTCCCTTCTACCTTCTTCCAATGTCAATGCCCCTCTGATCTTCTTAAAATGCTCCTTCAATCTTCCTCCAATGTTCCTCCAATCTTCTTCCAATTGCTATTCAATCTTTTTCCAATATTCCACCAACCTTCTCCTAATGTTCCACCAACCTTCTTCCAATGTTCCACCGATCTTCTTCCAATGTTCCTCCAGTCCCCTTCCAGTTTTCCTTCAATATTCTTCCAATTGGCATCCAATCTTCTTCCAAATGTTCCACCAATCTTCCACCAATCTTCTTTCAATGCTCCTCCAATCTTCTTCCAATGTTCCTCCAACCTTCTTCTAATGTTCCTTCAATCTGCTTCCAATAGGCCTTTTTTGAGATAAACCGGAAGTCGCGGATCGTAATGCATTATGGCTTAGCTTCGGTACAAAAAAAAATCACCAAACAAAGGGCAGTTTTCCCCAGTGGAATTCAAAAATGAATAAGCCATAATGCATTACGATCCGCGATTTCCGGTTTATCTCAAAAAAGGCCTATGTTCCTCCAACCTTTTTCGAATGTTCCTCTTATCTTCTTCCAATGTTTCTTCAATCTTCTTCCAATGTTCCACCAATTTTCTTTCCAATCTTCCTTATGTTCCTCCGATGTCCCTGTAATCTTCTATCAATGTTCCTTAAATGTTCTTCCTTCAATCTTCTCCAAATATTCATCCGATCTTCTAAAGTTCCTTCAACCTACTACTATGTTCCTCAGATCTTGACGCACGAAAACCGCCCTTTGAAGGAAATCCGTTTTTTTTTTGTGAGATGAAGCGAGGGTGTACAAAAGAAGAAATATAACATGACCTCTCTTTTCGTGTCTCGGCACTTTTATATGTTTTTTTTATACTCCGTATTTTTTCTAGGACTGTAAGGACAACCCTCAACACTTCTCACCAAATTTCTTACAAGGTATCGGAGAGGGACTCTGGTGGTCATTTATCTCCATGACAACCGTTGGGTGAGTCATCCATCGATTGAGTAGGACTAGGTTCTTCTGTTTAATACAAGTCTCTTATCCTATTTACCAGGTATGGCGATCGCGCACCTAGTTCTGTTCCTGGCCGCTTGTTTGGTATTGCCTGGATATTAACGGGACTCGTCATAATCTCCCTTCTAGTGGGATCACTTAGTTCTTCTCTCACAACTCAAATGATCATGCCTAGTAGTAGAATCTATGGGGCCAAGGTAACAAAATTGTTGCGAACAAAATAAAGAAACTGAAATTTCCTGAATACTTTCATAACAGACCAGTGGACAAACAGACCGCGAAATTCTCTAATTTTCCATGCACCTTGCATGAGGCAAAATCAGTTGCTTGGTATGAGTCTCAAACCCGCCATTTACGTGATTCGTGCCGATGTCACCACGTTTTGTGCGTCTCTAGCACGTCTTACATATTTTCCATTGTATAGATAGCCAACCAATGCTGGTAGATGACCTTTGAACTTATGCGCGACCCTGTTATTGACCTTGTGAACAAATAATGTATGGAACAACCGGATTAAAGTGGCTAGAAATGTGAGAGCTAAGAAATCGTAGTCTCTTTACTCGGGAGGTCGAGTGAGTTTGTCTGTTCGAAACGTTTGTCAGAACAAACATATTGCCAGGTCTCACATAATCTGTATACCGTTTCAATGTTTGCAACTTTGTAGGTGGCTGCTATTGAGAATTCCACAGAATATCAAGTTGGTGTAATGATGAATGCAAAAGTGAACACAGGTACACGGCGTCGTGGATATATTACAAACGTCGATCTTAATTCTGTCGCGCTGAACGGCTTTATGAACTTGCAAAAACATATTCGGATCATTTTAAGATTTCGATGAGGGTGACATAATGAGTAGATCTCAGCCCTGATTTTAAGAGCGTAGAAATGTTTCAATTGTTATTTAGTGCGGTAATAGAACAGGGTTGGTAAATGAGGTTGGGACAATAGCTCTAACTAAACAATGGAAACATTGACATTTGGTGCGACACGAGTTTGGTTCGACGTTTGAAACGCGTCTGAACTTCTGAAGATCTGATGGGCCTCGTGGGGTTACTGATAGATCCCAGACATTAACTGATCAATCGCCATCTATATTTGGCCATCTATATTTCGGGGACCTGAGGCGAATCACATGAGCTCCTGTTTTTATTAAAGTACGATCCATCCAGGCTTCGAAGCTTAAGTAAGATGGCAGCTGCGTTCCTGTAAGTTTTTTTAATTCTACTATTCTCCTGTAAAACTAGCCAAAACGCCTATTAGAAGAACAGCTACTTTGACTTGCCAAATGCCTTGGTCGTTAGTAATTCCAAAAAATACAATTTTCTCTTCTTGAATTTTTGCGTGTACCGCGCGTGGAGAGAATCTAAACGGATACAGAAAAGCAACGACATAAATCAAACTATTTGAATTTGTAATTTCCCTTCGCGTTTTCAGAGAGAAGCTTTAAGACCCTTCCCGACATATACAATGCCATATTGACAGGCAAAGTAGAAGGCGGACTTATCGATACTTATGTGGCTGCTGATGAAGGCCAAACAATGTTCGCAGGCCGACTTAGTGTGACACGGATTCTAGAAAGAAGGTTTGGTTATGGTTTCGTGTTATCCGGAGATGCCAAGGCCATTCATTCAAGATGTCTTGATTTCCTGAGAGAAAATTCGGAAGAAATTCACGATATTATACGATGCAACACAGGAACACTTCAGGTACTTATAATATGTCTTCCCCGAATCTACTATTTAGCGGTCGCAACATTTTCACTTTACCACTGTATGCATTGCTACGCGACCTTCAAAATTCACTGTTGCGATGGGCGATTTTACGCAAGAAAATTTGAATATCAATTTTCTTGAACAGAGAGTTAAACATTCTAGGCAAGGGAAGCCAAAGGATAGCTTAAAACCATTTTGGTTGATTTTGCAATCAATATTGATCCAGTAAAGCAGCCGAATCCACCGTTTTGGTTTGATTGACGGCTAAAAATCGCCAATCGCCCATCGCAACATTGAATTTTGAGGTCGCGTAGCAATGCATACAGTGGTAAGCGATTTGATAAAAAACCCGTTTTTTTATTTATTTATTTCGTTCTTAGAAGTATTCAGGAGTTTGGTCGAATTCCAGGAATCGTGGTACAATGAAAATCTCGTCATTCCTGTCCTGATGATTGCGTTAAAGAATGCCCATTGGCACGTGAAAATTTCAGAATCATGAAAACACCCGTAACAAAAAGCTAACTTGAAGCATTCTTTTTTTCCTCAGGTATCAACACAAATGGATGGTGAGATAGAAATGAGCACGGACTTGTTCAACCCTGGTGCACCCATGTTCAAGTCCTGTCTCCTCGTTGTGGGGAGCTGTCTATTTGGATGCATACTACTAGGAAGCCTTTGGCATCTCAGGGAATTCATGAGGTCCAGGCGAAAAGTCGCGCACGGTACGCACATGCTGATATATTATTAAAGCTTATCTGTTACCAAGCACAAACCTGTTTGTTCGAAATAATTTTGCGTAGGGTATCAAACCTACAAACAATTCTGGGACTGGGACTTCTTGACGATAATAATGCCATGTTTGTCTTTCCTATCGTACCAATGACGCTATGATGAACACTTATTATTTTGCATTACTTTGCTTCCATAAAAACATGGAAATTTTGGACAATTTGTAAGAATGGCCACTCGCCATCCGTTTCCACGTTTTACAAACACCCTATCTCAAGGGCCCGTCCACACTAACGCGTTTTCGTTTGAATCCGTATACGTTTTGATACGTTTAGGCCTTCCGTCCACACTAACACGCTGATCGTTTTCATCGAATCCGTATACGTTTGAAAACGCTCTCGAAACGAATCCGTATACATATCGTTTTAGTGTGGACGGTCGAATCCGGATAAAAATGAAAACGATGACGTCAACTGTACCACTTAATTTGAGACTGTCCTTGCACGCGCCAACATCAAATAAAAACTGATCGCTTGCTTGGAGCTAAATCTCCCGTTTTCATCGAACCCGTATCAGTTTGAAAACGAATACTTTTGGAAACGCGTTAGTGTGGACGTCAGTTGAACGTAGCGCAGTTTCGAGAAATGATCCTTCCCCGACTATAACAGCGACCCTTTGCGAATCTTGGGCTCTCAAACAAACTGCATAGGATGATGCAGCGATTGACTCGGCTTTCACGAACTTACAATTGTCCTTCTATTTCAGGAAATATTATTAGAATGCATCAAAGAAAGGAAATGAAAGATCTTTTAGAAGGTTTTTACAAAGACCTGAATATTCTGGCGTCGCGTTTGAAAAAGCAGCACACCACCCAGAGGCGAGCACTGCTGAATAGCAAGAAAGAAGCTAAAAACGCCTGGTGATCTAATAATACCGACTCTATGAATACAGTATATGTCAGTGGAGCAATATTCCGTGTGAACATTTTACAGAAAACAAGTAAAAAAGAATACTTTTACTTTACTTTTTTCCAATACAGCATACCCGTCGCAACGAGGATTACTGGCTGGGGGTCAGCTAATACAAACTAAGTCTAACAGAAAAGGAAAAATAAATAAATGAACATCAATGTCTAATGAGCAGTTTTCACAAAAAATAGAGGCGGGCAGATTGTTCAATTCAATGATCGTCCAAGTGGAAAAAGAAGAGAGATATTCGGAGGTTAAGCTTGTATGGAGATGTATGAGGGATTCCGGGTGAGATCTTCTGGTTTTTCGTTGCTGTGACTTCTTCACGACAATAATGCCACGTTTGCCCTTGCTATTGTATAATGATGCTATGATGAACATTGAACGGAAACTTATATTTCATGACTTTGCTTCCATTTTGGACAGATAGATAGAAACCTTTTATATAGATTGAACGCAGTCCAGGAAATACCTTTATCTTGACTCTACATCGTAGAAGGGACGAAGTCCATTTTTTAAACACATTTTATTAATCTTGAGGTGTGCCCGTAAATACTGACCCGGCTACAAGAACAGAATCCGCCTTTAATTATTGTGCTTTAGCAATTTGTAGATGCTGTTGTTCAAGTTCTTTAAAGAAACAGGCACTCCCTGTCATGACGAGTTCGCTTTTTTAATCCAATTCAATTGTTTTAAGCCAATAGGTTAGCAAAGTCCAGGTAGAAATTATGTATAGGAGATTAGGCACTCCACAGACTAGGCATTTAGTTGTCGCAGGGAGTGTGGTCGACAACTAGTAGTTATCGACAACTCAATGTATTAGATACGAGAATTCCACACACTAGGGTTTTAGTTTGGTTTTAGTTGCCAATAGATAGCCAGACCGCTGAAAGCTTGGTAACTAATGCTCACTACGCGTGCTCACAATGGAATAGTCGACAACTAAACCGAACGCCCCCACACACTAGAAAAACGCTGTGCAAATTAAACCTTTGCATGGAATTTACTACACAAAAGCTGCAAGAAACAATAAAATAACACTTACTAATCGCATGTGTTTTATTATACTTTAGTATTATGTATTTTAATCATCATTCTATTCTATTACAAACTTATTTCTAAAAATATAGTCCTACAGTTACTTTTCTTTAAACGGAGGGCTTGAATGTCGAGTGGTGAATGAACGGCGACGTTTTTTTCTGTTTATAGACAAGTATCTTATTGCAAACTCGGCTTTCGGTTTGCGAACAGCAAACCACGTTTTGTCTTCCGTCCATCAAACCTTTTCGGGAAGGCGCAGGGATTTTTTCTAAGTTTCGTTTGCTTTTATGTTGGACATTTACATGTTGAAGCTTAGCTAGTCCTTCAAAAAACCTCTCAAAGCCGCGTGAAATCACCCAGAGCTGTTCACTCGTCTAATTAACGGAAGCCAAACCGCGGTTTGTTAGTAGGCGTAGAGTTCGCAGAATTATGAAAATTTCAGTAAATGACTGCAGCCACGTCTCTAGAAACGCGTTTTCAATTCATTGTTTTTTCATTCATTCATAAGATACGAGGAACCGTGAGATACAGTAAAAAACCCGCATAAAAGAACAAGTGGATTAAGAACACTCAGGCTGTAATTTGGTCAAAAAGGTACCTTATACATTTGAACACACGTAGCCTAAAAAATGAAGATTCTTCTTGTATAAAAAAAGTGGCTGCCAGATTCGATTCAATAACCTGCTGCGGTAGAGTACTGAGTAGATCAATATCATGTGCTAGACCATTGCACAGAGTTCTACAAGAGGTACCACAAGGAATTTCTGCAGAAACCCATCCATGGGAAAAGCTGAATTTCCCTTGAAAGAAGAATGGGAAGTGTTCGGATTTTCCATGGCTATCCTTGTGATTTCCGAACACTTCCCATGCGTGTGCCTTGGGAAATTCAGCTTTTCCCATGGATGGGTTTCTGCAGAAATCCCCTGTGTACTGTATGGGGATTTCCGGGGTGCATTTAGCAATTGTTTTTAGACTTGACTAATCGTTGTTACTAAATGACTGTACCTTTTGCCAATCACATTCTTTATTTGACTGTTGGTACTGTATGCAGTATTTAATTTTTAGAAACAATTTTAAGAACACCTTAAGAACATTTTCAGGCTGATTTTATAGGATTATTCAAAGCTTCAGGAGGCTAGATTCTGCTAAGAAAATAGCACGAAAAAAGCGATATCGCACGAGTCGCGCAGCGACGAGGGCGATATCGCCTTTTTGAGAGCTATTTTCGGCGGAATCTACCAACTGAACGTTTTGAATATACTTGAATCCTATGATATCTCGTCCTTAATTTACACAAAAAGAGATATCATAGGATTCTACAGAAAACACTCAATGTATAACAACAAAATCAGCTTGTCAATGAATTGTTTTGCATATTTTATATTTAAAACTCGTATATAGGATATATTTATTACTTTATATTTTAGAGTTAATAAACAGTCATTATTAATGTAAAGGTTAAAACAGTCATTATTATTACTGAATCCCCAAAACACCTGTTCTTTTATGCGCGTTTTTACTGTACGAGTTAAACCGCTCATACACTGCGACGTTAACTGCGATTTGAGGTGTGATTTCTTCAGCATCTCAGGGCGATGTCACAATGTGCGGTGGTACGAACGGGCAACAGTGTTATGGCAATTTCACTTCTTCGCAGGCGTTTAGAGGATGTCCAACTAAACGATGTGATGCAGGTGCGATTTTCTTCATTTCGCCAGTGTACCGACCAAATACCGTAATGCGAAATCGTCGGCTGTTCACACCGCATACCTTAAGGTGACTCCCACAAAATGAAACGCGTATTTCAGACATTTTTTAACTCGCTCGCGTCGCGTCAAAAATGGTCGGATATTTTTGAGCTCTGGATATGTTAAACCTCGACTATTGGTGCTTTTAACTATTTGTTTGAATTTATTTTCAAAAGCTGCATTTGCTTATGCGAGCCGATATTCTAACAGTGGTATTTTTACAAAAGTCCCTCCTGTGAGAAAAATCTTCACGCGTTTTTTCTGAACAATTCTGAACAACTTCTGAACAATACACCAATAGTCGAGGTTTAAAATATCCAGAGCTAAAAAAATATCCGACCATTGTTGACGCAACGCGAGCGAGTTAAAAAATGTCTGAAATACGCGTTTCATTTTGTGGGAGTCACCTTAAAGCCTAGTTTCCATATAGTCTTATCTGTCGTCTCTGTCGCATCAGTCAACCGTGAAACAAAAGAATAATTCCAATTTCCATTGTTTCACGGTCGACTGATGAGACTTTATGGAAATCAATCTTAAGCTGCGACGACGACAACGAGGACGACAACGGCAAAGAACAATACACGTGATTACAGAACACAATGCACGCACGTGCAAATGTACGAAATCAAATGCATTTCAGCCGTTTTCTTCAGAACTAGGACGTGAAACTGCTTTGTCGTAATTGTGTTTGACATGATTGCAGTTGGCTGTCATTCTGCTGCTATCAAAGTTAAAATGCAATGGTCATAGGCGGATTTAGGGGGGGGGGGCTCAGGGGGCCTGGGTACCCCTTTTCGATAGATTTCCCCATACATTTACTATATTTGCAAGAGCAAGGTTTCAACTTTGGCCTCCATTTTTTTTACTTTGGGCCCCCTTTTTGGAGATCCAGGATCCGCCCCTGATGGTGAATTCCAAACTGTTGTTGCACATTGAGAAATATGAACAAACGAGTAGACGAAGTTCAGTGATACGTCGTCGTCCTTGTTGCCGTCGTCGCTGCTTTAAGGTATCTGATATGTGACGTCGCCGATCGTCCCGGAAATCGCTTTACAAATTGCAGCGTGTGAACTGGGCGCTAACTGCTCGTGCAACATTATGCTAAACGTTCAACACCGCGGAACATAGTGCCGCAGACATTTCACTCGGCAACATGTTGCGAGATTTTGACTCGGGTTCAAAAACGACCAACTTTCTGTGAACTGGAAATCCAGCTATTGGAATCTCTCTGGAATCCAGAATCCAAATCCAATCGTTACGGTTTACACTTGCTCTGCGCATCCGTTCAAATGGGAATCAGCCTCTAGTTTGCAAAAGTGTAGATACAATATGTACAATATGTACAAAATAGGTGCATGGATGCGTACAATGGTGGCGAGTAAATACTGAAATTATACTATAGATCGTTTTCAGCGTAAAAACAGATTTTCACTCGCTAGATTAAATCAAATTTCGTTAGTAAATACTAGAGGTTGGTACTTTACTTTGGAGTGGTGTACCACGAAATCTCCTCACTTTTCTTATTTTCTAGTAAAGTTGCGAGTCTTTCGGCGAGTGTGAATACAAAGAAACTACTAAGTGACAATGGGGATATCCCTTGGTATGGCAAGAGAAAGCAACGTACAACTAATTTATACCACGCTACAGAAAATAAAGAGCGGGAATTTAGATAATACTACATGCGTAGTTTAACGGGACATCAGACCCCCTTTGCTTTGGCCTAATGTTTTCCTATTTCAGATCACGTTGCATTCATTTGAATAATATTCCTTTGTTTGGGTTCTTTCAATATTCATATCCTTCGGTGCGAATAACAAAGAAAGAATGCTCATGGGAATGCCACGTGATCTGAAATGGAAATACATTACGCCCAAACCTAGGAGGTCTATTGATAGGGATACTTATATGACTGTTTTTTTATAATAATTAATTAATGAAGTTAATAAATTAAAATGGTTTAAACTTTTAAAATGTAAGATTTAAATGAAGGAAATTCACTATTTGTGTCGAGCCTTTGAACCATATTATTATACATTGTACTCACTATCTCGATTCTGATTGGCTAAGAGCGCGCGCTTTACTTTGGGAATAACGCACTTTTGAGGGTCTTCAACAGATTCTTGCAGAACCAATGAAGAACCAGCTAGCCGGTTCTTGATTCTACGCACGCAATGCATCCTGGGCCTAGAGCATCATGGAGCTATTTAACAAGGCGCTTGTGTAAAAGAAACTGGTTGACAGAAAAACAAACTTACTTTTCTCATCGCAAAAGTATTTTTACTGAATCAATGTATAATAAAACAATTATTGAATTCGTTTTTTTGTGATATCCGGAATAAACAATGTCTTGCCAAGTTTCGACATTGTTTATTCTGGATATCACAAAAACCTCATCTAATAATTGCTTATTATCCGATGAATTTTAGAAACCCAGCCAAAATCTACGCTTACCATAGAAGCCCATTAATCATTCCTCTGTATTTCATTGGAAATGCCGGTCTCTCATTGGCCGGCAATTCTGTAACATTTACAGTAGAATAGGCTTCCTGTTTTCCGATTGGTTGCATTTTTCCGTGGCGTGGTACAAACACAAACGGTTGTTAACATCGACTAGAGGGCAGCTCATCTATTAACTTGTTCATCTTAAGTACATAATGCTCATCTTCAAATGCCATCTTCTCTTTCTTCTTCTTCTTCTTCCTCACCTTGTTGCGAATCTCTTTCCTCCTGGCACAGTACCGTAGAATTTCCTCCTTGTGTTTATGACGGAGGGACAATGCTCTATTTACCAGGGAGGAGTGGAATTTACTAACTAGATCTTTCATTTCCTCGTGGAGTTCTCGCTTGAGAACAAGATTACTGTTGCTCTTCCAGCTGTTCACTGTAATGTAAAAGCCACATTCAGGTCTAGCCTCCTCTACAGTGATCTCTCTCAAGAAGAACGACAGAAAACGAGAAAAGTGCGAAATCACTGTCTCGGACTTCCTGTGTTATGGGAAAGGAGCAAATTTCCGTAGGGGGAGGGGGAAGGAAGAACCCGAAACACAGGAAGCTGGAGCTAGATATAGCAGTTCGGAGTAGCAGGGACATTTGCATACGCATGCGCGGCTTAGATTTATTGAACTCCCTGATGCCTCGGAGAAGGGTCATAAAAGCTCAATGTTTACGGGATTTGACCGTGATATGTGGAACGAAATTGAAATGAATTACTCCAGAATTCGCCTAAAGGTTTTTATCTATGTCTTTGCTGCCTATTCTATGGAAAGGAACATGCAATAGGTTCGAGTTGTTATCATGGGACGTTCAAAGAAACTCAAGCTTCGTCAATATTGCAGCCATGTTGTCTTGTTACATCCCGTAATTGGAGGTTGCTTGCTCATTTTAAAGGAGAACCTGAATCATTTCACATACGGTAAGTTTCTCTATGGTAAGCATCGGGCATGTTTTGAAGTCAATCTTGATAATTCGCGTTTGCGATTGTCGAGAACACCAGTGAAAATTCTGTTTAATTTCAGTTTACAAGTAAATTATATTGAATGCTCCGAGCCCGCTAAAATTCCAGCAAGGTCATTTCTCCATGTTAAATCTTTGTTGATTGTTCTCAACCAACCAAGGGTATCATCAAGAAACGATTAAACTAGCCATGAAAATTCGCTGATCATATGAATTATACTATTGAACTCAAATGACTATTGAACCTGTTCAAAATATGCGTAACACTCTTGAAGCCGATACCACCACAGAATGACAAATATATCGTATTTATGTATTTGACCGATGTCGCAATACTATAAGAGTGTTGAGAGTGCAGATTAAACAGAGATCACTTTGAGTTAAATACGTAATAAATAACAATATTTCGCCATCAATTTTTCTTGCATAATTTGCAATGGTGGGCTCCTCTTTTATGTGCTATAGAAAAATATCGAGCTCATTTCTCCATCTTAGTTTTAGCATGATTTTAACCAGTAATGATCCAGCTGTTAATTTGTTAACATTTTCTTGTGTTCAAAATTCGCTATCATAACTAAAACGTTTTTTCATTGTAGTGCTTTTGTGATTTTTGTTGCACGTGCAGGTCTTTAACGACTTTTAGTATCAGTAATGTTGACATATTTCATCCATCTTATTTTTCCAGATCTTCTGAATTGTAGCAGGGGCATTTTCACACCATCAATGCTGTGATTCTAACTGTGCAGAATATGCAACTAAAGAGCTGTAGGGATGGCCTCTAGGCAGGATAGGGGTTGGGTGTTTTGAGTGAATACCTTCTTTGTAATTGGAAGTGTTTCTCTAGCGTCTTAAAAATGACTTGTTCTGCCAAGAAATAAACTCAAAAAAATTCAATTTGTCGTTCGTCGTAAATTTTGTAATACTGATTGTGGCAGTCGTCCAGGGCTATAAACCTCGATGGGTGGGTGAGGAGGTCTTCAAGGTTTTAAAAGATTGTATGTAAAATCATAAATTACGTTTTCTTATGAATTCAGCAATGGCTTTTCTGTGGTAGTATATCGTATGCTGTACAAGCTGCATGCTATCATCGTTTGAAACAATTTCCGTAACACTGCTCGTAACATGGTTTAAAAGTGGAGTCAGAACATGTCCTGTCGACATCTCGTTTGTTGCACACACAACACTAGAGCTTATCGTAGAAATATTTTGAATTACAAAATAAACAAAAAAGAAAAGTGCGAGTTGAAAACTTCGCGCCATTATGTCAATTCCGACTAAAACAATGGAAATTGGCAATTAAAGCGCCCGGAACCACATTGAATTGGTCAGCGGATTCCTGCATGCGCAGTACAGAAGTCCCTGCTACTGCAGTTCGGATGATCAACATAAACATCGAACACTTCGCGTATTTCAAATTGTCTCGTGTTTGATAACACAGTTTCGTGTATCGAATTCTTTTACGCGATCCCGTAAAAATATGACAACTTTTAAAACGTTTATTTGTCAGTCACTTTTTTCCCCGTGACAGCCTAGTCCGCTATTCATTTGTTCTTACCAAGATATTCGGCACGTAACTTCTTATTAGATGCAAAAGGCTGGCTTCGTCTGCAAACATCTCTGTGTCTCTTGTTCTACCTCCTCGACTTAACTTGCTGCTAGCCCAGCTTGCTTGTTGGGCTTCCTGTGCTAGCTCAACTTGCTTGTTGGGCTTCCTTTGTTACACGCACTATGCTTATATTTTAGGTGCACCTCAGTCTGTTTGTTGGGCTTCCTGTGCTACCTCAGCTTGTTCGTTGGGCTTCCTGTGTTACACGCACTGTGCTTATATTTTTAGGTGCACCTCAGTCTGTTTGTTGGGCTTCCTTTGTGCTAGCTCAACTTGCTTGTTGGGCTTCCTGTGTTACACGCACTGTGCTTATATTTTTAGGTGCACCTCAGTCTGTTTGTTGGGCTTCCTGCGCTACCTCAGCTTGTTCGTTGGGCTTCCTGTGCTAGCTCAACTTGCTTGTTGGGCTTCCTGTGTTACACGCACTGTGCTTATATTTTTAGGTGCACCTCAGTCTGTTTGTTGGGCTTCCTGTGCTAGCTCAACTTGTTCGTTGGGCTTCCTGTGCTAGCTCAACTTGCTTGTTGGGCTTCCTTTGTTACACGCACTGTGCTTATTTTTTTAGGTGCACCTCAGTCTGTTTGTTGGGCTTCCTGTGCTACCTCAGCTTGTTCGTTGGGCTTCCTGTGCTAGCTCAACTTGCTTGTTGGGCTTCCTTTGTTACACGCACTGTGCTAATTTTTTTAGGTGCACCTCAGTCTGCTTGTTGGGCTTCCTGTGCTACCTCAGCTTGTTCGTTGGGCTTCCTGTGCTAGCTCAACTTGCTTGTTGGGCTTCCTTTGTTACACGCACTGTGCTTATTTTTTTAGGTGCACCTCAGTCTGCTTGTTGGGCTTCCTGTGCTACCTCAGCTTGTTCGTTGGGCTTCCTGTGTTACCTCAATTTGCTTGTTGGGCTTCCTTTGTTACACGCACTGTGCTAATTTTTTTAGGTGCACCTCAGCCTGTCTGTTGGGCTTCCTGTGTTACACGCACTGTGCTTATATTTTTAGGTGCACATCAGTCTGCTTGTTGGGCTTCCTGTGCTACCTCAGCTTGTTCGTTGGGCTTCCTGTGTTAGCTCAACTTGCTTGTTGGGCTTCCTGTGTTACACGCACTGTGCTTATTTTTTTAGGTGCACCTCAGTCTGCTTGTTGGGCTTCCTGTGCTACCTCAGCTTGTTCGTTGGGTTTCCTGTGTTACCTCAATTTGCTTGTTAGGCTTCCCCTAATCCCAGTTCCCCTCCTCTTATACTCCTCTAGCTTTTCCAAAAGACTCTCGTCCCCAGAGCCTCTCGGTCATGCTGATTAGGAGGCTCTAGTGACAAACAAACTGAAAGTCCTAGTTTGAAGGACATCCAATGACAGATATAGCAATTATCTCATTCGTTCAGATTTCAAAATGGCGGGCAAAAGTATTAGCCAATCAAGATCGGCCTTTGATCGTCTGCTCCCCGAGCCCCCCAAAATCGTCAAACTCCGAGTAAAACCGTCAAACTCCGAGTCGTTTTGAACAATGAAAGCCCCAGAAAACGAGCAAAATGGGAATGAGGATGCTGTAAACCCATCAGGTTTGTGAAATTTCAGGACGAGCGCCAGCGACTACGACAGCTTCCGTGTAAACAACAGACATGGATTTATGATGTCTAGAATTACTTTCATCAAGTGAAACTTTTGGGGGACTTTCCCTTGACGGGAGCAAGTGCTATGGCCGATATTCACGCTTTGATTTGTTGTCCGGATTGTAATTTGTGGCGTGACTTATTTGATTTGCCCGAAGAAAAATCGGGCCCGACACGAAAAAATATGTTGCGTTGTCAAAGATTTTTCACGAACTCATATATAAATACTCGCCTTTGTTGTTGAATGCATGTTGCTTCCGCTTATGCCATAAGAAGTGCCAGGTAAGACCCGCCATCACGCCTACCGCTAGCAACACTCCAGTAAACAGCACCGTGTTTTGGTAGAGACGCGACTTCGAGTCGAAAAGACCAGTAGAACTGGTCTCGGCAACGCTCTTTGATGGTGGCTGAGGGAAGATAGATCATGAATTTCAGATAAGTGTCGCCCCCATGCAGGATTTTTGTTTTTTTACACCATTTGCTGCAGGATTTTTTTGGTGAGCCCGAAAGCCATGTAAGAAATTTATTTTCAAATGGTCGGCTTCTAAGTATTTTTGATGTTGTTTGAAGCGCTGCGAAGTTGTGTAACGAAAGGAACGAAGTTTCTATGCGGCAAACGAGACGTCGTTACGACGTTTCTAAAGGGAGCCTGCCACGCAACTGCGCAGCTGTTCTGCGCATCTCAAATCAAAGTATCGTCCCGTAACCATGGCCAGCAAAGGCTAAAAACTCGATAACAAATCGTATGTAATCTCGCTACTTCTCAATCCATCCTACCATGCTTTTTAGCTTTACATATTCTTAAATAGTTATCTGATAGGATGGTCTTATTAGTTTTGCTGATAATTCAGTGATCGCTCCTGGAGCATGCGCATATCATGAAAGGCTCCCTTTAATTAGCATCGAGGGTAGAAGCGGAATTTTGAATTTTCAGTATTGACTTTTGAAGCTAGTTTGAATATTTACAAATTTACTTTTCATCTAACCTCAGAGGAAGGGAGAGATAAACAAATGACGAAATTATATTTTCTTTATTTGCGTGAAGCGCGGCCCAAATGACGATTTTCTATGCTTGTAACGTCGAACTCACGCTTACCTAAGGGGTCTTCTTTCGGACATAGTGGGACTGCCCCAGGCCTATTACTGCAAGTATTTTTGGGAGAGTTTGTTGTAAACGGCGCGAGGGTAATGTCTCCGTTGTGCGTGTTCACAAAGACTATATTAGATGTCATTTCACTGTAGTTTTGCCTCAGTGTTTCTTGCTGAAATATCACCCTCGGGACACTCACTAGGATTCTCAGTTCTATCAATCAAAAACGTCAGTCCCAAAGGCGGAGCTTCGGGGCCTCCTATCATTGGATGGTGAATTTAGCGCCTTCTCATTGGCAGCAGGATTAGTTCCGGAACGAAACTGATTGGCACGAAAGTATTGAATGAGGTGAATGTTAAATCAGTTTAGGTATCATAGGTCGACAGACAAGGTTCAAAAATCTTTTAATTGATTGGAATTTTCAAATCCTCGATTATTCAAATTCAAACTAGCAATATTCTGATTATTCATATTCAAACTAAGTTCTCAAATATTCAAAGTAAATTTGTAAATAAGTATTTTTGTAAATAAGTATTTTCTCCCAAAAATACTTGCAGTAATAGGCCTGGGGCAGTCCCACTATGTTAGAGTTAATTACCGAGATTCGAGGCAATAACCCCAATACATCCCAAGGGCCGTAGGCCCGAGGGATGTATTGGGGTTATTGCCGAGAATCGAGGTAATTAACGGACTTAGTTTACAGTTGACAAGGTTTTCAGAAAACAGGGACAAATGAAATGCATTCTTCTCATTGAATTTAACAGTTTTGAAAAGGAGTACAGTTTACAATTGAAAAAGATAGCGGATTCCAATAGGAACTATTGTTAGTTATTTAGCTGCTTTCATAGAAGTGGGTTCCCCAGAGAAACTCATTGCAATTAATTTTTACCATGCACAATAAAGTTGTGATGCTGAAGAAAATGAATGACAACTTTTATTCAACTATGATTGACAAAGGTTTCCAAACACGAATTACGTCTTTTGTTTTCGTACAACAGCCAGTCCAATCAATCAAGCGGCCTTTTGTAAAAGCGCAACTCATTAAAGCGCTGTTATTTTGGTCGGTACGTAGCTGCGTAAAGCTCCTCTCTGGTTGGATAATACAACAATACCCTACCTCAACACAAAGAACGAGGAGAATAGACTACAGACAAAAGAACTCCTTTGTAGAACGAAAATAATAGAGACAAAAGCAACTACGTCCTTACTGGTTATTTTCATTTGTACCACGCCCTGACAGCTTACAGCTTCTACAGCTCAATTTGCATAACGTTCTGTCTAGCAAAACGGATGGAACTGATTCAAGATGGAGAAACTGAAGGCAAGTTTCAGGTATTTTGCGCTCGTTGGTTGCTCTCTACGATTAGATATGCAATTAACTTGGGCATGATTTTATCTGTCTTTTCAGGTTTACGTCTTAAACACACTCTATGGGCAATGAGACCAAGCAAGTAGACTGGACAAACGCTTCTCAATATGGTTCAAGTGAAGGCGTTCTCGGAAATCGTGTTTTGTGGCGTTCAACGGGATTCGCATAAAGGATAATCAGAAGCAAATATTGGTTATAGACAGACAGTCAGCATAGATGCATAAACTGAGATTATTGGATGCTTTTTTCTCGGGGTAAGTGTATGGATTTGAATTCACTAGTTAAATGTTTGGGTTGATAATTGAATTAGTCATTGTGAAAGGGGCAACTGTCATGGTCTATCATGGATTTGGTCTAACTTAAGGGTCATTTTAAGTAGCTTAAATGCAGTCAAACTCCCTACAAATCAACAAAATAATGGTCTACGTTTTATACCTAACCTTTCAGCTGCTAGATCAATACAAATTTGGAGTATTTTCGTGTATAATCGAGCGGATGGAATTGGATTGCTAATTGGCATTTTTGATTTTCGAACAGGCTGAACAAGTTTCTTTTTCTTTTTAAGACTAATTTGAAACAGAATATAGGTTCGGAGTTGTTTCTGTAGAACACTTGTCTTATTTTAAAATATTTTGATGAAACAAACGTGACAGTGCCCCTTGAAGTCTTGGTAAAAATGGCTTATTGTGTGGTTCCAGAAATTATCCATAGGAAGGATAATAGAAAGGATATATTTTCCATACAAATACTGTATTTTTCTTCGGGAATTCCAGAGAGGTGGGGGGTCACTTTTCAACACTCTTCCGGGGGGGGGGGGGGGGGGGGATATTTTCTGGAACCACACATTATTGATTTACAGGTAAGTATATGGCTTATTATGGATTCATAGGTAAATAACTAGATATTTACCTATTAATCCATAATGAGCCATATACTTACCTATTAATCCATAATGAGCAATATATTTACCTAGAAATTCAATTCAATTCTATTGATCAACCCCAACCTTTCCCTGAAGAATTCAAATCCCTCCCCGACTTTTAGTTTGTTGAGAGCCATTATCCGAGTTAATTCCCTACGAATAACAATGGAAACCGCGTCAACTGTAAACTAAGTCCGAAAGAAGACCCCTTAGGTAAGCGTGAGTTCGACGTTACAAGCATAGAAAATCGTCATTTGGGCCGCGCTTCACGCAAATAAAGAAAATATAATTTCGTCATTTGTTTATCTCTCCCTTCCTCTGAGGTTAGATGAAAATGCGTTAATCAAAATTTGTAGAAATGTCTTTTATGTCACATAGGAGGAGGGATGGGGGGGGGGGGGGTGATCAGTTATGAGGGGGCATCAAGGAGGGAGGATCACTGCATTTTGACCGCGTATTACCCCAAATCCTCTTACCCTTCGAATGTTTATATTTTCATGAAACAAACAACGGTCAAAACAACGATACTTTATAAGTATCCAGTTTAGGGAAGTTGGTACCCGAAATCCACCACATCTTTCAATTTTCATAAAAATAGGATTTTCGACCGCCGATACCTCGTGAAATAATTGATGCATCATGGCGAAAACCTACTGTTGTGCTTTACACGAAAAGAACAATCACATTTCTGCATTAAAACCGGAAGCGGTAAGCAGAAGTTTGAATATTAGCAGATGGAAGTTTGAATATTAGTCGAGGTGGAAGTTTGATTATTGAATTTAGATGTTTGAATATTGAATATTTGAGGTTTGAATAATGAGTTTTGGTTTGAAAATATTCCGCTTCTACCCCCGAAATTAGCACGTGCTAAAACGCTAGTGTCCATCAAATGCAAAGCACGCGGAAAGAAATTTCTGTCCATGCTTAAACGCAAATAGCAACATGGATGTTGCACGTACCTTGAGCTGCTCTGTGCTGGATTCCACCAGTTTGATATACTAGCAGCATTGAATATCATGTACTGCCTGCACTCCTGCTGTAACGTCGCCGCGTGACCTGACAAGACCATCCCATAACCGAACGACCGGTCCAGGGTCCTTTGGACTATAATATCACCACTAGCAAATAACGTCTTCTCAGGCGCCACAACGTACGTGTCCATCAAGGCCCCTCGGATCTCACCGCTGTGCATCGCGGCTATGACTTCCTCCAGGCTAGTGTATTTGTTTTCTAATGAGAAACATGTTTGTCAATACTATATCTACAATGGTGGAGAAACACTATTATTGTTGAAACACTATCGTCTTTTTCGAGCCTTTCGGCTACTCGCTTTACCAAATAAGCGCCTGAATTAAAAGGCCGGTTTACACTTGCGATTTTTGTTGCATTTGTCTAGGCGATTTTTCTCGCGCGAGTTGCAATTCCAACTCTCTAGTGTAAACGAGATGCAAATCCGGTGCTATTTCTGTGCTCTCTTTTCTTCAAATCGCATCAAGTTGCAAAGAGTTTCGGAAATCTCCCCGACATCACGCGGCAAAAGTTGCGGTAGGTCGCGCCGAGTTGCACTTAGTTTACATTAGTGACTTTGAGTTGACGCGTACGTGCGCGAAAAATCGCCGCGGTTCGCGCGACAAAAATTGCAGCAAACATTGCAAGTGTAAAGGGGCCTTTATATCACCCCTTAAAAGTACCACAATGCCATACCTGTGTTCATCTTCGCATTCATGAGGATCCCAAGACGATGTTCGGAAGAGTTCTGTATCGCGCCAACCTACAATGATGAAAAAACTGTCTAAAGGCCTTCCGCTAAACGACGCGCAGAGCTTTAAAGTGCTTCATGCGTGTGCTGGCTTCAAACACCATCAGGTATCCCAACAACGATTCTCCGCTCGAAATTATGCCGCCCTACCTTGGTTCCATACAGCATGACCTCAGTATCCATGGTAACGCTTGTGAGGGAGGTCGTCACGGCACTTGTTATCAGAGACACCAAACGAGGCCATAAAGAGTCCAGAGAATGGCGAACACCCGCGCTGAGGCCGTAACGGGAGACCGATCTCCATATCTGTAAAATAAGCGCCTCTATCAGACTCCATTTTGCCAGCCTAGCAGCATATGTAGTCAAAACAAAGCATGTAATTCCATCGGCCGATAAGGGAAACTACGTTGGAACAGTACAGCCCCAAGGCCCGTGATGCACCAGTAAGATATATTCTCCTCCCGAAACCTTCTACAATTTTAGAAATAGCAATAATAAGCTAGCTTTACCGAGGCCGTGGACAAACTATATGAAGAGATCCTTTGGCTAAAGCGGGGCGTTACTCTCGAACAATCTTTCAAGTGAATTATGTTCAACAACCACCTTACGTCAATTCAAGAATGGTTTGAAAAACTGTGTTTTCTAAACCAGTTTCACACACAGCAAACCTGTAAATCAGTAGTAGTATTATATATGTTTATTTGTATATATAATTACATGTATGCTGTGTGTTTTTTTCGTGTATAAATAAAGTCTGTCTGTTTGTAGGGCATCCTAGAATGCTTGCAGCGCAAACAAACTACATGTACTACGGTCAAGACTTTCTCTTGATTTACGGACGTTCGCCAAAGAAGTCTAGGGCATCCCGACGATGAAGACATTCTAAAAATAAATAGAATCGGTCCCGTATCTTACCCCACTGTTGTAACTGATATGAATGACCACCAGAACCCCTCGTAGGTCCCCTTAACGAACGAGCGCGGGAAGCAACTGCCTTCCGTACCAGAATCCTGAAATTAAGAAATATGACTGTTATTATCAAATTAATCTATTATTCATGAAGTAATAACAAAGAAATTCACGACTGTGAAAAATGTTTCCTTTCTACCCCGCGTTTAATTTCAAAATTACTAAGAATTTACGAGAGAAATAATTTACAATCATGACTTACTGTACTTAACGTATCATATTACATCAGACGACACCACACCACTAAGCAATTCTGCACACCACACCACACCACCAATCAATTCTGCCACACCACACCACACCACCAATCAATTCTGCCACACCACATCACACCATACCATACCACACTACGTCACGTCACGCCACGCCACGCCACGCCACGCCACGCCACGCCACGCCACGCCACGCCACGCCACGCCACGCCACGCCACGCCACGCCACGCCACGCCACGCCACGCCACGCCACGCCACGCCACGCCACGCCACGCCACGCCACGCCACGCCACGCCACGCCACGCCACGCCACGCCACGCCACGCCACGCCACGCCACGCCACGCCACGCCACGCCACGCCACGCCACGCCACCACGCCACGCCACGCCACGCCACGCCACACCACCCCACACCACACCACACTACCAAGCAAAGCAATTCTGCCACACCACATCACACCATACCACACCACATCACATCACACCACACTACCAAGCAATTCTGCCATAGCACACCACACCATACCACACCACACCACATCACACCACACTACCAAGCAATTCTGCCATAGCACACCACACCGCACCACCAAGCAATTCTGCCACACCACATCACACCATACCACACCACACCACATCACATCACACCACACCACACTACCAAGCAATTCTGCCATAGCACACCACACCGCACCACCAAGCAATTCTGCCACACCACATCACACCATACCACACCACACCACATCACATCACACCACACCACACTACCAAGCAATTCTGCCATAGCACACCACACCGCATCACCAAGCAATTGTGCCACACCACATCACACCACACCACACCACATCACATCACACCACACCACCAAGCAATACTGCCACAGCACACCACATCAAACCGCACCACATCACACCACCAAGCAATTCTGCCTTAGCACACCGCACAACAACCGTTCGCCTCCCAGCCCCACTCTCCACACAACACAGTAAAAAAGAAAATGTATGTATTTATATAGCGCTCCCATAGGCTCTTAGCACTTTACACATTGCGAGGTGTCTGATCTCTAAGTTGCAGACTACATTTTCTTACAGTTTACAATCATGAGTGGGGTTATATGTCATGTTGTAGTTAGTTCTGTCATTGAGAATAATATTTCACCAGCTCAGCGGATATTTTGCGTCATGATCAGCTTTAGTGTAGTGTACTGAGAGACGGGACCTCGGTTTATTGTCTCATCCGAAAGACGAGAAACAGGAGAAATGACGAATCACTTCAACCCACGATGAACACAAGTAACGTTATCATCAAACGCACATTCTTACCAGAAACCACATGCATATCCCTGCCAAATAGGAGAGGAGAAATGACAACGCTATCATGGGACCAATTCTGATTAGAGACATGAATATGGAACCACCAGAGACTTCAGCCGAGTCCTTCTTTACGAGGAACGCGACGCCCGGGGACATCAGGAGAGGAAGGAACGGGTGGACGCCGTCAAACTGAAGAACAACAAAACATGTGTTACCAACAATAGGAGGGCGCAGCGTCACGCGAATGTCACGCAACATTGAGATTCGATCTAAGGACGAGCTAGTCATCGTCTGACCACAGGACTAGAAAGCTCGTATTAAGATTAGTTAAATCGACAATTCTGAGAGCGGCGCATTTAAATGTAGCGAAGATAGTCATAGTCGTAAACCTTTGTGTTTTCGTTGCGTAACCGAAACATAGGACGGGCTGCGCTGGAGATACGAGGCACAAAATCCCTTAACTTGTCGCGCAGCATAGTTGCGCTGCAAGTTGATGATCGATGTTGAGCGCTTTTCATACGCGCGACAACTTGTCACGCAACAAAAACTTTTGTTTCGAGTTGTAAAAACGTGTTGCGCGAAGTAGAGCACTCGTCTACCTAATCCGAGCCACACATTTTGAATACAATTCAAGTTGATTAGTCAGTTCAAATGAGTTGCTTATAAGGGGCAAAATCCGCCTTGGGCTTGCATGTGTGATCATCAAAAACAAACTGTTGCGCGATAAGTTGTGGATTTCATGAAAAACGAGCAACAAACATTAGACTTGCAACGCAACAAAGTTGCGCGACAAGTTGTGAGAGTTTGGTGTCTCGTATTTGCCCGGATTAAAGGTCGTGTCACACGAGGTACATTTTCTTGCAACTCGCAGCGCAACGATGAAGAATGAAAATACACTACAAGTTGTCGCGGGATGCAAACACGCTTGCAATACTTTTTTGCAACTTGCAATGTGCCTGCAGTAAAACGGCGCTATCAAAATCAAGCGTTCTGACTGGCTCATTCAGGAACCATTGCGTGATACATTGCCAAAACATGTTACATGTAGGAACTTGGCTCGCAAGGTTGCGAAAGTAGAGCTCGGTTCTACATTTTCTGCAACTCGCAACGCAAAAATTATTGCATTGCAGGGTATTCCCGCGCGATTTTCGCTGCAACTCGCAGCATCACAAATATTGCGTTGCAGGTTGCAAGAAAAAGTGCCTCGTGTAAGACATTACAGACGTTTGTATGGGACTTTATCTTGCTCGGCAAGCTTTTGCCAATAATAGAATATATACAGAATATATACAGAACAGAGCTAGCCTTTAACCTATCGCCCTTAAACTTGGAAATGGTTTTATTTTGGACGCTCTTTAGACTGCGAGCAGCCCCTGCTTTGGCGCTACTCTGGAGACGCGCCACAGTAGGGGCTGCTAGCAGTCTAGGCGCTCTTTTAGAACCAAGAAAACCGCTATAACGAAAGAAAACCCGCCGCGATGTCTCGTTTTCAATCATCGCGACACCCTGGGCCCAAGGGTCTGTATCCTAGCAACAGACGTACCGTGACCATGTCCTTATTCCCGTTCAGAGGGAAACTAATGGCAGTGCTGTCTTGTATGTTCGCTATCACGCTTGTCATGGTTCGTTTCCGGGCCGTGGATGAGGTGAGATTCACTATGGTTTTTCCGTGCCCGTTTACACAATCCCCACAAGCCCACGCGATCATGTCTCGCACGATAACAGGGAACACGCCGGAGATCTGACCGGTGTCGGAAAGGTTCGTGTACGGATTGTGGATCCAGTAGTTTGATGGCATGACTCGTGGACATCGGCATGTCTCTAAGAAAACACAAATGGAAAAAAACGGATTATAAAAAGGTACAACCTTCCCTGGTACAACCCACTACACAGGGAATTTCTGTAGAAACCTATCAATGGTAAAATCTGAATTTCCCAAGGCACACGCATGGGAAATGTCCGGAATTTATAACGACAGCCTTGGGAAATCCGAACACTTCCATTCTTCTACCATGGGAAATTCATCTTTTATCTCAGCACTTCTCTCAGCAAGATATATGGAAAAGCGGAAGGTGCGAGCTCTGCTATGCGCCGTGCTACGTTTTGCTGAAGGGAGGAAGACCAAAACACGTACTCGCACGGTTGGGATTTTTCGGCCACTAGACGTGACGTTCATTTTTCAACTCGTAAATTATGTAAATTGGATTACAGTACTAACTGAATCACTTCAGCAACTTTTTCCATGGATGGGTTTCTGTAGAAATTCCCTGTGACCAGACAATATGTTTACTGCGGTTTTCATAACTCTGTGAACTCTGAAGCATCTTAGAACCACTAAGGAATGTTTGATGCGTTTTTCATAATTCGCGATCTCTAGACCTTTTTCGCATGAGTGGGGGCTCTGTGGTTTTGCTAGGTCTGTTTTCCCAACTGATACTCATGCGAAACAATGTCTTCTGTTTTCTTGTAATGCACGAGAAAATTCATATATAATAAAATTATATATAAAATTCAAAATTCAAAATATGATGTGTGGAAACAAATAGCATTCTACGCTTGAGTGCAAATTTGGTAAACCACAGGGCCCCCACTAAAACGGAAAAGGTCTTTTAACCGAGAATGACAGAAAATTGACAAATCAGCAGCTTGCACGATCACCAGTAATAAACAAATGACCACTGAACGGTCAGTTTGGCAGTTGCTCACTTTTTACACGCTAGCAACTTGACGAAAATGCGCATTTCACTTCCTGACATACCTCCATAAAACACAGCCGCCGGTCCGGGACCCACTGTGGTATACGCCGTAATAGTCACCTCGTAAATAGAGAATGATTTCAGGTTCCGTAGTGTATATCCAAGAACATGATACGAAAGGAAAATAGTAGTGACGTTAGGACGCTTGATCTCCACTTTGGCGGTTTGTACTCGACGGATTGTCAGCTCGTACTTGTCCAATACCCCGTTTACGTGACCAGAGGGGACAGGGCGCCAGTAGAGGGTGAGCTCAGACATGCTGGATAGATTAACGGCTCTTGCGTTCTCGGGCGGAAGGGTGGGGACTGAAACGGGATAGGAATCGCAACTTGATTATAAACCCTGTGTCCGATGGGTTTGACAATGTTATGATTGGTTTGTTGTGTTTGCCTAATACGGTTGGACTGCTAGCAGCCCCTACTTTGGCGCGTCACCAGAGAAACGCACGAGCCCCGTCCCCAGAGAAACGCGCGAGCCCCCGACGGACGGCAGAGGCGCGACGATGGCGTGAAGCGCTGAAGGCGCGAACGAGTGCCGAAGGCTCGGGGTTCGCTCGCTTATCTGGACACGAGCCAAAGTAGGGGCTGCTAGCAATAGCAGTCTATAATACGGTAAGAAATTTTAAAAATAACACCATTTGTTTGTTATTGTGTGACTACATATCACTTAAACCAGCTTTAGACCAAAGGATGGATCGAAATTCCAGAGATTAAAACGGATTGAGTTCACTTCTTTTACCGTAACCTCATTAGCACTTACTTTTATGGGCTACAAAACTATATGTCACGCCCAACCCACCCCGCCTACCCTGTACAGCACAACGCAAATAGAAAAACAATTTTTACAACTTGCTGCAATTTTCAATTCTGTAACTCTACGCCAACTAACAAGCCGTGGTTTGGCTTCCGTCAATCAAACGAGTGAACAGCTCTGGGTGATCTGACGCAGGCTCTGAGAAGTTTTTTGAACTAATAAGGACTGATCTACAGTAGGCTTGATTCAAAACCACATTTTTCACGATCAACGGAAAATTGGTGAACGAAAACTTCATGCACCTGTCATAAAATTCCACTAAGGGCAGAAATCAACCACATCTCATCAAAAAGGTCCATTATCCAAGGGGACAGTAGCGAAATAAAAAATGTGTTTTGCGCGCGCCGTGAATGTTTTATTGATTTTTTAATATTTCCGATTGGCGTTTTTTTTTTTCGTTCAACTATGCGTTCTGTATCATGTGGGGTGAACAATGGTTCCTGTGACGTAACAACAAGACAAAGAACACAGAGCTGTCTTTGGTCTTCTTTCTTTGTCTTGTTGTTACGTCGCAGGAATCATTTTTCTGAAGAGCTTCTCCCCCAAGATGCATCGGGCATAGTTGAACAAAAGAATACGCCAATCGGATATATTCAAAAATCAACAAAATATTCACGGTGCGCGCAAAATGCATTTTTCATACGCTACTGTTCCCTTGGATACTGGATCTTTTTGATAAAATGTGATTGATTTCTGCCTTGAGTGGCACTAAGATTTGATGGACGGAAGTCAAATCGCACTTTACCGTTTGTAAATGTAAAGTAAAAGTTCGCAGAATTATGAAAATCGTAGTAACGCGTCGCATCTTACCGTCTTCCCACGTGCTCAATAGCAATGTGCCGCTGCTAGGGCCGCATCCTTTTATAGTAAAACCACAGACGGATACGGAGTAACGCGTGAACCTGCTGAGTCCCTTCAACACCGCGTTCAGTATGAACCCCGGCACTGTCTTGTACCGCGTCTCTCCTGTCACGTGGTTCATGTACGTGACATTGTAGCCGCTTAATACCCCATGTATGAACGCGGCTTCTATGTGGTTCCAAAACACGACTATACCCGAGGTACTGAAAGCCTCTGCAGCCGTGTTTGGCGGGGCTTGCGATGGAACTGCGACAAGAAGATGTAGAGTTAAGGCTTGTTGTGTCGGTTGTCCCAGTCGTACCAGTCATACATGTATGTGGGGACGTCAAACTGAAAATTGGGTTAATTTTACTCCGATAGTCAAGAGCTCGTCTTGAAAAAATTGACAAGTGTAACCACCCAAAGGAATCATCACATGATCTGAATTGGGTGGCAACAAGATGTAAACAACGTTAGCCGATTTGGTCTATTCGAGGCCGAGGGTAGAACAATAGTTCTTCAAATTGGCAGCCGTTTCTAAATTTGGGGATATTATTTTAATTTCATACGGAATTAAGTAGGAGGGATATTAAAAGTAGTTTGGGTAAAGGGGATTGTCGACAGGAACGCCTATTTTGCCTGAGTAGACCGTACTTTATCCCGCCGGGACATGGGTCAGTCTACTGACCCTACGGTTGGCCGTTTCCTCAGGCTACGATGTTTTGGTTTACCTTCCCATTCTGATTGGCTAACGGAACAAAGACCTCGACCAATAACAACGCGTACAGAACAAAAGTCTCGTTAACTCTCGAGCCTGATTTTGTAGTGGCCCAACCATTCTCGAACCCAGGATCTCTCACATCTCGTAACCTCGCGGGGTCCAGGCTCTGGTGACAGGCACTGACGCATGCGCGAGATTTGATACAGAGTCGTTGAGAGAAAGCGCTTCATGCGCATGCTCGAACGTTCACAATCAGCCAATCAGCGAAGGCCGTCAAATGGATGTCACCAGAGCCTCCCCTGCGAGGTGACGAGCCGGGGAGCTCTGGGTACGAGAATGTGGCCCAACTTACCACCCTCGTCAGTTCTAGCAGTAGCAGGGCCACTAGCGATGCCATTTCCATTTGACGTAAAAGCCAGCACTCTGAACGTGTACTCAGTATACGCCCTGAGTCTTCCCACTACCGTGTGATTAACATGTCCTGTCACCGACTTCATGTTGTTAGGCGTATAGCTAGTAGAGGAGGACTCCTTGTAGAAGATGTTGTACCCCCCTAACGGCACGCCATGAAGATCTTGGGTAGGGACGTGGGTCCACTCGAGACGAATGGAGGTAGAGCTCGTGTGAGCAGCAGTTACGATGGTAGGGCTTGAACTGGGGACTGAATGACAAAACAGGAGTGTAAGCTACAGACGTGGTTAAATATGTGACTTGGCTTTACTGCAGTTTTCATAATTCTGCGAACTCTCGCTAACGATTTCCAACCGTCAAACCGCCTTCTGGCTTCCGTCAATCAAACTCCCGAGGCTTCTCGTCGTTACTCTTTGTGCTTTTTGATTGGCCAGCACGTAACCGTTGCTGTCGCGACAGGAAGCCATTTCAGCACTGCTTAGGGGCTGGCCAATAAAAAAGCACAAAGAGTAACAACGAAAAGACTCGGGAGTTTGATTGACGGAAGCCAGAAGGCGGTTTTACGGTTGGAAATCAAGAGCGAGAGTTCGCAGAATTATGAAAACCGCAGTAATCTGACAGAGGCTAAAATGTGCGGTCCCATATAAAATCCACACTCCCTATGGAGTCGAAAATAAATTGACAGTGCACTATTGAGTTAATTCCTGTTTATTTCCTTGCGGATGATCTCTCAATCTAGCTCACATATATAATAATAGGCTGATCTTTTGTGACGTCATTGTTTACGTTCACGAAATTGTAAAGCGAAATGCTCAAAATAAGTTCACTTTTTATTCTTAAAAAGTCTTGATCTGTTTCCATATCATGTTTCATGCCAGTTGAAGCTTTTCAAAATTGTGTGAAATCATTGGGGCAAAACACTCATTAGCTCACATGTTTCCTCTAAATTGAAGGTTGCACCACGCGCTTAGAATTCCAGATATCACCTTGAAATTTTCCAATTATGTTTCATTGAGTCCTCTATTGATATTTTATAGCACCCTCGAACGGTCTGATTCCGAACAACGCTTATGCTTATGAGCTCAAACAAAGGATCTCAGATGAGCATGCACAGCATGTTAACACAGCACGTGAGGAGAAATCTTGGATATAATTCCCATACCAAAAGCAGCCCACCTTAGAAATAGGGATAACTATTGGGGAATTAGCTTGAGCTCAGTGGTCGCGAAAGTATATAACAAGATGATGCTGAACAGATGCTGAAGAACCTGACAGCAGTGATAACGTTCGTCGACTTTAAAAATGCGTTTGACTCCATTCATAGAGGCAAGTTAATGAAGATCCTGCGGGCATATGGAATTCAAGCCAAGATAGTTGAGTCAATTAGCGATATCTACTCCAACACCACTCCAAAGGTTCTCTCTCCGGACGGTGAAACAGATATGTTTAATATCCAAGCAGGTGGTCTTCAATGTGACACCTTAGCCCCTTATCTGTTCGCGATTGCCCTCGACTATGCCTTACGAAAAGCAATAAATGGTCGCGAGGAAGAACTTGGGTTTACTATCCATCCAAGACGGAGCAGACGAGTTGGTACTGTTATGATAACGGACCTTGACTTTGTTGACGACATTGCTCTAGTAGGCGACACAGTAGAGAAAGCTCAAAAATTGCTCAGTAGTGTGGAGGCTCAATGTGGCAAACTGTCCCTGAACCCCAAAAGACCGAAGTTGTACCCTTTACATCTCGGGCAACGTGGAGCTCAAAAACTCTTGGTGGTGACCTAGGTAATGTCAAAGGTGATGTCAAGTACTTGGGCTCGTACATCAGCTCGACTGGGAAAGATATTGACGTAAGGAAGGCCCAGGCTTGGCGTGCCTTGCATAAGCTAAGCAACATCTGGCACTCAAATATGTCAGACGCCCTAACAAGGAGGATCTTTGTGGCCTCGGTTGAGTCCCTTCTTATCTACGGATGTGAGGCCTGGACATTAACAGTTCGGGACGAGTCTAGACTCGACGGATGTTATACACGCATGCTCCGAAAAGTGCATAACGTCACTTGGCAGGACAGAATTTCTAATGAGGTGCTGTACGAAGGCCCCCCACCATTCTTATCAAAGATTCGCTCTAGAAGATTGCAGCTGGCAGGGCTCTGCGCCCGCCATGAGGACGTGACTGCGCACAACCTGGTTCTACGGAAACCCCAACAGGGTCGAGCTCCTCGGGGCGACCAACGGTCAACTTATTATCTCGACAACCTTAGGCGTAACACTGGCGTGCAATCCGCAGGAGAAATAATGCTCCACAGACTAATGCTCCACAAACCGTCATGGCAAGCCATTATTGGCCGTTCCCGAGGAGACTCGACCTGATGATGAGGAGGAGAAAAGTAACCATGGCAACGCAAGACCGCCAAAATATGCCCAACTTTTTTAAATCTGATACAACGTCTGCTTATGTTGTGAACATAACTAAGGCCTGAGGCAAACGTTGAACTTCAGTCGCTCTTTTCGAGTCGAACCGAGAAAGTTCGACTGAAGTGCATGTGTAGCACGGCGTTTGCCGCGCACGAGATCGACCGAATTGATTGGATCGACTCTGAATTCTGGATCGACGAGCCGTGCCGGGAATCACGACTCTGGTACGGCGTTCTGGAGTCGCACTAAACCTTCTTGTAATTTATGTGAATTAGCAAATAATGCATGCAAATTACACTTTCAGGTTTTGTGTCAAAACCTGAAAATCGATTAATCCCCTCATCGCAAAAGTCGGTGTCCCCCGGACAGAACATGCGTAATGCCATACGACTCGCAAATACAAAATGGCACCACATGAACTGGAAATTATTTCAACCTAAACCCATAACAGTGCCTTTTTATGTGAGAGTTTTAAATTATTTTACGAATGGAACTGATACAAATAATATATTAGATTAAAGACGTCTTGAATTCATGGACTCTAATGTAGATCAGATAAGTTGTACTTGACACTTCGCAAGGTTTATAGAAAGCAGACAGCTTGCTGCAATCTAAAACTTTTTAGGATATTGCTAAGGTTTCAAATTGCTTTACGTGCAGAAGAGCTCATTTTATTCAGTAAATACTGACTGAAACCTGTGAAACGGGCTCATTAAAATGCAACTTTGAAGCTGGCCGAGCCAATGGCGCATAACGAGTTCAACACGTGATCAGCCCGCGTGATTTAATTAGAGCCGGAGGGAAAGTTCGACTTTAGGTTCGATCTTTTGCCGAACCAATGTTTCTTTGGTGCGGCGCGACTGAAGTTCGACGTTTGCAGTAGCCTTAACACTAGCTAAGGAGCATGTGACAGGTTTCTTTGTAGACTAAGGCCAACGGCAAACACCGAACTTCAGTCGCTCTTCTTCTGTCGAACTTTTCTTTTTTAAAAGGATGCCGCCTCATTATACTTTATAATCAAGAAATTTCTATTGTTTTGTATTGGAACGGCGCGACTCTGGCACGACGTAGTCCTAAAGCAGGGATCAAACGGTGATGAGAGTTGATGAGAGCTAATGAGAGGTGATGAGTGTTCCCGTTTGATCGCGAACTCTCATCGACTCTCATTCACTCTCATCAACTCTCATTACCGTTTGATCGCTTCTCGTGAGAGTAGATGAGAGTGGATGATAGTTGGAACTCTCATTAGTTCTCATCACCATTTGATCGCTTCTCGTGAGAGTAGATGGGAGTGGATGATAGTTGGAACTCTCATCAACTCTCATCACCGTTTGATCGCTTCTTGTGAGAGTAGATGAGAGTGGATGATAGTTGGAACTCTCGTTAGCTCTCATCAACTCTCATCACCGTTTGATCGCTTCTCGTGAGAGTAGAAAGAGTAGATGACAGTTGGAACTCTCGTTAGCTCTCATCACCTCTCACCACCGTTTGATCGCTTCTTGTGAGAGTAGATGAGAGTGGATGATAGTCGGAACTCTCATTAGCTCTCATCAACTCTCGTCACCGTTTGATCGCTTCTTGTGAAAGTAGATGAGAGTGGATGATAGTTGGAACTCTCGTTAGCTCTCATCAACTCTCATCACCGTTTGATCGCTTCTTGTGAGAGTAGATAAGAGTTGATGATAGTTGGAACTCTCGTTAGCTCTCATCAACTCTCATCACCGTTTGATCGCTTCTTGTGAGAGTACATGAGTCAGAGTGTAGGAAAAGGAAAAACCCGCATATAATAACCTAGAATTTTAGCCTAAAACAGGTTCTTATTTGATTTCAAAATACAAGGAAACATGGGGTTCACATGGATAATTCTAGCCTAACAGGTTCTTAAAATCCAGGTTCTTATACGCGGGGTTTTACTGTAGTTGGAACTCTCCTTAGCTCTAATCACATCTCATCACCGTTTGATCGCTTCTTGTGAGAGTAGATGAGAGTGGATGATAGTTGGAACTCTCGTTAGCTCTCATCAGCTCTAATTACCGTTTGATCCTTGTTAAAGTGAAGTACGACTACTATGACGCAGTGAGCACGTGATCACTAAATACACATGAACATGACGGATACTTTACCTTTCCCGGTTGTTATATTTATCAAAACCGCAGGCATGTTGTGTATTTTCTGATTGTTGTGGATACTTTCTTGTAGGTTGATGATTTGTAAGGAATTCATTGAGTCGAAGAAGACCGAGAAATTCACTATGACGCTACCACACCTGAACAAAAACAATAAAACGCGTTATTGAACAAACTTTGTCAAATTCATTCATAATCCATTAAGTAATGGTCCGTATAAGAACTACCCAAGCCAACGGCAGAGCATGCTGGAATGCTATTATGTTCTATTGAAAATATCGGCGATTTCATTGGCTTAGACACAAAAATTGCTAAAATTACCACGAAAGAAAGACTTTGCTCAGGATTTATGGTAAGATATAAGCACATGTGGTACTCATATACAGGATATACGATTTTTAAAGACTTCGTATATGGGGAACCTAGCGTAAAATAGTGATTCTTTTTCCTTTGTTTTCCTTTAATCTGATTGGTCTGGAGAGTTATTATCGCCATATTTTCTCAAGCAAGTCGAAATCAATAATTGTTTCACTTGTATTATATTACTAGTCATGACAACTTTCTGTGGTAAAACAAAGGGACACATCCTATTTGGGGAACCCTCAATGCCATAGAACAATGGAGTTTCGGTTCCTTCTTGCATGGATGATTTACTTAAACTTGAAAAAGGGAAACAAACGCGTGATGGAGATTGGGATATGCGGCCTATATTTGGATTATAATAGAATAATTCTAAGCGCCACAGAGTAACGCGCAGTTTGCATTTCCTTTTTCTCGACGTTCAATGATTCTTTGAGAAAGTTTAATCGACCGCTCGAAAGTGTGATTCATCACTATCCTGGTCGCAACGGCAATTTTGGCGACAAAATGTTACCGAAACGCCGTGCGTTATTTCAGCGGGTCCCGCTTACGACTTACTTAATGGCGTTTATTTTTGAACCTTTGAAGGACAAGTCGTCTTTGTACTGCTCTATAAGCTAAAAAAAAGAAAAAAAATGAAACACAGCGAATACAGTTTAAGGATAATTTTCACAAGCGGAGACGGTAGCGGGGACTTAAGCGTGAAGGAAGCAGAACGTGAGGTTTTATAAACATAGTCATCTCCGTTTTCATCGTTTACGTTTTACGTTCTAGTGAAAATCAATGGTAAAGGCATTCTATGTACCAAATTTCAAAATCATCTCTGTGATCATTTTACTAATAATTGAAAGAAGAAACAAAAAAAAGGGTCTTTCCTTGTCTCCAGCGGTCGAAATACACGACCGCTAGACAAGGTGAGGTTGGAGGACTTAAGCCGGGGAAATACGAGGCACAAAATCTCTCAACTTGTCGCGCAACATTGTTGCGTTGCAAGTTGATGATCGATGTTGCGCGTTTTTTATCTCGCGCCACAACTTGTCGCGCAACAAAAACATTTGTTGCAGGTTGTGAAAACTTGTTGCGCGAAGTAGAGCGCGGGTCTACTTTGAGACACAAATTCTGGCTTTGTTGCTCGTTTTTCATCAAACACACAACTTGTCGCGCATCATTTTGCCTACGATTCAAGTTGGTTGGTCAATAGAAATGACGTACTAAGGGGCCAAATTCGCCTTGGTCTCGCATGTGTGATCATCAAAACAAAATGTTGCGCGACAAGTTGTGAATTTGATGAAAAACGAGCAACAAACGTTAGACTTGTAACGCAGCAATGTTGCGCGACAAGTTGAGGGATTTTGTGCCTCGTATTTCCCCGGCTTTACGGGCTGCATTAGATGGTGCAAATTGCAGCCGCGCAGCTTACTGTTGTACAGTAATATATGCCTCCGAAAGCCAGGTCATTGCACCAGGAGACAATCCCCAACTCTTACGAAGAGTGCAATTCTTTAGGAAGGCAGACGGGACCTCGGTTTATTGTCTCATCCGAAAGACTAAGGAAACACAGTAGAACTAAGTTCAACCCACATTATGAACCTTTCTCGATCACGACTCCAACAGAAAGATAATTTCCTCTGTCCCAGCCGAAGCCAACCGTGCTTCCCTTATTGCATAAAACACTACTATCTCTGGAAGTATCCATCAAAGGGCGTAAAACGGTGTGTGTATAATGATTGGTCGTCCTTTGCTTTATCACCGTCCTAAGTTACACGGCTTTTGGTAAACGTTAACTGTTGTTGTAAAAATTATTTACGATAATTAATTGGCCATGGCTATAAAACTGGAAGTATCGATTTTGGGGCGTGGCTCCACCTCTAGAAATGTTCGGTTTATGAAACTCTATCGGCCCGCCGAATTTCATACTTGTTTCCCGACCGGTTAGCGCAGTGGTAGGCCGTCGGGCTGTTGTGCGGGAGGTTGGGAGTTCAAACCCTGGCCGGACCAACACTCAGGGTCTTTTCTAAATAACTGAGGAGAAGGTGCTGCCTTTGCTCTAATAGCTGCAAATGGTTAGACCTTCGCGTCTTCTCGGATAAGGACGTTAAACCGTAGGTCCCGTCTCTCACATGCACTCACTAACCGGAACTAGAGGGACGTTAAAGAACCACGGGGACGCGGGAGTGACCATCCGCAGTGTATAGGGCTCACACTCATACTAACATGGTCGAGCGTTTCATACATGAGCTCTTAGCTCGGGAGTTTGGGCGACCACTCCCCACGTTATCGACTTAAAACAAAACATTTACATTTGCCCAATTCTGCACCATTTTCCTGTACTAAAATAGCAACAGCCTAAATTGGACTAAAATACAAATGGGAAAATGTATTTTCAAACTAATACTCACATTTGATTGCACCTGCGATTCAAGGTCTCTATATTCCGCACTGTTCTTATCCAAGAGATTGGGAGAACACCTTTTATTAGGTAGCTTGATTACACAGTTTAGCACATCGGCTGTAAAACGAACACGCAATCATAAATCGTTGTTGTAAAACCTGAATTATTTTACCACGAAATAAGCCATCCATGGGAAAAGCTGAATTTCCCATGGGGAAAAGCTGAATTTCCCAAAGCATGCGCATGGGAAGTCTTCGGAATAAGCCAAGTTGAAGTTTAAATTTCGTGTTTAGTGCGCATGGGATTTTAGTCCGAAATTCTTGATTTCTGTTGTTTAACAAGAACAAAGAGAGGTCAAACAAAGATTCGGACTAAAATTGCATGCGCACTGAAAACGAAATTTAAACTCCAACTAGGCTTTCATAAATAGCCACGGAAAATACGAACACTTCACATCTTCTACCATGGGGATTCAGCTCTTCCAATGGAAGGTGTTTCTCCTGAAATTCCTGTGAAAACGTACGGTTTTCGGGACTGAAAACTGGGTGTTCTATTATAAGCAGGTCCAAGATACATACCAGGGCACATAACCTTAAGGTTGCAAGATCTGTCCTCGTCGCCCTCCCCCTCACAGTCTCTACCGCCGTGTTTAGGGGTGGGGTTGGTGCAAACTCGGCTCCTGTTTTCGTATCCTCCGCCACACGGTCGGTTACAGGGTATCCACTCGTACCACGGTGTCCAGCCGCCATGAACTGGGGAGAGAGAATTAATAAGAGCAGACTGATTTAAGGGTTAGAGCGGATTTCAGATTACTGTCGTGAGTAATTCGCAATTACTTTGTAATTACTCCTATAGCTTTTATTCAGAATTGGTGTAATAACTTTGCGATTGGTTTCATCATAGTCATATGAAAACCGCTCTATTTACACGCACCGAATTGTCTGAGACGATTTTGTTTCGTTCATTCGTTGTCGGCCCGACTTCTAAAAATCTGATGCGATTCATTAGCTTTCGGTTGTCGGGACAGTGTTTTCATTTCGCTGATCAAAGCAGATGCCCGACAAATCGCAGCGTGTGAATGGACCGTTCGACAATCGGCCAGACAAATCGCAGCGTGTGAATGCACCGTTCGACAATCGGCCCGACAAATTGCAGCGTGTGAATGGACCGTTCGACAGTCGGCCCGACAAATCGCAGCGTGTGAATGGACCGTTCGACAATCGGCCCGACAAATCGCAGCGTGTGAATGGACCGTTCGACAATCGGCCCGACAAATCACAGCGTGTGAATGGACCGTTCGACAACCGGCCCGACAAATCGCAGCGTGTGAATGGACCGTTCGACAATCAGCCCGACAAGTCGGCACGCGTAGATAATAAGTCTTTACACTAAAGGCTGGCTCACACTAACGATATAATGGCATAAACACGAGAACACAAAACCGTGTAGTTTAAAGGTCGATTTAGACCGTACGATTTTCGCCTACAACCATCACATGCGACACGCTCGCATCAGCATACGACTCGAGTCGCATCTAAATCAGCCCTACGACTCCTCTACCACATGCGCTTACGACACGGAAAAGTTGTAGCATTTTTGAAAATTGTTTCAAAACTCTACGACTTTGTGGCTATATTTGGTAAAGTGACGAAAGCGGTGACAAAATTTCCTTTCGGGGGTGCCAAGAGTGGTGTTGGTTTTCAAAATGGCGGACGCTGTAAACACAGATGCTGCAGCAGTTTTTTCCTCAAAGACGTCAACTGTAAACGATGCGAAGACCAAAATAACCTTCACAGATTCTGAGCTGAAAACCTGATTAGTTTATGGAGCAATGAGCCGGTGTTGTTTCAATGTTAAACACACAGATTATTTTAACAAAGTTGTCCGGTTACCGGCACTGAAACGACTTTTAGATGGGCTGGATAAAACAGGTGAGCAATAAAGATCAGACAAACACCGACTAGAGGTATATTCTTGTGAGGTCTTTTCAAAGAAAGTAATTTAAAGGATTTTTTAACGGGGAAAATAAGCGAATCGTACGCGATAATTCATGTGACGTAAGTGAAAGTCGTGTGTGTCTAAATCAGAGCTAACTCACATTCGCAAGCGTGCTGCATACGATGGAATACGATGGTTGTGCATGGGGAAATACATCGAAACGAGGCTGGACGTGCATCGATGCCCGCGCGGGTTCCCTGTGGATGCACAAGCTAGATCTGGCCGGGTTACTACGCTAGATCAAACATGGAGGATGCGTCGAAAAAAAAACCGAGTCGCTAACATTTCTGGAAGTTGTGGCTCAAAGTTCAGTGTTTTCTAGCAAATATCGCCTAAATTCTTATCAGAAGGGGATCCAAGGGGATCAACCGTCACTTCCAAATAAGGTAAATACTTCCAAATTTGGTTTTGGCCGTGAGCGTTTAAAAAACGACAGGGTATTTTTAGCCTGCGAAAGCCGACACCACTTAGCGCTCGCCAACAGAGACTCTAGTCTCTTTCGACGAGCGCTAAGGTATCGGCTTTCGCAGGCTTACATCCAAGACTAACAAATTAAAGTAACCATTAATTAACCATAGCATACCAGGGCAGGGGTGCGTGTTACAATATCGCGTCTGACTGGTGGTTCCGCTACAATTGTTGCCGCCATTGGCGGGCGGAGGGTTAGTACAAGTACGCATGCGCCACTGGGTACCGCTGCCACATGATACAGTACACTCATTCCAGTAAGTCCAGGGGGTGAAATCCCCGTCGACCGGTAAAGCTACGAAAAAAACGCCAAGGATTAGAGCAAATTACAAATCACTGCAATGAGACTAAATACAACTGAATAAGAAACGAGAGAAATTTCATGTTGCTGTTTAATGGTTTTCCCCGTCAGCCAATCACAATTCAAGTAAAACCACTAAAATCACTCATGGAACACGTGCTTTGTTTCTTTGAAATTTTTTCATCAAAATTTCGTACGGCAAAGTACAACCTTTCTAGTGACCTTTTAATTCGCCTCAAATTTCGTATTCCGCCAGAATAGTCTAATTCGGTGCATACTATACTACTGTCAACAAAGGAATCACCATTGTTATTCAAAATGGCGGTTCCAAGTGATTACGCCACAAGACTGATTCCTTGTTGACTGGCCCTGAAGCCGAGCTTGTTGCGTATGCAGAATGGTCTATTGTGGAATTCCGCGTTTACGTTCCAATGATCATAGACAAAAGCTTTACCATCGCCAATGACAAAAAAGGATAGAAAGGAAAATAAAAGAACAATGGAAACGAAAACGAAAAATATAAGAAACAAAGATAAAAGAAAAGAAAAAGAAAAGAAAGTAAACGAAAGAAAAAGAAAGAAAAGAAAAGAAAAGAAAAGAAAAGAAAAGAAAAGAAAAGAAAAGAAAAGAAAGGAAAGGAAAGGAAAGGAAAGGAAAGGAAAGGAAAATAAAAATAAAAATAAAACGAAACAGAAAAAGAAAAAACCCACCTGGACATGCCTGAGTGTTGCAGTGCTGAGTCTCCGAGGTGTTCCCGGTGCAGTTGTTCCCTCCGTGGGCTGGAGACGGGCTATTACAGGCCCGCTCACGACTCTGTTCGCCAGTTCCACAAGAGAGCGAGCAAGTAGTCCATGATGTCCATTGACTGAAATTGCCGTGGGTGGGAACTATATAACGGATAACGTCATGCATGATATTACTTGGCCTAGTAGTGATATGGTACTTCTCTCAGACCTCGTCCACACTACGCCGTTTTCAAACGTAAACGGATACTTTTTGCTCCGTTTTCAAAACGATTTCCGTCCACACTTATCGCTTTCGTATCGTTTTCGCCCGTCCACACTACAACACGTATCCCTACGGAAAACGCTTTTATGTATTCAGTGCGCATTTCGATCTGTCGGCCCGCGAAATGGTCGGGTTTGCTGTGGTGACGTCATCGTTTTCAGTTAGCATCGTTTTCACCCGTCCACACTAGAAAACAGCGTTTTTAAACAGCTCCGTTTTCAAGTCGCTCCACTCTGGAGAGCGTTTTCGGATTGATCCGTTTTCGGTGATCGCTTTCGGCGTTGTAGTGTGGACGATGGACAATGGTTTATCATGGCTTCATCGATAAAACTTACCCACACAGTTGTGCGTGTTGCAGTGTTGGGTCTCGGAGGTGTTCCCGCTACAGTTGTTTCCTCCGTGGGCGGGAGACGGACTACTGCAGGTTCGCTCACGCCTTTGCTCGCCGCTCCCACAAGACCGAGAACATTGCGTCCAGTTGGACCAGTTGCTAAAATTACCATGAACGGGTTCTGGAAATACGAAAGATTTCGAAATGAGATCAGCATGGGCAATAGGATAAGAAAGATATGAGAAATGTAGATGAGCATGGGCAGTAGGATGCTACATCTTTCGGAGTGTAATATAATGTTCACGCAGGTCTTTTCATTTTCATTCATTTACTTTTTTCTCACTCTTTGGTTGTTTGTCTTTGTTTTTTGTTGCTTGTGTGTGTATGCATGTGTGTGTAGTTATGTATAAAGGCACAATAAAATGTAAGGGAAAGGGAAAAGTCAAATAAATATTCTTTAAAAAATGTAAAAAAAGCGCTAATGTAAAAGAAAAAAAAATGTAAGAAATGAATGAAAGTGCCAAATAAAAAAATATTCTTTAAAAAATGTTCACGCGCAATGTTGGGAAACACCTTTAGGCTTTGACTATGGACACCTTGAACTTACTGAAGGAAATGTTTCGTAAACCTGGACTGGTTTTGGTTGAGAAGTCATTCCTTTCTAGTTTGTTCCTAGCGTCACAGTTTCTCGCGCTTTCAACACATTCCGAACAATCTGGAAGCAATGCCACTTAGAATTTTTAGCAGTTCTATTTACAAATGTAGCTGGCGTGGCTGTTGGCAATATTTACAACAATGAATTTCCAAAATTGTCTTTTTGAAGGCAGCCGGACATCATAGCATCGAGTGTCCTTTTTTTTGGATCCTTTGTTTACAGTCTGAAATTATTTGCATAAGCAGGGTCTAGATTCAGAATGTTTGTAGGAGATCAAAAATAATCAGCACCGAATATCAACAGCATACTTGAAGGTTGTACATTCAGTTGTAACGGCGCAGTTAAATGTTCATTATGAGAGATGTGGGCTAATGAGCCTTTTGCCACAGAGCAATCCACTCACTTTTAATAAGCTTCACAGAGCCTCCAAAACTTTATGAAAACGTTAATACGTTCTTGGGAATAGTAATTATTTGATCTCGAGCATTTTTATGACATTTTTCAATATCAAAGAGGCTTTCTCAAGCCTTCAATTTCTTGGTGGCAAGAGGCTTATTAGCCCACGTGTTTTCTGTAAATTGAACTTCCCGCAATGCGCTCATAATTCGAAAGACGAACGTAAAACTTTCTAATAGCGCTATTCACTGTTTGTCAACATTGCCATTGTAATGCTAATGTGCCAACCGTAGATTGAAAAGCGCCCTTTGTTCTGTGAGCCAATCGATCTCTGGTTGGCACATAACAATCAGCGTGAACAGCGCTATAGGAAACTTGCACTATTGCGTCATTTGGCTACGACTACCAGAATCCTATATCCGCTATTGGAAACAATAGGTGGTAATTACACGAATAAAAGGGACAACGCAAAGGTTTCTGGTAATCGTATTAAAATACGTCATAATGAAAATTTCCTATTACGCTTCATTCGCCAGGCGCTATTGAAATCAGAACATTTCTTTTTGTAGCTCCGTTACGGTCGCTGATTTTCACTATTGCTTTAAATAGTACATTGACGTTAAAGAGCCTGTGTCAGCTGCCATTTTGTCAGCCTAGCAACATACCAAGTCGGAGAAAGCATCCATCTCCATCGGCTGATTTAGAGAATATAGAGTAATGTTCTCGATTGAATTTGGTAAATCAAATCCGAAACTTTGTTTTTAGATGTTTATTAAGAGATTTCTACACGTAATTTGTCTTCTCAAATCAAACGAGAACAATAACACAGGAGTGGCTGACACGGGCTCTTTAAAGGCCTATCACCAACCGAGAGCCTTTGCGGACTGTTAGCCAATCACAGCGCACGAAAAACAATGTATCAATTTGAAAACAAAAGAAAACGGGGCGCAAAGGCTCCCGGTTGGTGATGGGCCTTTACGAGAGGTCAATGTACATTGACGTCACAAGATAACCGCCATTTCGTTTGCTACCAGAATAAGGGTGGGCAACAGGGGCGTGGCCAGGGATTTTGGTATGGGGGGGGGGGGGCGGATAGTGAAAACATGGGACAAATTTCTTCCAGCAAATACAGTAAATGTATAGGAAAATCTCCCGAGAAAGGGGGGTCCGCGGCCCCCTGTGTCCACCCTCCTGGCTACGCCCCTGGCCAAGGTATGGGGAGCGTCAGGAACAACGTTGAGCAGGTACAAGATCGACCTAAAACTTACCCTCGCAGTTGTGTGTGTTGCAGTGTTTAGTCATCGAGGTGTTCCCGGTACAGTTGTTTCCTCCGTGGGCGGGAGACGGGTTACTGCAAGTTCGCTCACGCCTTTGTTCGCCGGTCCCACAAGTCCGAGAACATTGCGTCCAACTGGACCAGTTGCTAAAATTACCATGAACTGCCATGGGAAATAGGATAAGCAAGATATGAGAAACAGAGATGAGCATAGGTAGTAGGATACTAAGTTTTTCGGAGTGTAGTAATGTCCGTAATTAGGGGGACGAGGGGTCTCGAATTTGGACACTTGGTGAAACTGCAAGATAGTCGCCTACCTTTCTATTCTGTTTATAGCCTTTATGATATTCTCATTTGCCCATATCAAATTGGAATGAAAAAGAAAAAGAAAAAAACGATACTGGAGTAGGATGTTTTTTTTTATGATTAGGATGGTTTTCTATATATTTTCATAGCGGAGCTCCGGCGCGGAGCGAAGCACCATACATAAGGAAAAGTGGTATAAGAATCCTATCGGGATCGGCCCGTGCGTTGCGGCCTATAGGGGTACATTTTATGAGCCACACCCATATTGCTATCTCTTTGGGGTGAATAAAATTTCAATTTTCCTGCCAAGCACCCCAGCCTTTTTTAGTCCTCTACCAGGGTTAGAAACGTGGCCAAAAGAGAAGCACTCCGATAACAAATACATACCTGGACATGCAGTCAAATTACACGCTCTCCTCTCCTCTAAGGGTTCAGAACAGTTGGCGGGGCTAAGAGAGCAGGTCCTAGTCCTATTCTGCCAGCCCTCGCCACAGGTAGCACTACATTCAGTCCAGTTACTCCACTCGGTGAAAGTCTCGTTCACGCACGTATGGTTATTGCAGGTTTGTGTTATCAGGATAGAAAAACCACACAGGATACCTGTTGTGGGGTCCGTGAAGTTACGGTGGCGAGAGCGCTTACCGCCTCCACAAGTCACATTACATGTATTCCAAGAACTCCATTCCGAGAAATCGTCCAAGCAGATGGCATTACACTTGGTCTCCTCTAAGAGAGTGTTATTACAAGGCGCTGATGCCTGGTTTTTGTGCCTGCGAGTGCGCTTGGCGTATCCTCTGCATGTCTGGTTACACGCGCCCCAAGATGACCAACTTGTAAAGCTAGCAGTGTGCGAGTCATTAGGGCAACATAGAGTATTGCAGGGTACTGTTACTGATAGGTGATTCGGACAGTAGGGAACGAACTCCTGGTTCTTTAGCTCACGTGCCCGGGCCTTACTGCCATTACAAGACGCGTTACATGTAGACCATACGCTCCACGTGGTGAACGCATTCGTGTCGGAAGCGCTAGGGCAACAGCTTGGACACTCTCGGGTCTCCACTAGCGAACCATGACAATATGACGCAAACAGGGAAGAGATGTGCTTCCTATAGCGTTGCCGGTAGCCATTACAAGTAGCATTACAATGCCCAAAAGACCCCCATTCAGTAAACCCCGCTAGATCCGAAATCACGGGGCAGCAGTTTGTATTACACACGCCGGTGTCTGATAGGGTGTTGTTACATTTGGAAGAGAGCCGCAAGTCAGTGAAACTACGCGTGCGAACTTGCATCCCTAGACAGGTTTTGTTACATGCTCCCCACTGGGACCAGAGCGTAAAGCCGGTAGTGGAATTCATCTCTGGGCAGCAGAGATTATCGCATTCTCGAGATTCGCTCAGGAAGCCGTGGCAGATCACGTCAGTGGAATTATCAGTAAAGTTCATCTTTCGCACTTGCACGCCAGGGCCGCAGGTCTCGTTACATGGACTCCAGGATGACCACTCGCTGAACCGATCATAACAGATTTTAGTGTTACAATCACGCGTTTCATTCAGGGAACCGTTGCAGTTTTGTCCCCAGTAGTGTGGGGTGGGATTGGTGCAGTTCCGTGTGCGGACCTGAGTGCCTCCGTTACAAGTCAACGTACAAGTTGACCAGGGTGACCACGGCGAGAACCCACCGTCAACTGAATAATGACAAAGAGAAATCACACGTGAAGTACTTGAAGTATTTTCGTTGTAAAATGTAATTGTGTAATGTTTGTGTAAGTAAGGCGTAATATGGTGTTGTAACTGAAAATGTACATAAAACATATAATTTAAGGTGACTCCAACAAAAGTAAACGCGACGCGAGCGAGTTCAAAATATGATGAAAAGCGCGTGTCGTTTTGTTGGAGTCTTCAAAAATCCAGTTTTTCCAGGAAGTCTTTAGTTATTTTTCCAGGAGTTTTCCATGCGTTCTTTGGGGGTAGAAATGCCCCCCCCCCCCCACCCCCGCCAAAAAAACATGATAAGTCCGGAGGATGTCATAATTTGCAGCCCAAAATCAGATTCACAAAATTGACTGATTCAACCACATTTGCGTTGAAACATTCTTCCAGGAGTTTTCCAGGATTTTCCTTAAAATTCCAGGACTTTCAAGGACTTTCCAGGAAGGAAATGAAAATCCAGGATATTCCAGGATTTCCAGGACGCGTACGAACCCTGTATTATTTGCCGTGATTCTCTGGACACCTTTCTATTGTCATCATCACCTTTTCCAATGAAGCCACAGCCAAAGAATTCCAGTCGGAGCGAGACGCCGGTATGAACCTCTTGCGGGACCACGCGCACGTAGCGAGCCACGATGGGAGGTTTCAATACGTTAGTAAAGACGGTTCGACTATCGAAATTACCCAGTAAAACCTAGATAAAAATAGCAGCAAGTTATAAATATGGCGACTGAAAGCATACCCATCTCCAAAATAGCTTTGAGCCGCATTAATTCGGAAAAAGTATAAACGGAAATGCTGGCGACTAAATTTCTATTATGGCGATCAAACGTCACTATTTGGCGACTAGAATTTTTTATTTAGGCGACAATTCCACCTGGAAAATGTTGATGTCGGGCTCTGAACACCGATGCGTCTGCTACTTTCACGCGCAGCAATTGCGTGTGTCATCCCTTCCCACAAAGATTGGTTTTCAGTAGCAAAGGAAGCGAAGACGTAGACAAAAGCGTAGGTTATACGAAATTAAAGAAAAGAGATAGAGCGGTTTTCACATGACTGTCGTGAAAGCAATTGCAATTGAGCAATCACTAGCCAATCAGAATCAAGAAAAATCACAACTTGCTCCTAAATGGCTTTTTTCTCAGCCAATCACAAGCCGAAGCAATTACTAAGTAATTACACAATTGTATTTACTACAGAATTTGATTGGCTGAGAAAAACGAGTAGCCAATGAGAACGAAAAGCAATCGCAATTACATAACAAGTCTTGACAGTCATGTGAAATCCGCTCTATAAGCCTTTTTTCCGCTTCCTTCATGCTTTCGTCTCTAATGCTATTTCGCTAGTGAAGAACAGCGGCACGTGGGGAAAATACCACTGGCATTCCACTGGCTCTCAACTTGGCCCATATTTCTGCTTTGCATGCTGTACGAATTGAAGTACTAATGAAATTGCTGTATTCTGCTGAGTTTCCACTCACGAACGGTCAACGAACGGCGCCAAGCTTCGCATATGGGCGGGCAACGCCAAAACATTGAAGTTTTACATGCGAAAGAGTAGGTCAGAGATCTACTCAGAAGCACACATGGGACCATTTCATTAGCACGTTAGCTTTCACACAAGGTTAATTCCTTATCTCCACTCTGTTGAACTTAGTGCTACGCGGCCACAGGCTTGCCTGAACATTTACATGCGAAAAGAATACGCGTTTCTCACGAGTGGGAACGATTAGACTTTTTAGACGCAATGCTAATAGTCCCGTTCCGAATTCCCTGTCTACCGCTGAATAGGCATCGAAGGCGCATAAATACAGTGGGAGCCTCGATTTAAAATCGAAAAGTTGAATACCGACGAGAAACTGACGAAGCTTGAATTGAGCCGATAGACAAACTTGAGGAGACTTTTCCTACTCGCTGGTATTCACAACTTTTTCGGCTTCAAATTGAGGCTCCTACTGTATTTATGCGCCGTCGATGCCTAGAGTAGAGAATTCGAAACGGGACTATTTTTCTACCAATGTCTACGATAACCTCTGCCGAAGGCTCTGGGGCGTACCTTGCTGTATTCAGTAAATGTCGCGCTGTCATTGCTTGTTTGTATCTTGTACTTTTTTACCCATGATTCCGTAGCGTCACCTGAGCCCTGAGTTGCGATTCCAGTCAAGCTAACTGCAGAGCCGAAGTCGACCTGCGGGGTAAAGGGTTAACAGAAACGTTCAGTAAATGACTCATGTCGAGCCTCATACATAGTCGCTCCGCTTCACATGTTGTCAGGCTTTCAAAATTCAACGACGTTTTCAAGGAAGTTTGAAAAAATTCCTTACTTGTACTTGTTAAGGACTAACTTGTGTTAAGCTTTGAACAGTGTCCTATTACTTTGAGTCACATCATTGACTATGTTATCAGAGGAGACACGGGCTTTCTCTATAAATCGACCCCCTCCCACACACACGTTTGGACATGCTCCGCCGCCACTGTCACAGTCCCGTAGCAGGGGGAGGGGCTAGGGGGCGCGAGCCCGCCAATAATTGTAATAATAAAGATATAATTTTCTCTCTTGAAATTTTGAACTGAGCACAAATTCGAGTAACGGCAATTAAGTGGGTGTAAAGACGTTTTTTCCATTCAACTGTGCATAAAAAGGCTGAATAATTGTTCTTTAGGACTTGTTCTTTAGGTCTAATAGAAGTACATAAAACTTCCAAGGGAAAATTCACTGTGCAACGGACATACATGGCAAAGCGCCTTAACTCAGTACCAAAGTCTACTCAAACGTAAATCGGTAGCGCGTAGCTAGTCGCCAAACGTTAGTTATCGTTTCATTAGTGAACATTGTTAGGCCTTTTCACGTAAGCCCCTTCCCTGCGAGCAGAGGCTTCCTTTTATCTCCCTGCATTTTCTTTTACTTTTAAAGTTTTCTTGTGTTTTTCAACTACGCAAAAGTAGCCTCTACACACAAATGTCATTTCTCTGTCGCGCATGTGTGAGAAAATGGCGTGAGCTTGGAGATACTGGTCGATCAAGTTTGTGCGCGAGCAAGAAAATATCAATTTATCTGCTGTACAACTTACATAAAAGCCACTTTAGGGGGCAATTAATGGCTCGTTTACTCAATTTAAAGGCTCTTAAACGCAGCTCTGATACTCATTCTAAAGTTTGCCTTTGAGAATTCGCTCGAAATCGTTTTATTTTCTATAGAAATTTGAGCAACATTTTGTGTGTTAGTCATTGAACAAGAAATCACTCGCGAAAGCGCGGCCTTTTTCGAAGCAAAAACACTGACGCCATTCTTGTAAAACCAGCCAAACCAGTCAAGTACGTCCACGATCCTGGACGAGGTTGTGCCATTTGTGTGCAGCCACTTCAAGGTGGCCTCTGCTAGCAGGGAAGTAAGCCCCCTCCCACCCCTCATATTTTTGATCCTGCTACGGGCCTGTGTCATGAAATCCACAAGAGGCAGCAACAAATTTTCGAATGAATAAATTCTAGAACCTCATTGTTTTTTTACTGTACCTGTATCCAGTTAGTGTCGTGCACAGTTAAGGGCGTTGGGTAAGAGTAAACCGGCACCCATGAACTGTTGCCATGGAGACGCGCCTTATCAGCAGCATGGTCAGTATCCATGTTAGACGAGGCTGTTATAGCGGGGGAAGGAATAGACCGGTTTGCCATCCCAAACGGATACCAACAAACTATGGAGATCAAATATTTAATAATCACTACTGAACTAGTGACAGAATAAACTTTCTTTAGTGACACATCGATCTTCAGTCTAAAGTAAATTTACATTTACAGACTACACTATGCACCGCCGCAAGGAACAAGGCTCTTGTTCCGATTGGCTGCGTTTTCGTGCCGGCATTTCGCACCCTGGGTACCAGAGCACTCGTTTACAAAACGCATAATCTACTGATCGATCGTGACGTCTTGACTAAGCGTGTCTATGGAACGCCTGAACTGCCATAAGTGAATAACGTACATGTTATTAGGACATTGCATCGTTATATGACGTGCATTTGCTGTTATATGCGGTGGTTTTGTAATTATATGCGGTGGTTCTGTAATTATATGCGGTGGTTCCACAATTCTATGCAGTGATTTTATAATTATATGCAAGAGTGAAGCAGCTTCGAGCCAGGGAGGTATTTCGTAACTCGCTCCGATCTTTTGTTTAAAAGCCCGAGGTCTTTAGATGTTAGAATGCAGAGCTTTTCGGCAAAACAAAGGTTGCATCTAGAAGGGTAGTCATTGCCCCATTGGACTTGGTAGTTTTCACCTCTATCGTTTGTACAGAATGAAAAACCGTCGACGAAACGAATCCCGTGGAGGAATTGAAACTAGGACAGATAGCAGGAGCCAATTTACCTAGGAGCAAACATCTGATGTGTTATCACAGTGTGAAAAATGAAGCCCGTATGAAGTCTTTAGCTTCAAATTTTCACGCAAAGCTTACTTTCACACATTCGCTAAGCCAATTAGAATGCAGGCAGCGTATGCTTTTGTCACCGAAATTATACAATAGCCAAAAAAGCGAGACTCTCGATTGACCGGTTATTATACCACATCACAATTGGTCGGATAATTGTCGATTTTGGTCGGACAAACGTGAATTTTGGTCGTCATTTGTCGATTTTGGTCGGACATTTGTCGATGTTGGTCGATTTTGGTTGGACAATTGTCGATTTTAATCGTACATTTGTCGATTTTGGTCCGACATTTGTCGATTTTTGTCGGACATTTGTCGATTTTGGTCGGACAATTGTCGATTTTGGTCGGACATTTGTCGATTTTAGTCGGACATTTGTTGATTTTGGTGGGACATTTGTCGATTTTGGTCGGACATTTGTCGATTTTGGTCGGACAATTGTCGATTTTGTTCTGTTTCGATTATATTTTCGGTCATGAACCTTATTTAGGACACTCGTTACAGTGTTTCTTACCTGGCAGGATAACAGGGCATCCATACAACTCCAACCTCATAGCTATCCCATCATGCCACTCTTTTGGTTCCAAACGCACTGTGGCCGCTATAAAGCTATTGTTCAGGCGATGCTTGAAGATGGTATGTTGGTCAATATTACCGACAAATTCCTGAAAGGATAATAAATAGATTTAGGCACTGCCTAAACGTGAAGCTCGGAATGCTCCCTTCCCAAGATATAAGCCTATTCTCGTTTGACGACGTCGTCGATGACGTTATACCATGTGACCATGCAGTTGCACCCCTCTTGTCACTTAGATAACTTCGCCCAAGTTTGGTTGAGATTCGTCCCTTCCCAAGATATAGCGCTGTTCACGCTGGCGTCATTTATTGCTATTAATGTGGCAACCAGAGATCGATTGTTTCACAGAACAAAGGGCTCTATTCAATCTACGGTTGGCACATTAGCATTACAATAGCAATGTTGATAAACAGTGAATAGCGCTATATACCTATAAAACTCTTGGGTTGCCTGTGTGGCGAAGGACGCACAAGCAAACCGGAAGTCCATAATCAAGGTCGATGGGTATACTCTTTTTGTGTTGTTTCCTTTTCTCCTGCACGTAGCTATGGGCCCACGGGAGCTCCAATATTATACAGGATTACACAGAATGAGAAAACTACTTCTTCGAGAGGTTGTGTCACGGTTAATTCAACCAAAATGTTTTAGAACATAGCTACGATATAACGCGCGCTCTGCTCGGGTTGGCTAAAAAATACAATCTATTTCACCGATAAAGTAATAGCTATATCATAAAAGCATTAGAGTACAGTTTTCTTATCGGCGAAGTAGAGCACTTGTGTAAAGGCCCGTTCACACGGCGAGATTTTAGCTGCGATTTGAGGTGCGATTTTTGCGGCGATCGTCGACGTCATATCGCGGTTGTGTGAACGGCCGGCTCTACGATATTTGTCAGTTTGTGGGCGATCTCAAGAAATCGCACCCGCATCGCAGTGGAATTTGAACATGTTCAAAACGCCTGCGATGTCGCGGCGAATCGCAAGTGAAATCGCCATAAGATCGCCGGTCGTTCACACCGCGCGACATGACATCGCCATGAGATCGCCACAGAAATCGCACCTCAAATCGCAGCTAAGATCGCGCCGTGTGAACGGGCCTTTATTGAGAGAGACACACGGACTCGGACGCCTGCGGCTCGTGATTTTACAATGTTCTCGTGTCTCTCAACATCACGCGTGCTCTACTTCGCCTGTAAAGTCGTAGAAAGTTGTGCTCTAATGCTTAAATAAAACACGATCCGTGATATAATCTCGTTTTCTGCTTTTGCGCGCGAGACACACATCTGGTAAAATCCATTTCAGTCTGAAAACTAGGCGCAAAGTTCTTTGTTTTTATTTTGTTGTGTTGTTCAGATTCCTTGTTTTTTCCGCGCGTGATGGTCGCCGACTCGCCGACGGCTTTTTGTACTCTACATGGCCAAGAAATGTGTTAAAAAACACGCGAGGCTTTTAAAATGTAATATTAAACTTCAATATTGAAACAAACACTGAAATTCGGATTACTAGGCATTCTATGTAATCTATATAGTTCTAGAGGCATCATAGACCAGTGGTTTGGGCGTCGCATTTTCCTTTCGCAAGCGTAATATTAAAGGGAGGCTGTCACGATACGCGCATGCTCCAGGAACGATCACTGAGCAAAACTATTTAGACCATCCTATCACTGAGAAAACTATTGAAGAATATGTAAAACGTAAACATTTGGTCGGATGGATCGAGAAATAGCGAGATTGAAACGGATTGTTTTCGTGGTTTTCAGCCTTCGCTGGCCATTTACGAGACGATACTTCTTTGTTTTGAGATGCGCAGAACAGCTGCAGAACAGCTGCAGTTGCGTGACAGCCTCCCGTTAATTGTACCACTCACCACCACGATGTTACGATACGAGTTGTATGTCTTGAATTCCTCAGAATAATTCTTGTACTTCAGTAGGTACTCCTTCACCCATTGAGCTTTGCTGGGGCTACCCTGAGTGGCCACGCCCGTTACCTCTATCTGACTGTTAAATCGGACCTGAAACAGGAGTACATTAGCTAAATAAATAAATTGGTTTGATAGTGATTTTATAATGATCTTGTATTTCTTGGCATACGCATACCTTAAGGCGACTAACAAGTGGAAGAAAAAAATGTATTTAAATAGCGCTTAAAAATCCATATGCTCTAAGCACTTTTCAATTTAGGATATTGTCTAATCTCGGACTGCAGTTTTTTACAATCATGAGTGGGGTTATCTATCACATAGCAGTGTAGTGAGTTGGCTGATTTTTTTCCATACCTAGGGGTCGAGAACGCTACCATTTGAAGACCTCTTCCCTTGGAATTTCCATGAGGTCTTTCACACCCCCCTCCTCCGGAATTTCCAGGGGTCCTCAGCACCCCCGTCCCCTGGACTTTGAAAACCCCTCCCTTGGAATTTCTAGGTTGCCTAAACACCCACTTTTCTACAGCATAGACACCCCCCCTTTAATTTCCAGGATTCCCAGGGGTACTCGACCCCTCCCCCTTCGCCAGGGCCAAGATTGACCCTCTCCCCTTGAAACTTCTCAAGGGCTTAGATACACCCCTCCCTCGTGGACTTCTCCAAGGTCCTCGATCCCCACGGTGCGGAAAGAAAATGCAATCAGCCATTATCTCACTGGGAATATTCTTCGACCAGCCCAGTGGTCTTTTTCATGACCAGCTTTGGTGTAGAGTATTTTAAGAGACGGGACCTCGGTTTATTGTCTCATCCGAAAGACGTGAAACACAGGAGTAATGACGAATCACTTCAACTCACGATGAACAACAGGTCGACACCTGCAGCAGAGACAAAACCCTCCTTGTCCCAGTTGGGTGTCAAACCAGGTGCACAGAGTTGAGAGGCAAGCGCCTTACATGCTGCGCCACCCATGCTTCACGTTATGCCGTGGTTTACCACGAGAACGCACTGTATACACCTAATTCAGAAAAGATTGCTTTGGTGATTGGTCTTTGGTCACTGAACGCCTTTGTTTCGTGGCCACTTAAGCAAAAAGTTCCTTTGTTTCGCGCTATAATTGAAAGACCAAACACCAAAGCAACCTTTTTTGAATTAGGTGTAACTGTTTTATACCATACCAGAGAAATTACAGGAGGGGATTGATTATGCGAGAGATTATGAGAGGGTAGATATTTCAGAGGGGGAGGGGGGGGGGATAGTTAAAATTTAGGGTCCATAAATTGAGAATTTCCTTCAGCAAATACAGTAAATGCCTGGGAAAATCTTCCGAGAAAAAGGGGCCACGGCCCCCTCGACCCCCTCCCCGCAAACCAACACCTGGTGTATGTGCCTACATACCTCAATCCATTGGTTTTTATCATACATGGTTGGCATCCATGCGTCCTGCCCTCTGAGCCTTCCGTGCCATGCTTCCGAGCCTTCTGATGCCGTTAGGGCTGTATTTGGAATGGTATTGTTCTCAAGGCCAAGAGGACTGTCGCAGGGGACCACCAGTGGTGGCTCCGCTAAATATTCAAAAGCAGTCGGATATCACTTATTATTATACGATTGTGACGTCATTTTACCATATAAGGTCAGCATTGAGTGGAGATACGGAGCCGTATTACCGGCCAAATGCCGTATTACACGGTTGAAAGCCGTATTACACTGTAGTAAAGCTGTTACGAACTGGTTTGCGCGCATTTGAATTGCTTGCCATCGATTGATAGTCAAGACATGGACGTTTTCTAGTGAATCAGGAAAAGAAAAGAAATTTAATTCGTTGTATAATAAATAACACCCACATAAGATGTTTTTTTCATGTAATATTGGAGAATATTTTACTCCGCCCTTGTTAAATGAAAACCTCTAATCGGCTAACGGTGTTTACATCTTGTTGCCACCCAATTCAAACCATGTGATGATTCTTTGGGTGGTTACAATTGTCCAATTTTTCTCACTCGACCGAGTGCACGAGTGTATGTACAGAACTAACAAAAGTATCCACCCAAAGGAATCACCACATGATCTATATTGGGTGGCAACAAGGTGTAAAAAACGTATCTAGCGACTAATAGACCAAATCTGCTAACGGTGTTTACATCTTGTTGCCACCCTATTCAGATCGTGTGATGATTCCTTTGAGTGGATACTTTTGTTAGTTCTGCACATACACTCGTGCTCTCGGTAGAGTGAGAAAAAATGGACAATTGTAACAACCCAAAGGAGCCATCACATGATTTGAATTGGGTGGCAACGAGATGTAAACACCATTACAGCGGTTTTGAGTATTTCAACCGTCAAACCGCTCTCTGGCTTCCGTCAATCAAACTTTGAAACTCTTTGAAATACAAAGAAATCAGTTATTCGCCATCCTAGTGAAAAGCTCCAACACACAGCATCTTTTACTATCTTTTTCTAAAGAAATGGCCTAACGTACGGTTGGCTAAGACTCAAATTAGACCTCAGAGTTTGATTGACGGAAGCTAGAATGCTATTGGAAGTCGAACGCAAGAGTTCGCAGAGTACTCAAAATAGCTGTAACCGATTTGGTCTATTCCCGTTTAAATTCAAAATCCACAATTAAAAAGACTCTTCTACTCCTCTGCTTATGGTAAGACCTTGTGAAAGAGTAGATAGAGGCTCCTGTTGCTTGGCTCCAAGAGCACAGCTAAAACCGTACAAAGCCCAGGGAAAAAACAAATTTTTAATTGTGCTTTCAAGCGTAGTTTTTTTACCTTTACATCCATACAGTTCGAACCGCAAGGCAATACTCGTATTGTAGCCTGTTGGGTGAATACGGATACGCTTTGCTGTGATTGGCTGGTGTAAGCTACGTTGTACAGTAGTGGTAGTATCGTAATTCCCAATAAAGAACTGCAAAAAAAAATGTCATTTGTTATCAGAGTCATAGTTTGGTACACACGAACGTCTTTCGCTTGTTGGTGGCAGAGAGCTTAGGGCTGGTTTCGACACGAACGCAAGCGCAGGAGGTAAGTGTAAATCCATCGAACCCAAAGCTCCCTGGCTCTCTGATCCCTGCAACTTTTCATGCAAAATTTCAGCGTTTGTTTTCGCTACTTTCACTGAAATACTTATCACAAGATTATCCTCTTTCACTTCGTAAAAAGGTAAATGATTCCAAATGTGGGTTTGGCCGTGAGGTGTTGAAAAACGAAACTTTGAGGCGTGGCATTGTTTGGCATGATCATGCAACCGAGTCTACGCGCTCGTCCATCCAGGGCTCTATTCAAGGGCTCCTTAGGCATGTTTCAAACGTCGATCTTTTGCCGCGCCGAACCCAATTCAGTCGACTGGTTTTCTCTTTTACAACAAAAGGAAGAATAAACAAGAAAAACAAACTTTACATCCCTTTCTGCTATGCCATTGTCTCATCTAGATTTACCTTTTACACTACTGACAAAGTGTCCTCTAAGTTGCAAATGAAACTTCTAATAATTGGATTCAATGCGGCAAGCAGTTCGACGTCTGAAACTGGTCTAAGAAGGCAATGGGATTGAAGCCTCTGACCTTGGTATTGTCGCCTGTTTCATCCTTGACGATCTGATAAACAATCCCGTCGTTGCTGTAGGAAACAGCATAATGTGTTACCCATGACGACGCACCACCACCTTGGGTCGCTATCCCAGTCAACTTGACGTGCTCGCTACCAAAATCAACCTAATAATAAAGATCATTAAGCAATAAAATTACTTTCCGCGTGCTCTCTGCTTTCTTACAAACACGAGGGGGATGTTGGGAGAACTGATCAAAACTTGAAAGACACGAGCCGAAGGCGAGTGTCTTTCAAGTTTTATCAGTTCGACCAACATTCCCCGAGTGTTTGTAAGAAACCAGAGAGCACGCAGAAAGTATTTTTATTGCTTTTAGAAAATAACATACACACGCGCAACAGCGTTGCGTGACAATCGTGTTTCTCAGGTCTCTTACAAACACGCTTTTTAACCAATCAGAATGCGCACATACAACATTTTTCTGCTACGCACCGAAGGAGTGAATGTGGCAGCATCGCACACAGAGATAGATTATATGAATGCCACGTGATATGAAATGGGAAAACATTACGCTCAAGCCGAGGAGGGCTGTTCCCAACTCAGTCAAACAGAGAGTTGGGTCAGCAATCTGACAGGAATCGTACCCTGGCACAGGTAAACGAACATTATGCTCTGACATACATGGTACTAGATGGAAGCTCATAGAAATTGATTCCTGGGAAAAGTGCTTCTATTTTTAGCACCAAACGAGGATACGCTATCTCACATACATGGTACTAGATGTAGACTCCTAGTACTGGCCTCCTCATTTGTGTGGAAATGTATTTCTAATTTTAGCACCAAACGAGGATACGCTATCTCACATACATTGTACTAGATGGAGACTCCTAGCAATGGACCCCTGGTTTGTGTGGAAATGCTTCTATTTTTAGCACCAACCGAGGATACGCTATCTGAGTACATGGCACTAGATGGAGACTCCTAGCAATGTACTCCTGGTTTGTGTGGAAATGTGTTTCTATTTTTAGCACCAAACGAGGATACGCTATCTCAGATACATGGTACTAGATTGAGACTCCTAGTAATGGACCCTGAATTGTGGGGAAATGTGTTTCTATTTCTAGCACCAAACGAGGATACGCTATCTCACATACATAGTAGTACTAGATGGAGACGTACTCCTAGCAATGGACTCCTGATTTGTGGCACTAAATAAAAAACCCTGTTTCACATGCATGGAATTAGATAAGATATAACAGTTCCTTACAAACCTGGATCCACTGATTTTCAGTCCCTATAGGTACCCAAGCATCTGCGGTGTTACCGTTTAGTCTGGCATGAAGCCGCGAGTTTGGCACAGACTCTGATGAAGCGTTAATCATGGAGTTGTCAACTGCACCGCCTTCTAAACCAAGCGGTGAATCACAACTACTGAACGGCCCTATGGGTAAAACAAAAATACATATCAATATAAATATGTCGCTTTTGTCAATGCCAACCCGTGCGTGACGCGGGCTACCTGTGTAGGTATTTCCGGGCTCCTGGGGACCAAAAATAGATGGCAGGCCTACACCAACAACGCTTCTCTCCAAAATCTGCAAGTTTTGACGAACTCTTTGACAATTTAGGGTACGAAATAAGCAAGGAAAACTTCTGGAACTCCAAATATGGTAAGTAGAAACCTCCATATAAGGAAATTTTAGAAAATGACACATTTCAGCGAGAACTATCTTGATATGACAAGTTTGCCGCGTTTTCTATCTTATATATTAAAATCCGTCTGCCAAGGAAACGTTTTTGATGGCCGGCTTTTTTTCCCAACGCGCGGAGCGTGCAACACAGGAGGCCCGCAAAACATTTTTTGGCTTTTTTTCCCAACGCGCGGCGCGTGCAACACAGGAGGCCCGCAAAACATTTTTTGCAGAGCTACGAATTTGAAGATTACGAGTCTCTCCATTTCTTTCAATTTAATTAATTGATTCGACTAAAACAAATATTCCTCTCGCCCTCGTGGCCTCTGAGTCAATAGCTATTGACTCGAGTGATACTTGTTAAACAGATAGTCAGTAGCGAAAATGGAGCCACAAAACTCTAAAACCGATTAAAATAGTCATTAAAAAACGTTTAGCAACAACTCTAAGGTGGTATACTAGTGCGCTTCTACTAAAACAATAGACTACTCATTTTCGTTAACAATCTATTGATTGATATATGAAACTCGAACTCTTAGTCTAATTGTTAAATAACCCATTCGGCTTTGAGGTCCAACTATTATAAAGTGTATAGAGCCTACCCATTTGTGCAAAGGTGTACACGACCAACGATAGCAGCACGAGGACGATCTGCGTAAAGAAGAAAAACAAAAAGCGTTTTAAAGGGGCTCTCGCACGCTTGCTGGCCACTTCTCTGACATGAAAATACCTCAAATCGCAATCCATTTCCATCCTCTTGATAACAGGTCAAAACAACCAAGAATTGCATTTGCCTAACACATGAAAGGTTTTTCTATTATAAATCTGGAGGATTATTTTGATTACTACGGGCATATGTACATATGTTTTCACGGTACTAATATTTTATGTCCACGGTGGACGAAAATAGTGTGCGAGAGCACCTTTAAAACAACAGCTCACAACACTCTCAACAAAACTAGTGACATGTAAAGCTTTGAAATCATCCAAAGAGTCATGAGATACTACGCTTAGAAGATTTTGCTTCACCTGACGTCATCTAATTTGCATACAATTTTACAGAGCCATATCTTTTTGGTTCCTGAAACAGTAGATATCAAACACTATTTACTGTTTTGAGAGACCCTCAAAATGCGGCTCGTTTGGCGAGCGACACTGCGTTTTGAATCGTTTAATCCACCTCAGGGTCGGTGCCTAGTGGTGGATATATACCTCGACGCTTTGCGTTTTCTCGGTAGATATCCACCACAATTCACCTCCCCTTGGATAGTTGTTAAATAAAGTATTCTCGAGACGTAGAATAACTTGTTTATAACTTGAATTTAGATTCTCCCATCCCATTCCTGTTTTTCATCATTTTTCTCACTCTCCCTGATCCCAAGAATTAAAACCTTTTAATTATTTTCTCCCTTATCCCTTTTGTACCCGATATCCCTTATCTCGAAATTTTAAAGTCATTCTTTCCCGGCTATCTCGGACTATTTTAGGCTGTTTCTCTTTCCTCTCACCGACCCATTCTAATTCCTCTCCGCTTTTGTGAATATTGCACAATAACACAACACGTTAAGTTTACGTCATGCAAATCTGACACCCGACAGTTTCACAACCACAACACGCTTTAAGGAGGCTGCCTACAATTTTTTCTGCCCTCAACACCCAATCTTTGTATGCCTGCTGTTCAGGCTCAAAAACCTGTACCAGTCTGAAATTTCACATGGTTACCCTGGAGGGTTTGAGCTTTATTGTAGTGTGCATTTTGTTGTGATCGGAGTTGCTATAGCAACGTTAAAACCACACCCTTGTTTATAATTAGCAGCCATCAGACGCGTTGCGCGACCTAAACTTTTAAAATGACACCCCTCGCACTAATCCCTGAGTAGCTAACATTAATCACAGCAAGTTTGGAGAGAATTCATTGGGCCGATTTTATGTTACTCGAACGGACTTTTTCAGCCTCCAAAATGTCAAAGTTAATTATGCCGCAAAGTATTTCCTTGAAAAATAATGGCTAATATCTGCGGAATTAAGAAATCCTTGCCGCCCGAATAATCTACAAACCCAAGGCAATGTACCAGCCAAATTTCACTTCTTAGAATGCTTCCGATTTTGTTTGGCATGTGTTCAAGCAAACTGCAAAATTTGAGAATTATATTATAAATCTTACGTTTGTTATAAAATTTACACTTTTCGCCTCTGACAAAAATCTCATATGTTACTGTTTTTGATACTTCCGTAAATTAATCTTGAATATATACCAAAAATAACCCTCCAAGTCTCGAGTTCATTGAAGTATTTTAAGGTACCGAGAAAAAATGCTAAACTTCACCACTCTTTCGGTTTGCTCGAGCCAGTTTTTGTCATTGTACTTTGTTTTCTCCTGTTGTAGCTTTCACGTGGTTTTCCCTGTAATCAGTGAAGCGAACTACATTCCAGCGTGACGGCAAACTGCGCGGAGAAATGATGGAGCCATAGAAGCAATCGTTTGATTCCCATGATGGAATGACTTGGAGGGTTATTTTTGGTATATATTCAAGATTAATTTACGGAAGTATCAAAAACATTAACATATGAGATTTTTGTCAGCGAAAAGTGTAAATTTTATAACAAACGTAAGATTTATAATATAATTTCTCAAATTTTGCAGTTTGCTTGAACACATGCCAAACAAAATCGGAAGCATTCTAAGAAGTGAAATTTGGCTGGTACATTGCCTTGGGTTTGTAGATTATTCGGGCGGCAAGGATTTCTTAATTCCGCAGATATTAGCCATTATTTTTCAAGGAAATACTTTGCGGCATAATTAACTTTGACATTTTGGAGGCTGAAAAAGTCCGTTCGAGTAACATAAAATCGGCCCAATGAATTCTCTCCAAACTTGCTGTGATTAATGTTAGCTACTCAGGGATTAGTGCGAGGGGTGTCATTTTAAAAGTTTAGGTCGCGCAACGCGTCTGATGGCTGCTAATTATAAAAAGGGTGTGGTTATAACGTTGCTATAGCAACTCCGATCACAACAAAATGCACACTACAATAAAGTTCAACCCTCCAGGGTAACCATGTGAAAGTTCAGACTGGTACAGGTTTTTGAGCCTGAACAGCAGGCATACAAAGATTGGGTGTTGAGGGCAGAAAAATTGTAGGCAGCCTCCTTAAACCGCGACTTTTTATCGCGTAATGCCAAAATGTTAAATTTAAACTATTTATATTTAGAATACGCAAAATTGATTTTGTGTCAGAAGCCGCCAAAATATGCTAAAATTAAAAACCAAAACATTCGTGTTTTTTAGAATACATATTGATTTCGTGTCAGAAGCCAAATACCAATTACCGCAAAAAAGATTGTTGCAAAAAGTTACCAGTGACACAATATTTGACAGTGAGTGGGGTTCTGAATAAATTAATTCATGGAAAAGCAATGTGTGTGATGCAGATGACTCTTGCTCCAGAACTCACAGTTCTTTCTGAAATATCCCACAGAGATTGTTGTTAATATTGTTTTCAAACAGCGCTCGAAATTTCTCTTGCATAGCTAGCTAAAATGTTTGAGTCTCCAACAGAGGAAATTCAAGATAAAATAGATATCCCGGAAGGTTTTAAAGCTTTTGATGACACAATAAGAAGGGATTAAAGATTGAAAGTTGGAGAGTTAGAAGAAATAATAGTCCTAATAACAGAGTAATAGGAATTATTATTATATGGCTTGACAATTTCCTCTGATCTGATTGGCTGGCGCACGGGCTGTATTTTGCGTATTGCCCAAGGGCTATATTTTTCCGTATTTAGTCCCGTGTCCCGGATGAAGATTGTTTTGCGTTTTGTGCAATTCTAGCTTCTAGCAACGCTAGCTTCTTCCGCTTCAAAGTTTCCGCTGCTTAAGTTTTTTTTTTAAATATATATTTTATTAAGTTTTGCAATTTTACACAATTTACAGACAAGGAAGTATATTATGAATTACTTTAAATTGAAACATGCGTAGCCGCACATCTTTAGTAATCTGAAAAGGAAGTTCATATAGATATGGATGGCGCTGTTTTCCGCTGTGTTCCGCTGCTGAAGTTACTGCAAAAAGTGCAGGAAAAAATAGAAAATTCACGCAAAACTAAAAAATTCAAAGAGAAAAAAATAACGCGTGGCGTGCGCGTGAACGGCAGAAAAACCACCAAGGTCGGAAATTTCAAATTTAAATGAGCCGTATAATAAATGAAGTTTAACCTCACTTCCTCGGTCTGTACGGGAAATATCAGACCTCGGCCTTCTTCTACGTACTGCAAGACCTCGGTCTCATATTTCCCGCACAGGTTAATAAGCTCTTCATATTGACCCGGTAAAAAATATTCAAATATTTTCAAAGTTCTTTAAATGAGTGTGTAAGAATTTTCGAGGCTATTGTTATCACAAAATAAAAAGTATCATTTTATTATTATTTAATCATTTACAACCTTGGACGTTTTTTGAAAATTTAAAAAGGATCTTATCGTGCGGCCAAACAATTCTCACAGAACGTCACAGAAATGTTGCATTGAGCATAAAAAATATTTGCCAATGACAATCCTAAATATACATGCCTGTATTATTTTAGAAAACTTTGAAATTCAGTTTCTCGGGTCTCCATGAGAATTTTTTGGCGGAGCTACCACTGCTTATTTCATTCAAGGGAACCTTCAAAATCACACCAAAGAAAACTTTTTAATACTATACATTACTGCAGCGCTGTCAAAATCAAGCACGCTTATTGGCCAATTCAGGGAACCCATTGCGTGATAAATTGTCAAAACTTCGTTACACGTAGCAACTTGACTCGCAATGTTACGAAAAGTAAAGCTTGGAAATGTTCTGCAACTCGCAACGCGACAAAATATTACATTGCACGGGGATATTACACGTGCGGCGATTTTGCGTTGCGAATTGTAAGAAAAATTGCCTCGACGGTAACACGGCCTTTAAGTCATTCTAAGCAGAAAAAAAAACTAACTACAAAAACTGTATATAGTTGCTTTATTTTAGTGGCGAACGAGCAGTACTTCAAAACGCTTGCAGAATGATATCAAATAAAGTGCAGATTTCTACACATTGATAGACTGGTAGCTGCATTTTACAGAGCCAATTTTGTTTACGACATGGTTCTCGCGTTTTACTTTCTGACAAAATGTTAATAGCTTTTTCAAAAAGTTTGCCATTTCTGGCCTACTACATCAGGAAGAAATGTTAAAAACTGCAAAAATGACTAGAAAGACAGCAAAAATCTATGATAGTCTGAAATAAGACGAATTCAAATGTATAAATTTGGTCATTGCATGTCCGGAGTCCGGTACCCTTGTGTTTTCTGAGAGATGTTATAGTAAAAAAAGCCATTTTTATTTTGGTAACATTTCTTACAAGGCAACAGAAAGTTGCTTTCCGCTCCTATATTCAATTCCAAAGGCCATATCGAAGCAGCTGCTAGCCCTTGCTCTAACGTCTTCAAAATATGGTTAGACCTTCGCGTCTTCTCGTATGAGGGTTCATGAACCGTACCTTCCGTCTCTCCCATGCACTACTCTAGCCAGAACCAGAGGGACTTTAATTAACCACGGGGACGTCGGAAGTTGCCCATCCTGACCTCAGTACAGAACTCACAACTTACTACCAACTACAAGGCATGTTTCGAACGTCGATCTTTTGCCGCGTCGAATCCAATTCAGCCGTCTGGTTTTCTCATTTTCACAACAAAAGGAAGAATAAACAAGAAAAGCAAACTTTACATTTTTTTTTCTGCTATGACTCATCTATGTTTTTCTTTTGCACTATAGACAAGTGTCTTTTGCTCAAGACGTTTGAAAGAGGTCTCAGAGGACATTGCCTAGTGCAAAAGGTAAATCTAGATAACCGTAGTAGAACAAAAAGAAATGTAAAGTTTGTTTTTCTTGTTTATTCTTCCTTTGGTTATAGCATGGAGAAAATCGACTGAATTGGAGATTTGACGCCGCAAAAGATCGACGTTCGAAACAGGCCTAGAGGAGTCTCATAATTGAGTATCGGCATTGTGAAGGATTTCTCTGCCCTCGGGCAAATTGTGTAAATTGTGCAAATAAAGAATATTGGGAAGGTTTCTGAGAGGTTTATATAAACATTTCTGCCAAATGTGTGGAAAACATATGACGCGCCGCTAGACAAAAGTCACAAAAAAACAAAGGTAGTCCGTTTTTGGTGATTTACTCGAATTAGAAATAAATAAATCATTATAGACCTCAGAGGGCCGGCGATTTATGAATTTTCTAGTACTAGAAAACAATTTGTATAGTTTTTTTTAAAGACTTTTTCTTGCGAAAAGCTTGTTAATACATGCTGAATCACTAAACGCATTTTTCTAGCCGTTACAAAACGTTTTAAACGCATAATATGTTAGTTATTCAGTTTTATGTCAAGGAAATCTCTTTTTTAATATTTTGTGTTTACTGAAAATTGCAGTAAGTCGGTCCTGCAAAGTTTCGAATAACAGCAAACTATTACAAGCTTCTTTTGTAATACAAATGAGGTTCATCTCCTCAAGTGAAAGCCGTTCAAAACCCTACTGGGAAAATCTCTCCAGCCATGAACTGGTTTCTGTCCTTCTACATGCAATTCGTCTACATACAATTTCTAACTCATGCTGTATATCGACGAAGTGATTTTACATGTAATATAACATGGAATATTTTTGTTCATTCGGCTCCGCGCTTGAAATAAGACTTGGGGTTGTGAAGAGTCAAATTCGTAAAGATCTTGTTATGAAAAATCTTATTGATGACAATCCTTAGTAATACTGAGCAGTTGTTATGCAAACATAATGAAACATTATTGAGAATTTCCACCAAGACGCAAGTACAAATGATAAGAAATCGGAAGCGGAAAATACAAGAGATACTATTTTGGACAATGCCTGAAATATTCCTTCATTTACAGTAATAAAGTTCTAAAAACAAACAAATGACCAAATAATTCTTGAAAAAGAGCCAAATGTTATTGAAATAAGTAGTTAAGTCATTAACCAGCGAATATTTACTGAAATGTAGAAATGTAGCTTTAATGAAATCTTCTAGAGAATCGAGAATAAGTCAGCTCTAATCTGCAAAACAAACCGTTTTCGTAATGTAACATCGCAGCTTAAACAGTCGCTTTGCACATTTTAACTCGTTAAGAAATCCATCAACATTTTAACTTTCGCTCAATGAAATGCTTGAAATGCTAACTCTATCGCATCCTGCTGAACTCAATATGCGTAAATAGGTTTTCGTTTTGAAAGAAATTTTTGGAAACCCCGGCATACCATATCGGCAGCCGCGTTTATTCGCACTTACTCAAATCAACTCAGACCATCTTTTTAGTCATTAACGCTCAGAGAATAAATCCTTCTAAAACAAGCGCAAAGGTGTGTTTTTCTCGCAGCTACATTTTTACTAAGCCTACTTTTGTTTTGTTTTCAAAACAGCGCTGTTAATTTTGGTTAAAATGCTCACAATAAAATGCTGTCTTCACTTTGTGGCAATATAAAAGTTCAAAACGAACTTGCGTGTTTTACAGTACCTTAGCGAGTAACATTCTCAATCCCAACACATTATCACCGAACCAGGAATCATCGAAGAGAGAGGAATGCAAGCTGGATAACTTTTCTTAATATCTCAAGTGTCCTTGCTGTTTTTTTTCCACAATAATTTTCTGTTTGTGCTCGCGTCAACTAGCGGGATGAGTTTATTTAATTATTAATCCGTCCTCTTTGGACTGCATTCAGTAAAATTGCTTCATTAAGCGTATTACGTCTTGTGACGGGTTGCTAAGTTATATATTAAAAGCACGTTCCCATTGGGTGGTAGTTTACATAAGTCTTGTCAAAGTGCTTGTAGGTTTAGCCATAGTTCTACTAACTATGGTTTAGCATGTTCAAGATTGCAGCAAAGGCGACCTCGCACAATGATTTAGTAAAGTTATACCTCTCAGCTCTGCAAAAGGCCCGCGGTTTTCGGCATGGAATGTATGGCTCAATGCAAAGTGCCCTTTTATAACGGGCAACTTGCTCATTCCAAAATACAAATCAGAAATTCATGTATTGTTTGTAAATTGACTTCGGCAACTTTCTTTTTATTTGACTTTTTATTGCAAAACACTGTTCTAAACTCTCCCTGTTAAATAGCCTAGTCTCAACTACCTACGTTGAGTCCCTGGTAGCCCCAAGTTTTCAATTTCACACTCTTGTTAAAGAGTAAACAACCCAAAATCCCCAGCTGCTCTAGAACCATCCACTGTGGCATTGTAGGGTCCAAAAGAGAGTGGCAGAGTTTTGGGACCACAAGACGTGTTTTTAATGGGCAAATCATACGCCGAACACGTGAGCATTTTACTTATTACAAGTACGCCACACTTTAGGCATGTTTAGGGAGCAGGTCAAAACACATGCCCGGATAAAGACGCAATTTGGGCCAGGTACCACCTGGTACCTCCCCACCCCCTCTAATGTTGAACACCTAATTTCTTTGTTAGAGGGACTGTGCAAAATCTGAATGCATTAAACGAAATGATAGGACATTGCGGATTATTTGATGTAGTTCTAATCGTAATTGGTTTTATGCAGAAACATATAACTTAGTTGAAACATGTAACGGCGAACCAAGGTGTGGATTATTCAAGATTAATTTATGACCATATTTGGTCAATAATGAACTCTCGACTGCTAACCCAAGTAGGTTTCCTCTTCATAATATATCATTTTTCGCTCATATAAAGTAGAGCAAAAGTGGTAAGTGATAATATACTAACATTTAACATCTTGAAGTCTTGCAACAACATTATTTTCAAAATCTGTTCAATTGTTTATTCTGCGAATATTCCGCAGCTTGGCACTAAAGTAATGTATGTTTGTTACACGTTTCAACTCACTTATATGTTTCTGTTTTATGACTATAAGAAGTATTTAAAAAATATTTTTTTTAATATTGAGTTTTTTAGAAAATTTTAGGCGTTAGGCACGCGCTGGCACTACCTCCCTTCCCCCAAATTGGGTCCAGCCAGAGGGCATTTGTTTTTGTGACCACTTCCCTTAGGGCAATGTGGTAAAAAAGGGACGGCATTTATCTCTAATTCTACGGCAACATGTTTCATTTTTCGGAACAACGAGAAACAGGTTTTCGCGCGGCACTTGAAGATTTGTAGTTAAAAAAAAGCTTTCTTCTGCTGTTTATTTAGAGAACGAGCGCTCTCCCGGCGCCATTCGTGTTGTCATAGTAACAAAACTAAAAAAAAACAGAAAGGCAATAAAATAAAATGCCAGCATCGGATATCATGTGTATTGATCACGTTTAAGTAGACACTTAAAGAGCCTCTGTCAACCTCCATTTTGTCAGCCTAGCAACATACCGAGACGGAGAAAGCATCCATTTCCATCGGCTGATTTAGGGGATGTGGTGCAATATTTTCGATTGAATTCGATAAATGAATAATAAAACTTTGTTTTTAGAAAACTATTTCAAGATTTCTATACGTAATTCGTTGTCTGATATCGACTGAAAACAATAACAAAGGAGTGGCTGACTAGGGCTCTTTAAACGTGATCACGGCAATAGTTTTCGCAGGTGACCTAATTGATATTGAGAATTTTTGGAATATCTGTAATGCGTTATTAAGCGATTTGTCAGCGATCTTGCCAGAAATATTTATTATACAACACTCGCTTTTGATGTAAAATCTGGGACATAAAAGAACAAATAATACCTCTTCTTTTGCCTACGCTCAATTCATTCAAAATGCCCGTTTTGGTTTTCAAATCCATAAAAAGGTAGCCCCAGCGAGAAGTACTAGTCACTAATTGAACTTGAGCAGATGTGCAATTTCAAGTTTAAAACACACATACTGTTAAACGAAAAATGGGAAAAGGCAACGCGGGAAATCCGCAGCATCAAAACACGAAATGTGTGAAAGCTCAATTAACGTTTCTTCTTCTATTTATTTTTGAAACAATATATTGGTTCCCTGATTAGACATTGTGTCACGAATTCACGTGGCTCGCCTGAGGACTTATGTAACTACAACACTGGCATGCATCCAGGTGTTAGGAAAAATTTTCATGCAAGATATTCTATTGTTACCTCGAAAACGTCTGAAAACTATTTTAGATATCGATAACATATAAAGTGCTGCATCGTTGCTTTAACTTTATTTTGCTATTTTTTTTTTCTTTTTTACATCAGTTTTTCTTTCTTACCTTTTTTTTTTTTTGCTCACCCAATACATCACCCCTAGATCCGCCACTGTGCAGAGGCGACATATTGGGTTGGGCAATTTTCAAAAAGGATCTTGTGGGTAACTTTCAAGATGGCGGTTGGTCGAGCACAAGACCCTGGGGAGGGCTGAATCACATGACCACTGTTTGAGGACATTGGAATGAGGTTGTCCTTTGTTTCGAAACGGTCACGTGACTCAGCCTCCCCCAGGGTCTTCTCCCGAGTCAACCACCATTTTGAAAAACGACCGAGAAGACCCTGGGGACGAGACTAGCTAGTCCCAGACTCCTAGAGAGCTACAGTCGAAGCTCTCGTAAGCGACCACCTCGGGAACTGAAAATTGCGGTCGTTAACGGAGCTGGTCGCTTACGAGAACGGCTCTCCTAAGCGACCACCAAGCGGCTTTCTACTTGAACAATAGGCGTTGGTCGCTTACGAGAGCTTGGTACAATAAATCTAGAAAAAAAAACGTGATATTAATGCTTAAAATAGTTTGATTTATTTCCCGACTTTAATTAAGAATATATAACCGCAAATATGTACATAGAAAATTTTCACAGGTGCAGCTTGTATCATTTTAGATATTTATAAAGTGATGACTGATGTTTTAAAGACAAAAAGTATTATGGTCGCTTACGAGAGCTTAAAAACAATAGAAAATCTCTGTTGGTGATTTGAAATTGTGGTCGCTAACGGAGCTGGTCACATCGATAAGGCGGTCGCTTATGAGAGCTTGAAATAACAGAGTTTATGTGACATTTCAAACAGGGTTTCGGGAAAATGGTCGTTATGGGAGCTGGTCGCTTACGAGAGCGGTCGCACAGAGAGCTTCGACTGTATATCTAACATGGTGACTGCATGATACCAATGCTTGTTTCATGCAATGCACATTTATTGTATGTGGACTTTCGCTGCTGAAATAATGCAATGTGAATTATATTTTTTTATTGACAGGTTTTCTTTCTTATTTTGCCCCCAAAAAGGGGGTGTTTCCGCACCTAATGCACCACCACTAGATCTGCCACTGAACAGAGGCAACATTCGGTTGAAAGCTGAATTTGGCAAAACACATGTTACCCATGTGAAAAGAAAGTTCAAAGCTGGAATCATTTCACTAAAATAATATCAAATTTTTACTTTGGGATTCAAGAAAAATTCATCACTCGATTTATGAATTCCACATTAATTTTTTCACTTCAAAAAATATATCTCACGGGTTGCAAATTTTTACATGAAATTTACCATGGAACTCACTCATCATGCGATACCTATAATGTTTCGGTCACCTCCAGTGTAAGAACCATTCCCTAGGACACCTATGTGTTTAGTTACTATTTAATCATGATTGTTTCGACCTTTGTTCTACCAAACAAAGAAAGCTTTGTGACGCAGCTGGTGAGTCTTACACTGGAGATGAGCCTAATGTTTGTATAAGGCATAAGATTATGACTACGATTATTGCATAATTTCAAGCCCTGAGCATAAGGAGAAAGATATCAGAAAATTAATAATGAATACCTGGGCCCTCTTCTTGGTCCCCCTTGCCTTGATCCCAGTTGCCTCAAGAAAGCAGAGGTGGTATAATGTTTCTTACTTGATCAGACATAATATGTCCATTAAAACTTTTTTCTTGGTTGTTCCTACTGGAAATTTCAGGGGCAGATTTAGGGGGGGCGGGGGGGCTGTGGCCCCCCTCTCTCAGGAGATTTTCCCATACATTTACTGTCTTTGCTGGAGGAAATTTGAGAATTTTCGTTCCATGTTTTCACTACATTTGGCATTTTGATCAAACAATGTCCGAAATTCCCATAATAACTAATTTCTCCGTCTCCTCGTGATATAGCTCCAGATTGTCAGCAATATTCTATTATCAAGAGTATTGCAAGAATATCTGGATAGATCATTGAACAGGATCTCGGAGAGAGTTTTGATTTTCTCCTCGACTTCGGGGTCATTTCGGACATGTTCGGATGGGGCTAGTGAAAGTTGAAGATATTTCAGTCCTCTATCTCTTACCTGTACAATAATCGGCAGATTGTTCTGTTTAAACAACAAGACATGTCGCAGAGCAAGAAACGGATGATTTTAAATCACAAAACCCGCTAAAAAGCAAGAAATTCCTCTGCATTGATCGACAATTCCAACTTCGCGCCACTTCGCGAGTAAATAATAGCATCTAGTCTTTCTCGTCTTTTGCACCACAGGCGTCCCGTGGTTTCTAATTAGCTGCGGAAGACTGGGGCCCAGTTTGGACTGAACAAGAAAACAAAATGGCGGAATACAAGGGAGCTTCGAGAGAGGGGCAAAGGGCCCAGCATTTGCTGAAAAAGCGCGAGAAAATGAAGGAGGATATGGAGGCTAGAAGGAAGAAGATATCGGAGGTATGACAGAATGTTTACAGACTGAATAAAAGTCTATTTGGTGCCGCGGTAACCACGGTTTGATAAGCCCCCACGGTTAACAATATTCAGAATCAGTGGAGCCTTCATACATACATACACAAAGCTGTCAACTCACCCGCATTAGGCGGGTGTCACAAGATTTTGAAGCCTGTCACCCGCATAATGTTTGCGAAAATGTTCATACATTTACTGTAAATTTTCATGTCAATCTCAAGATTTTTGACAAAGTGGGGTTGACTGGTATGCATACATACATGGAAGACTTTCAGGTATTGTTTTCCTCGATATTCGAAAGCTTTCGATTCAATAAATCATTCTATACTTTTGAATAAGATGAAATCGTATGGCATTCTTTAAGGTATGAGTATACCTTTGCGCGAGGGATGTCAAATTTTCGCGAAAAAAATCACTGTCGCGTCATTATTTACAAAGGGCCATTTATATATCGTTTTAAAGCTTGTGGAACGGCCTTTCTTACTAAGTGGTATATTTATATGCAAGGTTACTTTGATGGATCGTTTTCGTCGTTTTGTGCTTCAAAGGAAAAGTACCAATTTTTGCTTTTCAAAAGCTCCTGCCACTTCCAGTTAATGTTAAAAGCTCCAGATTTCCGCAAAATGTATTCCTTAGAGGGCGATCTGAAAAAGGTTGTGCGGGATTATTGATATTTTACATATTTGCGGAAATATCACGTAAAACAGGTTGAAAATCAATATTTTTGGCAATGCTAACACAAAAATTAGCATAAAATCTGTTTTGAAAGGAAAATCAAAAATCCCGCACACCCTTTTTTAGATAACCTTCTAAAGAATAGATTTTGCTTAAATTTGGAGCTGTGCAATTTAATTGGAAGAAGCTGGAACTTTTTCAAGAAAGTCGGTACTTTTTTTCTTTAGAGCTAAACAAATATATGTTAATGTACAATATAATGAAAACAAAGTTATTCATCAGATAGCCCAACCTTTCAGCTTTAAAATGATATATGAACGACGTTTGTGGTGTAAATTGTGACGTGATACGAATTTTTTTCCCGCGACACCCTTCAAAGGTATACTCATACCTTAATAGGGCCCAGCCTGGATTGATTTTCATCTTATCTTACTAAGAGGACACAGCAGTGTTTTGTCAACAATGTGAATGTCCACTCCAAAAAACATTGTATGTGGTGTTCTGCAGGTTCAATCTTGGGACCACTGCTGTTCCTCCTGTACATAAGTGACCTTCCAGGCTGTCTCCTGTATGTATGCCGATGACACTGAGATTTTTACATCTTTGGATGATGCACTCGGTCTTATGGACAAAATAAAAGATGACCTTGAAAGTGTTTACAACTGGCTACATAAAAACAAGCTTAAATTTCATCCATCCAAAATTAAATTCATGGTAATAGGATTGAGGTATAACATTAACAATAACAAGATATATGAACAACTAGTTCCTTCTCCAAGAGGTGAACAACCAGTTCCTTCTCCGAGATGTGATGAGCCGGGGAGTTCTGGGTACAAGAATGGATGTGTACTACATCTACATGTATAATATTGCTTGTATTGCATTTCATTGTACAGGACAACAAGATTAGTGACATAACAAGCAAGTTCTCATCTCAATATGACGTTGTAGAGCAACAGCTCAAAGCTAGCACTATCGGTAGGTATCTTTCTATTTATAAGAGATATAGGAATATGAGTGGCTGACCTTTTTATGGGTATTTGAATGTTTGTATAGTTCTGTTAAAATTATCTTTATCATAATATGATTAGAGCCAAGAATGCACAAATATTAAAAGGGCTGTGACAGGATGCATTTTGCTTGTAAATTACAGTACCTGGTAATTTCAGGGCAAATTGTGAGATATATAACTAAGGCCAAGTTATGTGCAAAAAAGGCAAATTATGTGCAACAAATAATATTTTTTTTCTGGCAAACTATACAGCTTCAAACAAGTGTTTTGTGTTCTGTATTGCAGGTCTTGTAACACTTGATGAAATGAAGGCCAGGAGGGAGGTACTAGTGAGGGAGCATGAGAAGCAACTTGCAGCGCAGTTAAAGAGTGATACTGAAAGGTACCGTACAACAGTTGTACTGCAGGTGATACCAAAAGAATGTTTGCATTAACCCTTTCAATCCCAGAGGTAATCAACCTCTCCCAACTATATCAAGACATTGTCAAGAAAACAAGAGAGAATTTTGTGAATCATCCAATAAGTGATGAGGAACAGATGCAGCACAAAATTCTCCCATCATGTGTATAAGGAAGTGTATTGTTTTGAGTAAGGAGAAGTGCTATTTTGGTCTTGGGAGTCAAAGGGTTAAGGAGCAGTGATCAGCCTCTGTTTTGTCAGCCTAGCAGCATCGTGAGTCGGTGAAAGCATCTATTTCATTTGGCTGATTCAGGGAATGTTGTGTGTGATATTTTTATTGAATTTTAGTAAATCAAAATATAGACCTTTAAATCAAATATAGACCTTTGTTAATTTGCAGATGGTTATTCTGAGATTTCTAAAAAAACAATAACAATAGAAAACAACAAAGGTGTGACAACAAGCTCTTTAATTCAAAATGTTCTGCAGTATAATTATGGTAAAAAAATTTCTAGACCTTTTTTCTTGTGTACAAGACAATAGAACTCTGGCATTTCTGCTTAATTCATCTTGAGCTTTATTTCTGCTTCAAATTTGCATAGTGACAAGAAATCCAAAAAGCAGAAAAAAAGAGAAAAGCAAAAGCAGGCAGCAGCATTATCATTTGCAGTGGATGATGATGAGGAAGGTGACAGTGATGAGGGTGACAGTGGAGGTGATGAAGGTACTGTACACCCTTTACAGCTGCAGGTGGCATTTGATATTAAGCATACTGTAGTGGAACAGTTTTCAAAACGTTGCACTTTTTTAACTAGAAATTCAAATTTTGGTTAACTTTTGTGATGTTGTCCAGTCCCTTCATGTCTTCTTTAGCAATGCCTACTGTTCTCACTGGTCCAATTAGTGTGAATAATTATAAGGAATGTGCCCTACCATCTGGCTACCCTGGATGGTAGGGCATATGTTTGTCTCTTTGTGCTCCCAAACCTTGGGGACACCCATTTTGCTTTTCCCACCCTCAGCTTCATCTTTCATGCAATCTTCAGGTTCGCCAGGTCTCCTTCCTATAACTTACCGGTACATGAGCACATGGGACCAGTGAGAATAGTATAAAAACAGGTAGAGTTTCAATCGCACCATTGAAATTTTCAAACCCAGGGGTCACTGTTTTATATCACGTGATGACCAAAATTGACATGTGACTAAGCACTCCTGACTGTTTGATTGGCTAACAGACATCAAGCCAGGGTCACGTGACAACTTTTTAGACGTCACGTGATAGAAATTTGCAACCCACAGGCTTGAACTCGATTGATACTCTACCTGTTTTGATAGTACATTACTAATCACACTCTTTCATTTTTTTATGTTCAGTGCCAGTCAAGAAGAAGAAGTTTGGCAAGAATCCATTTGTAGATACTTCCTTCTTACCTGACCGGGATAGAGAGGTACATACATATAATAGAGGATATTACACGGTGGCGCGAAGATATGAGTTTTATTTTCGAGTTGCAAGAACAATATTTTACGAATGAGCACAGCGAATGAGTAAAATATTGTTTTTGACACGAGAAAATAAAACTCATATCTTCAAGCCACCATGTAATTTTCTTTTTATTACATAGACAAACCAGAAACACTTTTGCTTCCAAGCACTTTTGTTTCAAGACCGATATCCTCACTAGTGCGGATACGGAAAATATGTCACTCAGGCCCCGGATGTAGCTTCATATGAGATCTAAGAGTGGCGTATTTCCCAGTAAAACACTCATGTCTACATATGTAATAAAATATATAATTCATGTTATACATGGTGAATACATTAGGCATGCAATTGCTGTCAGAAGGTTTTAAGCAGGTTGTTATTTACAGTCAAACACATGATCAAATCCACAAGAGAAGTATAACAATCTTATCTTAAGTCTTATCAAAGGTACTTTTGTCTTGTTAATTCTTGAGACAGGAACAAGAAAGGGAAGAGAGAAAGCTACTTGGCCAAGCATGGATTGAAAAGCAAGAAAGAATTAAAAGTATGACTGTTCACACTAAGTTTAATTTTGTTACGAATTTTAGCTGACACTTTATTATTTCCTTGATTGAAGATGTTCCCTTGTAGGTATATTATTGTGTCAGTTAATTTTGATAGCCAATAATGGGCCATATGACAATATTTGCAACATTTCGACTAGATTTCAAATTGGAGCTCAATCTTCTAAAAAGTCGTGCAATTGAGATGTTTGTGTTCTTGGTGCTTAAAATGACGCTCTAAGTCTCTTTGTGAAGGTATCCGATTTGCTAAAAAGGACCCTCTAAGTCTCTTTGTGAATGTATGGGATGTTTGAATTGCATGATGTAACCTTGCTGTGCTAATATTAAAATGCACAATAGGTTTGAGAGCGAGATTCATAGAAGAATTCTGTGAAACTTGACATCATCTAGTCTGTACTGCACACTCACATTGCGTCGCTTATTTTGATTTTATGCAGTCAGTGCACATATAATAGCTGAAATTGTCCATTCATTTTAAAGTGAAAATATCTACAAGTTTTTTTCAAGCACTCCACCCGAGGGGTCTTGATACAGTTCTATAACGTACCTTTTAGGGTTAAAATCTGCCCCCGCCCCGGGTATAGTAATATTACAATATAGTTGATGTTCGCGGGCGTAAATATGTTTTGGGCCCGACTCAGGCTCGATGGATAAAATGAGCACTGAGAAGGGCCCAAAACATATTTACACCCAAGAACATCAACTACATTACTATTATTATAACTTTGGAGAGCATTGAGTACAAAAATGATAATTTATGGTGAGAATCATAACGCCGACTGACTCGCGCGGGCTCTAGTATTAGAGCCCGCCAAAATGCTCATAAGAGCCCGGATAATACACCACAATGCTCGCCAAAGTTATAATAATATCCATTATCTTCTTGTGCTATTGAATCATCAGACGAAGATATTGAAATTACCTACAGCTATTGGGACGGCTCTGGACACAGGCGGACCACAAAGGTTAGCATATTTAACAATTAGTCGCCGAAGGCGACGTAAATATCGCCGATATTAACGGAGCCTGAGGCGACTAATTGTTTTAGTATAATTACTCGAGCAACTTAGGGAATAGGTCAAAACATCCGTATGAATTTTAGGAGCAAGTATCTCCTTAACTAAAATAGATATTAAAAAGGCGGATGCTCCAACGCTTTCCTCGCAGCGAGAGGAGTCCATATGTGCAATAAAAACAGGTACCCCTAGATCATGCTCTGAGAAAATGAGGTCTGAAAAAGGGGTATTGGGTACCTAAGGAAGTAGAGGTCGGTACCCACCACCTCCCCTGAAAAAATTGGGTACCAGTCGAGTACAAATGTTTTGACCTCTTCCCTTAAGAGGTATTTTAAGCTCAACTTTCTATGACTTTATCGGCGCAATAGAGCACGCGTGATGTTGGGAGAGACACGAGATCGATTTCAAAGTGTTTTGAGTGTCCCTCCCAGCATCACGCGTGCTCTATTCGCCGATAAAGTCATATAACGTTGTGCTCTAATGCTTTTATGATATAGCGGGGGAGTGCAAACCGTATGTCTTGATTTAGTATAACGTTTAATAAACATGTTGGTTTATTTCATTAGATGAAGAAAGGCAACAAGATATCGCAGTTCTTACAGAAGTGTATAGAGCAACTGAGAAAAGACTTCACTGAATTCCGGTAAGTGTTTATAGGATTTTTTGGCGTGTTTCTCCTCGCTAGTTTTTCTCTTTTACTGTTTTGAAGCACAATTTAGTATCCTCTGGATGAGACGAAAAAGGTCAATGAACAGAGTCCCCCTCCCGGAACTGTACATAGGCTTAAAACAACGCAAATGGAAAGGAATTTTAGTTTGTTATTTTAAAAAAACCTTTTTCCCTCAGAGCTCTCACAACGGAAAATCTGATGTATGTCAAGGAGGACTTGATTATCCCACATGTAAGTGGTATTGTCCACATAATTATACCTTATTATGATAACTTTGGCGAGCATTGTGCCGTATTATCGGGCTCTAATGAACATTTTGGCGGACTCGCTGCAATCGGGCTAAATGAGCCTGAGTCGGGCAGCTGGCTCCTTAGATCAAGATAAAAGTGGTCGCCAAGTTTAACGAAATTGGTCGCAAAGTTGAAAACTTTGGTCGCCTGAGTATTTGTCTTACAGAGGTTGTTCTACCAAATTAAGTGATGGCGACAGATGGCGACTGGAGATTTAAAGTTTGTCACCACAGATAAAATCTGTAGTCGTAGTGCCCTGTGGATTTCTCTATTTTTTTGTTCTTCAACAAAGCGTGGTTATTCTCACGGTGTTACCTATCCCACTCGAATCTTGAGTTCTACTAGCAGTGTACTGTCGTTGACCCTGAGAGCACTCGCGATTCTTTGCTCTCAAACGGTGATCCAAATCAATACATTGTTTTTAATATCGATTTTCGCTGCAATTTTTGTCGCACGAGTCGCAGCGATTTTTCTCGCACGCACGCGTCAACTCAAAATCACTCATGGAAACTGGGTGCAACTCGGTGCGATCGCCGCGATTTCTGTCGCATGATGTCGCGGAGATTTCATGTTCGAAACTCTTTGTACCCTGCTAGCAGAGGCTTTTCCGCTGTATCTCTCTTTCACGTTGACCTTCTTTATTCGTTGACCTTCTTTATTCGCGATGGTGGTGCATTGTTTAATGACTACGACATGATAAACGACTCACAGGAGAAAGCTCTGCTAGCAGGGTAAAATATTTGTAACTTGATGCCATTTGAAGAAAAGAGAGCACAGAAATCGCGCGAGATTTGCGTCTCGTTTAGACTATAGAGAGTTGGAATTACAACTCGCGCGAGAAAATCGCCGCGACAAATGCAACAAAAAGTATAAACCGGCCTTTAGTTTACTTGTATCATTTTCCAGCACTGCACGTTTTATGACTTCATCATCAACAAGGCCCGTGGGAAAAGTGGTCCGCTGTTCAACTTTGACGTGCACGAAGATGTTCGTATGATCAGCGACGCGAGTGTCGAGAAAGACGAGGTGAGTGTCACGCAGCGTCACGCGAATGTCACGCAATATTGAGATGCGATAGTTTTTTTTTTGTGTGGACTAGCTAGTAAAAATCTGACCACAGTACTAGAAAGGACGTTTTTAGATTGGTAAAATTGCCATAGTTGAGTGCGATAGGCTAAAGTCTAGCGAAGATTTATTCACGAAAAGTAAATACGTTTTTACAGAGACGTTCCAGCTGATCTCATCTAACGGTGCACAAAGGATTGTTTGCCAAAACGAAACGTTCCTAGGTCTAGCGAAAGATACCAAAATGTTCACAGTTTTGGGAAGCAAAAACTAGATTCAATCATCGTACAAGTCAAACCAAGTTTACATTTGATATTCTGAGAAAATGGAAATGTTTTTTATGCTCTTTCCAATATTTTTTTACAATCTGTTTGGGACTCGTGGCGATGCAATAAAAATCGTTCTGATTGGCTAATTTGAGAGCAAGGCATGAGCTGATTTGTGTAGAATTTTGCCTTGGTTGGCAAGCTTTTGATAACCAGAATATGAACAGAGCTATATCTTCGCTAGCTTCTCACCTACCGCCCTTACAGCTTTGCTGTTTGGCTTTGTATTGCTGTTCCGCCAGTCAAATCTTATGAGCCAATCAGATTCGTGCTCTGTTTCGCCTAGTGCAGTCGCCTGGCTTTCTGTCGCGACGTTGTCTGGTTTTAGTTCAGAGGGAAGCCAGTTGACTGCACTAGGCGAAACAGGGCAAGAGTTTCATTGGCTCAGATGGTTTGATTGGCGGAACAGCAAAGTCAAAAATCCCAAAATACTTTGATGTTTTTGAAAACGTGGGTCGTGATGCAACGGTTTTAGCTGTAACTTGGTGATTTTACTCATTTTTTGGCCGCTCTTTCTGGTGCTGGCAAGAGATTGTAGATAGCCGGTGGGCGTGCTATGTAGTTTTGTAAAAGTCTGTGCTAAAAGTTACGGTAAAACTAAAAGTAGTGAAATCAATCCGTCATTATGTTCTGCTATGGTTCATCTAGACTTGTCCACTGAGCCGCAAATGAAATGGGTGTTTGTAAAACACGGATACGGATGGCGGATGACGGATGGCGGATATTTTTCTGTTTTTCTTTATAAACTTAATATTATGATTGATAGTGATAGTATAAAATCTAGGGAAAAAAAACATACTCACTACTCTTGTCTACCAGTTATATGTTTCAGTGTCTACTTGAAAACGTTTTGAGAAAAGCAAACCAATCCAGACGCCTCGATAATTCTCTCGGCATACTATCGCCTGATCAAAAGAGACATAATTCGTAAGTGAATTTGACTCAATCGAGGTATTTCTTAGCCTGCATTTCAGCCGTTTTTTTTCTTCCTACACTCCAGCACTCGTTGCGCCGGCTCTATGATATGCATATGTTCAGTGATCAACCGAACTGCACTCAAAGTCCTCAAAGGCAGATTCATGGCAGTCCACAGAACGGCTAAAATTTATCCATAAAAATATAACACAGCCTGGTTAGAAGATAATGTACACGCAATACACGTCGCCCAAACTGCGAAGTAAACAAATTATTCTCAAATTATTGTGCTTGTTATCGAAGTTCCGACTCTTCAGACACAAAGCGTCCTAAAAATGATTTCCAGAACGACATCCCAAGTTTTTTTAGATAATTATTTCAGAATTATGAAGCACCAGAGCTGCATAAGTAGGAACAGAAGTGGCTATTTTTATTTTACGGGTTTTCCCGGATTCGTATGGTTCAACGCTTCTCAATGCAAGCTGTCGACTCTGATTTCGAGGAAATCGCTATACCAAGACGGCTCCAGATTCGCCTGTTATTGATTGTCAGTTGCATAACAATTTAAGACAACTGGAATGAAATATAAGGTCAAATTTTAGTGTCTTTGGAGATCTGGGCTGAGGTATATTTTTCTTGATAACGTTCTGTTAGTCCTATGTGTTCTTCCATGAATCTGCCATTGAGTGCAGTTCGCGGTCGAATTTTCAAGTTACATAAAGTTATACCAATTTTTTCTAAAATCACCTCCTTTAGAAAATGTAAATATTCCGAACAAACGAGAGCATTATATATAAATAGTAAAATAAATGTTCAATCGCTTGAAGTTTTTCATGTAATTGTTCAAATTTGTGCTATAAGATGAGGTCTACTTCTACAAGAAATAAGTGTAAGTCACTTAAATAGAAATTTAGGAAAATGTTCATAACTTTGTAAGAAAATGGTATCCGTCATCCGCCATCCGTCATCCGCCATCCGCCATCCGTCATCCGCCATCCGTATCCGTGTTTTACAAACACCCAAATGAAATGCTAACAATTAGATTCGACGCGGCCGCAGTCGCGGCCGCAGTCGCAAAAGATCGACATGTGAAACACGGACGCGACTTCCCTGCTAGCAGAGGCCTCTTTTCTCTGCATTTCGCTGGCTGAGGCAGGGAAGGATGCGACTGGTATATGTTTGCAAGCCAATTAATTTTTCTCTGTTTTACTTTATTTTCTGAAGTCTCATGCGGGCAAGGTTGTCGTGAGAAGTTGGTACGAGCGAAACAAGCACATCTTTCCCGCCAGCAGATGGGAGCCTTACGATCCGGAGAAGAAATGGGAAAAATATACGGTAAGAAGCTACACACGGGTTACTAGGGCTGGACATTAGGGTATATCGGAACTAGTCCAGGGTCTAATTCCCAAATCTGATCATCTTAAACTCCAATATCTGTCTTCTGTACATGACATATATCCTTCGATATCTGTCATCTGAGCGAAATTTGTTGTGTTGAATCGTAAAAAATAGCAAATAATTAGTCTTTTCCGCTATAGATATGCTAAATAATGAAACTGTTATCCTGCTCGATTATAAGCAATTATTGGATGAGGTTTTTGTGATTTCCAGAATAAACAATGTCGAGACAAGTGGAATCAGGCGAGGCCGTAAGGCCGAGCCTGATTCCACTTGGCGAGATATTGTTTATAATGGAAATCACAAAAACCGAATTCAATAATTGTTTTATTATACATTGATTCAGTGAAAATACTTTTTTTCTGTCAAGCAATTTCTTTTACACAAGCGCCTTGTTAAATAGGGGAAACATTCAAGGGCTGTAGTCCCATGAAACATTGCGGGCGTAGGATCAAGAATCAGCATGCTGATTCTTGGAGACCCTTAAAGTGCGTGATTCCCAAAGTAAATCGCGCGCTTTTAGCCAATCAGAATCGAGATAGTGAGTTCAATGTATAATAAAGCAGAATATCGTCTGATTTAGCTTACTCGGGACTGCGCTTTTGTCGGGCTAAGTATCAGACGATGTTCTGCGCAATATCGCAGGATAATGGTTCATTACTCTTTAGTATAAACCAACTAATGGTCTATTACAAATCCTGCATTCTGATTGGCTGAGCTACTAATGGTCTATTAGTGATAGACCGTGCCTGGCAAAACCACCACCTTTCTTTGCAAGAAAACTTGATTTTTTCAACATAAATAATGGAATTCATTGCCAAAACCGACCAACTAGTTGGTTTATACTAAAACAATTAGACCTCTCGTCCTCATGTGTTAGATATCAATAGACCATTCGACCTTCGGCCTCATGGTCTATTCATCATAGCACATTCGGCCTTGAGGTCTAATTGTTAAATATTCTCTGGATTTACCTTTTTCTCTGTTGCAGATATCTGATGTCCCCAAGACACAATCCTAGCATGTAAACTACGTCTCTAGGGAAATGAGCGATCTGTGGAGTCGCTGTCAAGTTCTTGCAATGCGTGCACTAGTGTCGTACCCAGATGTTATTTTTTTGCATCTCTTGCGGTAATTTCTCCAATCAATTCCTCTATGAAAATTGTTTTGGAGCCGTAGGGACTGGGAATGAGTTCTAGACACCACGTGCAATGAATTGTGGGACATGCATATCCCACAACTCTCTGCGCGCCCTGTAAAAACTATCCCACAAACCATTGCGTACCCTAGAAACCCCGGGAAGCGTCTTGGTGCAAGACTGTGCGTGCACAACGTACTCTACCTCTCAGAACTTCTCACATACAGATCCTGAAGGGAAGCAACTTCCGATATACTTCAGCCAAGACTGAAATGAACGACGTTGCTAGTCGCAGTTTCTAAAATCGTTGCATCGCGACAAGTGTTTTCAAAACATCGATTTATTTTTGGCTTTGCTGTTCCGTACCCTGCTAGAAGAGTATCTCTGTATCTCTCCTTTACGTTGACCTAAGTTATTCGCGATACGCAAAAAAAAAAAAGAGACGCGATTGACTTTAAAAGGCCCTGCTCGCAGGGTAGGTGTTCCGCCACTCAGACCATCTGAGAGCCAATCAGATTATTGCAATGTTTTGCCTAGTATAGCGCAGACAAACCAGAAAACGTCGCGACGAACGAAAGTCAGGCGACTGCACCAGGCAAGGGCAAGGATAAGATTGACTCTTAGGGCTTGACTGACGGAACAGCAAAGCTAAAAACGCTTGTAAAAATTGTCATGATATTTTAATCGACATGCAAAGAATAAAGAAATAAGAGTGCATACTTGAGACCTGTGATAGTCATAGCATCAACGTACTTAATATTATCAATAAAGCATACAATACTTTTCCTTGGCGTTGTTTATATGAAAGGGCGGATTGGCGGCTAATTGCCTTTTTAAGTCGCATGGGGGGGGGGGGGGGGGGGTGAGGATTTACGGAAAATTTTCCGGGGGGTGTATTGGACTCTGGAAATTCCATAGGAGGGGGTGTGTCTGGTGCTTGGAAATTCCAAGGGGGAGGGTAAAAAAGGTGACTTTCCAGGGACATTTTATCCCAAAATAGATTTTGTAGGGGTATCTTGCCAGAAAAAAAAATTAATTCCAGGGGAGGGGATTCCTTTATGAGGCTGGAAATTCCAGGGGAGTGCCCGGGTCCCATTCACGAGTGGTTATTCGGCCAGGAGAGGCCGGTGCGGTTTAAAAATGCATTCAGCCATTCCAAATCAATGTCCGAAAGCAAAGTCAGACTTGTGTTTTCTTCGTGTTTCTATTGGGGCGCTTTCCATTTGGCAGAATTTCTCGTGGAAATAATTTCGGTTCGAGTCCAAATGGGACACGCCATTTCCCGGAAAAGATTTTTGAAAATTCACGACAATCTCGCGAGGTCTAAATTTTGAAATACTTTTCTTGTGGAACTGACCGAAATTACCGAAAAATCTGCTAAATGGAACGCGTGACGTTTCGGTATTTTCTGGCCAGTCCCCTACCAACGAGGATAAACTGTTATAGATTATTATTATTATAAAATAGACTTTTTGGATTACTTGTTCTGGAAAAAAATGCTATTGTTTGCGGGCTTCCTGTGGGGATACTATGACGTCAAAGATATACGCGCTTAATTAAAAATAAGAAATCTGATTGGTCGAAAGAAAATGACGTAACAATGCACTTGGCAGAAAAAAAGAAGCAAACTGCCGTGACAACATGAAAAGTACCGCGAATAACTGATCATCTTCGAAAATTATCCAAATATTTTGTTTATTTCTCTCCGATGGATCAGCAATTCGTGAAGCGAACATTTCTAAGTTTGTGACCTGATGGCAGGATTGGAAGATGGTTTGCAAAAACATCAGAAAGTCTATTCATTCCTGAAGCGGACATTGGGCCAAGAACAGTACGAGGGAATTCGAGTCATCGAACCTTGTGTTATAGTGGCAGAAGGGTTTAACAAAGCTTTTAAGTTCGCTATATTGGGAGATGAAATGCTATATATTACGGAAAATCCACCAAGGGCTCCTAAAGATATACGAATAACTGTGGATTTAGCGACTATTACGTCCGTAAATTGGTGAGTTTATTACAAAAGTGCACCCGAGTTAAGCTGTACATAAGTTACTTATATTGCTTATCGAATTATCCCTCTTTTAACCTCTTAGTTTTCTGGTGGTTTAAAACATTACTAGGGTCCTGAATACTGTAACGAAGGTTTTAGATCATTAGATAATTGGAAATCTAGGATCAACGATTTGCTCTTTCCGCTACACACGAGTACTATTTAATAGACCATAACTTATCCATATTTTCGAATAATAGCAGGGCATTATCTTGGTTTTAAAACGAACACATGCGATATTGGTAATGTTAAACCGATGGTCATGTAAGTATAGTTTCGACAGTGCACTAATCAAAGCTTAAGCCAACAAACTCGAGTTCATTTGCAACTTATTCATGTTACCATTTCCTAAAATTCCCGATAATAATCACTTAAAGTTATAAAAAAGATCTGTTTAACGATTCACTCCAAATGTTTTCAACACCTCGGAATGCTGAAACATTTCCTGTATTTCTAGTCTAGACGATAAAATCGCCATCTGTGCTCACGTAAATTTTGTGTTTAAATATTAACTGTGTTTGGTCGTTTAGTAGTTGCATTGTTTTGGTGCGAAGGCGCTTTCTCTCTTTTTGAATACATAAAATCGTTTTGTGTTCATTAGCATAAGACACTAATTAATCAATTCTAGCTGCTTAAAACGTTCTAGAACTTTGTCAGTATTATAATACCTGAAAAAATGCTGTATTTGAATTATTTAGCAGTACCATTAGCAAACTGCTTGAGGCATCAAAACATCAAATAGAATATTAACCCAAACAACATGAATTGACTCTCAAGTCATTAAGGAAATGGTTCATTAATTTTCTCAAGTGATAATATTGCTGATGCTGCAATACTATTTTCCTGTTTTCCATAAAAAGATATACTGAGATAGATAGACTAGAAACAGGCAGGTCATTTTAGAAATTCTAGCAATACTTGGCCAAAAATATTGTTACTAAAAAGTTTGATACTTTATTTTGGTGTGATTGAAAGTGGTAGTTCTGACAAAAAAATTTCATGGAGACCTGAGAAACAACCCTCAATAAAAAAGCTACATATATATGTAAATAGGATAGCTATTGGCAAATATTTTTCATGCTTAATGCACCATTTCTGTGAACTTTGAATTTTATTTTCTCACGTTGCCATGAGAAATATTTGGTAGGATGAACAGCTTATCACTTATATTGATTTTTTTTCATACCTTTCAAAAGACTCCAAAACCAAAGCAAAAAATTTGTTACTTTTTAGCAACAAGATTTTTGACTGCTTCATGTTCAAATTGCTCCAAGTTCTAAAAACAACTGTCTTAATACACTCGCATGTGGCCTGTGCATGCCGCCTCTTCCATGCTTTATTTTGTCATAGAAAGATGCGTCAACTGATTCTCAGTATAACACAAAAATGTTGTCTCAATTGACATATCTTTTTCAGTGTTTTTGTCTTTTTTTTCAGATTCATGATATTGCAGAATTCCTTGGTGGGGATCTGAAGACGAAGGTCCAGCACATTCTAGTCACATACAAAAAACCTATAATCAAATCCCGTTCTTCTTCTACTGGGGAATTCTCCCCCAGACAAGCACTAAGAACTCCACTCCTCACAGCATCAGCACTATTTCAAGCTGAAACTGAGGATTCTAGAACTAGTAGCCCACATTCCCTATCTCAAACTCCTCCCAAAAATAGCACCAGTTATGATCAATTCAATAGCCTTGTAGTACAAACTGGTAATTTAAAACTGAGTGCTTCAGAAAGCAATATTCATCAAAAAATTGTAGAGGAACAGCTTCATTCTGCTTCCACAAGTTCACTAAAGAAAAACATGTTTCTTCCTGTTTGCACTGCAAGACCATTGCCATCGACTCCTCAAGTTGGGAGGGCATCTGAGACAAATACACGGCGGAGGAAGAAAACAAGGACAAAACAAAAAGAGAACCAAAAGGTTGATCCTTTGGATTCCAGCGCAAGTAGTAGTGACTTAGATTTCTCATTTAGATCGACTTCACCAGATTTGCAATCTATGGACTCAATTGATCGATTTAGGGCTCCATCTCCTAGAGACATTTCTTCACAATCTTTCAAAAGCAAGAAGCATACTTGGAACAGTAGTAATGAATCAAATGGAGATGGTTTAGATATTTTACAGGATGTTATCAGCAAAAATGATTCACAAGAGACAACACTTGGTGACATGCATATTTACGTCTTGGATGGCCACTCCACAATGTTTGCATTCTTGAAAAGCACTTGGAATAATTGTATCCTGGTAAGTATTTCTATTAATGATGATTAGACGTGGAATTTCCAGAAATGACCCATACCACCATTAGTGCAAATTTACAGGACGATCCCTCATCCCCCTGGAATTTCCAGTAAAAAATAGAGTGATTGCATATATTAGAAATAAGAGGTAGTATCCCGACTTGAATTTCCAATTCTTAAGGGTGGCCAAATGGTCGAGTGGTTACTGTCCCTCTTGGAATCTGGAGGGGTTGGGGTCCAGTGACAGTGCATTAACACTTAGGGAACATAGAGCACTACACACGTTTAGCGAACAGAGTGAATTTGGGAAAAGTGTCTTGTAGCTCAAAAGGCAAGAGATTGACAGCTCTCGAGCTCGAAACAAGTGCAGTGACTGGGATCCAGGCCTAGCTGGCTTTACCCCCATATTTTAAACCATATCAGGGAATGTACCATAAGGAATGCCAATATTGGTCAACAAAGAATGTTAGGCATGAATTGTAAATCTTCAAGCAATATTTTGATGTACACAGTTTATTCTTCATTCAAATCAATCTGCAAAATCTAGAAATTCTAGAGTCAGTTCCCAGATCCCGACCCATGGATCCCGGATCCCGACCCCGATCCCATGCTCTGGATCCTCAGGATCCCTCACTCAGGATCCCGGATCCCACACCTCTGGATCGATTCATCCATAAATTGGCTAGACCTTTCCTTGTGATAGACTTATGGATATGATTTATAATCGTACACTATTTTCCATTCTATATCAACAGAAATCCACACTGCTATTTTCTGGTGATTGTCTGTCATCTCCAAGCAGCAGCAAAAGCTTTACAAAAATTGATAAGTAAGCAATACAAAGGTTAAATGAAACAGTACTACTCTTCCCAGTAGACCGTTACACCTCTCGATTTTTCTGCCCGCCGGGCCAGTCTAAAATTGATTGCGTGATCACTTTTTTGTACCATGTGATGAGTTGCTTATGTACCACGTGATCAATGTTTGTGGGCGTAAACTTTGAGAGTTCATTTTTTTTCTGCTTTCCAACGAAGTCTACGCCCAAAACGGTTGATCACGTGGTACACAAGCACCCCATTACGTGGTACAAAAAAGTTGATCACGCCATCAATTTTAGACTGCCGCCGGCAGGCAGAAAAACCGAGAGGTGTAATGGTCTACTGGGAAGAGTAGTAGGGAGATGGGCTCAACTTCCATCTGTGACGCAAATAAACTATATGCCTTCTGGGTAAGCTCATTCATTTACCCAGAGCTCCCCAGCTTGTCATCAGCATGTCACGTCATGGGGGAGCCTCTGGTGAAGGCTATTGATGCATGACTGAGCTGTTGTGTATGCCCAAACATTTGAAGTCTGTCAGTCTGTTAAAGGCCGTCAAATAGCTTAAGGACCTCCCCTTCTAATACCTCTCAAACTGTCTCCAGAGCATCCTCTCCAAGGTGACGAGTCGGGGACTCTAATAGTGGATTTGATTTTTTAATGAAAACAAGCGTACGCAAATGGTATCTGTGACAATCGGCAAGAGATATTATATTTTAGTCAAATCACACTAGTGGTCTATTGTCAATGCTGTATTCTGATTGGTTGACCTACTTGTAGACTATAAGTTATAGCCTGCTAGTAGCGAAAAGTATAGGATATGAAAGTCAGAAAATGGCAAATGTCAGCAGTCCAGAAAACGTTTTTGGCTATACAAATTGACCTACTAGGTGTGACTTGAGGCTTTCGGCCTCAGAGGCCATTTGGGCTCAAATCATTGTTAAATATTGTGCGTGGATGCATGCTCTAAGAACCAATCAGAATGCAGAATTAATTATCGTGCCCTCTTGGAAACAGAATGATTACTTCTCTGGCATTGTAGATAGATAGATCGATAGATAGATACTTTTTATTTTAACACGGTGGTTCTATCAGCGAAGGTGCTGTTTTTGTATTGTGAATGTGCGCATTCTGATTGGTTAAAAAGCGTGTTTGTAAGAGACCTGAGAAACACGATTGTCACGCAACGCTGTCGCGCGTGTGTATGTTATTTTCTAAAAGCAATAAAAATACTTTCTGCGTGCTCTCTGGTTTCTTACAAACACTCGGGGAATGTTGGTCGAACTGATAAAACTTTCAGTTTTAATCAGTTTTAAGTTTTGATCAGTTCTCTCAACATCCCCCTCGTGTTTGTAAGAAACCAGAGAGCACGCGGAAAGTACTTTTATTGCTTAAGTAAAATAACACCAGAGTTCTACATTAACAACTCAGAAATATCCTATATTATGTTTCAAATTAGTCTTAGAAAGAAAAAGGAACTTGAATTTGATATATAGGCATTCTAACGCAAGTTTTAATACCTTTCGCTATGAAATTTCCAAGTTTGAAAGTTGTTCAGCCTGTTCGGAAATCAAAAATGCAAATTCACAATCCAATTCCATCCGCTCGATAATACACGAAAATACTCCAAATTTGTATTTAACTAGCAGCTGTAAGACTTAGTAAGGTTGTTTAACAAACGTAGACAATTAGTTTGTTGATTTCTTGGAATTTGACTGTATTTAAGCTACTTTTAAAAAATAACCCCAACCATGACAGTGCCTCTTTAAGCTTGATGTTTGAGAAGGTTGGATTCCTCGTCTTATTTTTATCTGATCTGTGGTTATTTGATTGCAGTTCCCAATTGCTGACCTTGTTTAACCAACTAAAGGCAGACATCTTGCAGTCTCATAGAATAGAGAACAGTTTTGTCCTCATCAATGAACTGCGTACGGCTGCTGAAAAGAGTTTCTCTCTGAAGAGGTTCTTTTGGAAGGTGAGTTTGATACAATTAGATACAATTTGAGTTGCATGATTCTGAGCTGCATGATTCTGATGTTGGCCTTGCGTAGAAAAGTGCGCGCAAATGGTTACCGTGACCTAGGTCAAAGATAGGAAAATATTGCCGCTGAGGGCGCGCTCAAAGACCCCGTTCACACGACGAGACCGATACAATTCTGGTACGGTACCGTCGCGCGTTCACACGGGACCTGCGATGCCGGACCGACTGCGGCACGGCTAGGCTATGTGAACACTGTTGCAATACGTGCCAGAATTGCACCGGTACCGTATGAACAGGCGGCACCATACCAGAATTGTACCGGTCCGGTTTTGTACCGGTCTCGTGTGAACGGATCTAAGAGCCAATCAGAATACACAATTCGTTATCGTACCATCGAGGAAAAAATATGTACTATTTTTGATTGCATAATTAGACAGATTTTTTTGGAACTTCGAGCAATTTTGCCAGAAAGCGGTAAAAAATCTTGTTACTCGAAATAAAAAAAGTTGTTGCTTTGAATTTAGTCTCATTTCAAAGGTCTTCATGGTAGTGTTCGTGTATTATCGCGCCGGTAAAAAATTTCCAGAGGATGCTGAGAAAATAAATTTTTGTTTTTACAGATAGACGTATTTTTCGCACCTAAAATGGTGATGTCAATCACAGCCTATATAGATTCTATAGACGTTTTCCATTTTGGACCGCTTATTTCTGTGGTGGCGCGAACCCAGTCCTCTGCCTTTTGTGATATTTCGAAATGTGGACCACAAATCTACAAATTAGGATAGAAATCAATGAGTAACAGTATTTTTGGCCAAACGTTGTTCGAAGTTGTAAAATAACCTGTCTTAATTAGCTCTCCGCGGGAAGTTGCATAACCCGTCAAATATCCACGAGTTTGCGCATGACACAGTTGACAGCCACGCTGCGCACCTAGCTACATAAATACGCTCGTTCCGATTTAATCGTGGTCATTTCAACGGTACTTCCGGCCAACCGGAATATATCTTTTGCGACCCACCCACCTCCCCCTGGTATAGCGTTTGACAGCCTAACCCCACTCCGCTGCTTACTTATCACCTCTGCAGTTCACGAACCATTCCCATAACTTATTCCCCCGCGATGAGGTAATGAGTATGCAGTGAAAAAGGGTTACTATTTTTACCTTTTTTTTATATTCAGTCGCCAGAGCTGTTTCAGTTTATCGTGGAGCAAATCCAGTTGTATTTACCGCATTCTCCAAGCAGGCAGTCCAAACGTCGAGGCAATAACCGCGCTGACGAGTTTGAGTAAGTAGCGAACTCTTCCTCCTCTACATATTATCTAACCGCTAGAGTGTTTTTCAAAATCCCGTGAAACACCCTTTGGCATATCAAACTTTTATTACGCTCCAACTCCATTATTCTCTTTCGTATTGCACGGGCAATACAGGCATCAAGAGTTCCAGACTCGCGGTACGCGAACAATGCATCATTAGTGTTGAACAAAGGACAAAAGTGAGCCCAAAGCTATAAAAAAATAAGACAATCAGATAATTAGAATTTGTTTCAAAAAGAACAATGCGCTCAGACAATAAGATAATTAGAATTTCATTAAAAAAGAACAATGCGCGCAGACAATAAGATAATTAGAATTTGATTAAAAAAGAACAATGCGAGCAGACAATACGATAATTAGAATTTGATTAAAAAAGAACAATGCGAGCAGACAATACGATAATTAGAATTTGATTAAAAAAGAACAACGCGAGCAGACAATAAGATAATTAGAATTTGATTAAAAAAGAACAATGCGAGCAGACAATACGATAATTAGAATTTGATTAAAAAAGAACAACGCGAGCAGACAATAAGATAATTAGAATTTGATTAAAAAAGAACAATGCGAGCAGACAATAAGGTAATTAGAATTTGATTAAAAAAGAACAATGCGCGCAGACAATAAGAAAATTAGAATTTGATTAAAAAAGAACAATGCGCGCAGACAAGAAGATCTTTAGAATTTGATTAAAAAAGAACGATACGCGCAGACAATAAGATAATTAGAATTTGATTAAAAAAGAACAATGCGCTCAGACAATAAGAAAATTAGAATTTAATTAAAAAGAACAATGCGCGCAGACAAGAAGATTAGAATTTAATTAAAAAAGAACAATGCGCGCAGACAAGAAGATCTTTAGAATTTGATTTTAAAAAAACGATACGCGCAGACAGTAAGATAATTAGAATTTGTTTAAAAAAGAACAATGCCCGCAGACAATAAGATAATTAGAATTTGATTAAAAAAGAACAATGCGCGCAGACAATAAGATCTTTAGAATTTGATTTAAAAAAACGATACGCGCAGACAGTAAGATAATTAGAATTTGTTTAAAAAAGAACAATGCCCGCAGACAATAAGATAATTAGAATTTGATTAAAAAAGAACAATGCGCGCAGACAATAAGATAATTAGAATATGATTAAAAAAGAACAATGCGCGCAGACAATAAGATCTTTAGAATTTGATTAAAAAAGAACGATACGCGCAGACAATAAGATAATTAGAATTTGATTAAAAAAGAACAATGCGCTCAGACAATAAGAAAATTAGAATTTAATTAAAAAAGAACAATGCGCGCAGACAAGAAGATCTTTAGAATTTGATTTAAAAAAAACGATACGCGCAGACAGTAAGATAATTAGAATTTGTTTAAAAAAGAACAATGCCCGCAGACAATAAGATAATTAGAATTTGATTAAAAAAGAACAATGCGCGCAGACAATAAGATCTTTAGAATTTGATTAAAAAAAACGATACGCGCAGACAGTAAGATAATTAGAATTTGTTTAAAAAAGAACAATGCCCGCAGACAATAAGATAATTAGAATTTGATTAAAAAAGAACAATGCGCGCAGACAATAAGATAATTAGAATATGATTAAAAAAAACAATGCGCGCAGACAATAAGATCTTTAGAATTTGATTAAAAAAGAACAATGCGCGTAGACAATATGATAATTAGAATTTGATTAAAAAAGAACAATGCGCGCAGACAAGAAAATCATTAGAATTTCATTGAAAAAGAACGATGCGCGCAGACAATAAGAAAATTAGAATTTGATTAAAAAAGAACAATGCGAGCAGACAACAAAATCATTAGAATTTGATTAAAAAAGAACGATGCGCGCAGACAATAAGAAAATTAGAATTTGATTGAAAAAGAACAATGCGAGCAGACAATAAGATAATTAGAATTTGATTAAAAAGAACAATGCGCTCAGACAATAAGATAATTAGAATTTGATTAAAAAAGAACAATGCGAGCAGACAATAAGATAATTAGAATTTGATTAAAAAGAACAATGCGCTCAGACAATAAGAAAATTAGAATTTGATTGAAAAAGAACAATGCGCGCATACAAGAAGATCATTAGAATTTGATTGAAAAAGAACGTTTTTCAAAATCCCGTGAAACACCCTTTGGCATATCAAACTTTTATTACGCTCCAACTCCATTATTCTCTTTCGTATTGCACGGGCAATACAGGCATCAAGAGTTCCAGACTCGCGGTACGCGAACAATGCATCATTAGTGTTGAACAAAGGACAAAAGTGAGCCCAAAGCTATAAAAAAATAAGACAATCAGATAATTAGAATTTGTTTCAAAAAGAACAATGCGCTCAGATAATAAGATAATTAGAATTTGATTAAAAAAGAACAATGCTCGCAGACAATAAGAAAATTAGAATTTGATTAAAAAAGAACAATGCGTGCAGACAATAAGAAAATTAGAATTTGATTGAAAAAGAACAATGCGCGCATACAAGAAGATCATTAGAATTTGATTGAAAAAGAACGATACGCGCAGACAATAATATAATTCGAATTTGATTAAAAAGAACAATGCGCGCAGACAATAAGATAATTAGAATTTGATTAAAAAAGAACAATGCGCGCAGACAATAAGATAATTAGAATTTTGATTAAAAAAGAACAATGCGAGCAGACAAGAAGATCTTTAGAATTTGATTAAAAAAGAACAATGCGCGCAGACAATATGATAATTAGAATTTGATTAAAAAAGAACAATGCGCGCAGACAAGAAAATCATTAGAATTTGATTGAAAAAGAACGATACGCGCAGACAATAAGATAATTAGAATTTGATTAAAAAAGAACAATGCGCGCAGACAATAAGATAATTAGAATTTGTATAAAAAGAACAATGCGGGCAGACAATATGATAATAAGAATTTGATTTAAAAAGTACAATACGCGTAGACAATAAGATAATAAGATAGTTAGAATTTGATTAAAAAAGAACAATGCGCGCAGACAATAAGATAATTAGAATTTGATTTAAAAAGAACAATGCGTGCAGACAATAAGATCTTTAGAATTTGATTTAAAAAGAACAATGCGCGCAGACAATAAGGTAATTAGAATTTGATTAAAAAAGAACAATGCGCGCAGACAACAAAATAATTATAACAATGCGCGCAGACAACAAATATAATAACAATATGATTTAAAAAACTGCGTACTGACAGTCAGATAATTAGAATTTGATTTTATTTTTTTTTTCTGTAGCTACGTTGTCGTGTTACTTCAGACATTAGTATGTATGTTACGCGACACGGAAATTCTCGTCTCAAGACTCTACGTTCTCAAGGCGCACAAGTAAGTCAGATTTTAGTGATTTATAGCATCTAATTAGTTGTCGGAATGGATAGATAGTTTTTTTTTAAATAATACACAGTTCTTCGAAAAAGCAATTTTTACAATGTAATTTTTATGAAAAGATTCTGTGTCTAAATAACGTTTGATTGATTGATTGATGCTCACCAGCCCATGGTGTGTTTTATATGTTGTTTTCTGTTGTTTAGTATGTGTTAAATTCTGTGTAATGTGTGTTTAATATTTGTTATATTCTGTGTAGGGGTCATGCGCTACGGTGTCTTCTCTCCCATGTCATTGCCACGCCTACTGTGGGCCGCAAGGCAGCAGAGTCCACCATCTCACCTGCCGCACAGCTCTTACTGTCCGGCACGAGGGGAGAGCTGATCCGGGTGAAGAGAGAGGAGGAGGTAACTGAACTAATCATTATTTGAATAATAAATCAAGTGGTATACGAATCTGCGATTATTTTGAGAATCTCTTGATCATCGCTGAGAATTTTCCGCCGAGGAGATTCAAAACAAATATTGAATCAAGGAGGTTTCAGGCGCTTAGCACAGAGAATTTTCTGCAGAAACCCATCCATGGGTAAAAAATATCTACGCGCCTGGGTTTTATTGTGGTTGAATGGACGTCAACTTCATCAGCGATACTCTACTGTTTTACTAATGACTAAAAGACACAAGACGGGAACCTTGATCTTTATGGATCTCTTTCACGTATGAAAAGTTGGCTTTCAACGGTGCAACATCATTGGACATAATTTTTGAAGTAGCAGGCGACGTTTTGAAAGTAGGCGGCTGGGTTTAGGGGCCCCTATACCTTCTAGGCTATACCTTCTAGGGGGAACGGGGGCTAGACTCGCTTTCCAGCCGTTTGGTGTCGTTTCTAACGAATCCTCCCCCAAGAAGGAGCGCGGACTCACCTTCATCCGCCAAGGCTGGAAACCGAGCCTAAACGGGGACTTGTCCCCCGGGAAATTTTTAAATTTCGGTAGCAGAAAAAGGCGTTTTCCTGTGTTTTGAGGGCAAGGTAATTGGCATATTCGTAAGTTGCCGGCGGTCAGCAGTGAAGTAGACGGCGGTTCACCGCCTGTAGCCGCCTTCTATTGAAACCCCCGGTGACTAGACAACATGCATTGAACAACGGCAAACACCCTGAACATGCTCTGGTAAATATTTACAAAGTTTGATCTGGTTCTCAAAGCTTGTTCACGAAGGAACGTTGAGCAAATATCTGCCACAAAGGTTGAATTAAATGTTGCTCTAGCCTTTCTATCGGCTCCAGCCTTTCTATCGTGGTTAGTAATGTGCGCACACGTGGTTAGTATTGTGTGCACACGTGGTTAGTAATGTGCGCACACGTATTTAGTAATATGTGCACGTATTTAGTAATATGTGCACGTATTTAGTAATATGTGCACACGTGGTTAGTAATGTGCGCACACGTGGTAAGTTACATATGTGCGGATACGTTGTTAGTAATGTGCGCACACGTGGTAAGTTATGTGCGCACACATAGTTAGTAATGTGCGCACACTGATTGGATCATTTTTTAAGACTTATTTCCTTGTTTCAGACTAAAGAACTTCTTAACGAGATTACAGACTGTGTGACGTCACTGTTGTATGAAATTATCTCTGCAATTCACGAGGTATGTATTTCTTTGGCAAGTTCTTAGAACACGCCCTATATATCGCTCCATAAAGAAATTGGCCCTTGGCGGAATTGACCAACGATCCCGTCTTCTCTTGGACTTGGTTAACTACCAACAATGTATGCGCGCGCTGCATGTCGGTAGTTATGTTCCATTTAATGAACCATAGAGCCTTGTGTGCGCGCGTTGCATACTGGTCAGAGCCTGACACGGCCACCATATGGTCGCCAATGGTGACTGAATTTGGGGGTTTGGCGACCAAAGTGTTAGAGCTAATCGTCAAATGGTACCCCATCTTTCTAAGTTTAGCTGAGATCCACGTTTATGTGGCGACTAAATATTGCTTTCTGGCGACTAATGAGAACATAATGAAGTCATACTTGTTTGTTGTGGTTCTTTGTCAGGCGTGTATCTTCACTGTGGAAAACAATGTGCTCAACATAACGTGGCTCATGAAAATACTGGACCACCATGACTCAATGGTAAGATGATAGAGCAGTAAATTCCTGACACATAACTATGCAGATAATAGAAATTATTATTCAGCCATGCCACTATCTCGGTTCTGATTGGCTAAGAGTACGCAGCGAAACCTTGTTGGCGCGCAGTGCCTGACGTCATACTACAGACATTAGGATTGATGCACTCTAATGACGTCATAACGCAAGCCAATAGGTTTGGCCGCCATCTTGGTTTTCATTTCCGAATTGAAAGCCGGTTTTGCGAATATTCTCGTTGAATCTGTTATGATTTTTGCCAAGAGATCATTGTTCAGGATATCTAAACATCAACTATGGCTATTTGAATTGAATACGAAAAGGAAAATACTTATGGACGTAAGATGAAGTTGAAAAACCGTGTCGCCGTGCACGGCCTCATCGCTGACTCCGTTTAGCTAGGTAAGAATTCTTGGTTGCTGAATAATAAAACAATTATTGAATTCGGTTTTCGCATGATAGTGAGATTTGTCAACGCCTCGAGTTAGTGTTATCCGCCTCAGCTTCGCTTCGGCAGATAACACAAACCTTCACTATCATGCTCAACCTCATCCAGTGTTAAGTGTTTTTATCTCGAAAAAAACGGAGCTCGTGAGCCCGCTGTCGTTGACGTGCGAAAAATTCGCGCCCCATTCCGATTATCTTGGCGTTCAAACTGGCAGAGTAATTTTCAACCTCGTTGCCAGGGTTTTCTGGGTAATTTTCAAGATAGGGTCACTCGGAAGAAGACCGTGGCAAAGACTGGGGCCTTTCCACAGGAAGACCGCCTAAGAGAAACAGTAAAATCCGATATGGCGGGCGGACAGCCGAACAATGTCATAGCATCTAAAGCGTTATGGTAATCGGTTTTCGACCAATCAGAGCGCGCGTACTATCGCAGTAATTTTATAATCACCTGTGAAGTTAGTGATTGTGATCATGATGGTGATGTCGTTGCTTATGATGATGGCGATAGAACGAACAAAAGACCAATCGTGTGATATCAGCATGTGCTGATAACACCATCACTTATTTTAACAGGAGGCGTTTGTCAAGCGTCTGATGGACAGACAGATGGCAATCATACTGTCGGAGCGAAAGCACCTCTCCCCACAGAGTGCAGTTCTGCTGTATTCTCAGATCTACATACTTCACAACCTACTTGAGTTCAGTACTCACATGGCGGCTAGTATACCCAGAAATTACGCAGAGGAGTTCAGGTAAAATATTAATGTTGAAGTACCCTGGTTCCAGAGTCTCGAGCGTGCGAGCTTAAAGAAATTGGGCCTTGCGAGTGAATCCACAACAAATTTTGACCACGATAATGGCGTAACAAGTGGTAAATAAGAGTCCACACCACTCAAAACCTCTGGAAATTTGTTTTTTACCATGAAAAATGCCAAATGTTATGATTATGGTCATTTTCCGTTGCAAATAGCGCGCGCATTCGAACAATTTCCCTTTGTTTTTAAGCCGCGCGAAAGCTGATGCGAGCAGAGTGGTGTGGACTCTTTTTCCCACGGCAAATCAGGCAATCATTTTGCGAGAAAGCTAACTGTATATTAGTATAAACCAACTAATGGTCTATTACAAATCCTGCATTCTGATTGGCTGAGCTACTAATGGTCTATTAGTGATAGACCGTGCCTGGCAAAACCACCACCTTTCTTTGCAAGATTTTTTCAACATAAAATAATGGAATTCATTGCCAAAACTGACCAACTAGTTGGTTTATACTAAAACAATTAGACCTCTTGTCCTCATGTGCTATGATATCAATAGACCATTCGGCCTTCGGCCTCATGGTCTATTCATCATAGCACATTCGGCCTCGAGGTCTAATTGTTAAGTAAAATTGTTTTTTTACCATTACAAAATGCCAAATTTACCGGTGCAAATAGCGCGCGCATTCGAACAATTTCCCTTTGTTTTTGAGCCGCGCGCGCAAGGTGATGCGAGCAGAGTGGTATTTCCCACGGCAAATCAGCCAATTATTTTGGGAGAAAGCTAACTATATGGTAAAAATGTACTTTTCCTCTGATCATTCACGTGCAACCTCTCTCTTTGCAGATATTACATAAAACGTAATGTGGAGAAGAAACTCTCCGTGAAGTATCCACTGACCAGTCCACTCATGTCACTGCTGGAGCAAGTCAGTAGCGTCATTTTAAAATCCAATAGCGCTACAAGAAGATGACATCACTTTTGGTCGAGTCGAACGTTACCAGAGATAACCAGTAAAGTTAAGGTGGCTCAGGGGAAAGTCCAAGCGCATCCACTGGAATTCAATTTTGCACTAACTGTGTCACGTGACCCGAACTACCTCTCAACGAGATGTTTTGTCAAAATCAATTCCAGAAATACAAAAAAACCAATTGATATTGCCGTAGTCAGAAATTGAAGTTTCAGAAAAAAATCTCTAACCGGGAGCAAATGGTAGCGAGTTGAATTTTCAAGATTTTACTCAGAATTTATTTGATTTGGATCACGTGACCCAGTTAGTGCAAGTGACCTATTATAGGCAAATAATGTTCATTATTAACTTGCAGAGCCTAAGCATTTTAGCAAATTTTTTGGAACAATATTGTCGACTCAAAAACTTCGAGGAGGAAAACACAATGTCAGCAACTTTTTTCTAGGGGTTTAAAGTAGCAAATTGGTCAATTGGTACTCTAAAAATATTAATTCGTTAGTCAAAAAGAAATCTTGCTATGCTGAATATTGCCAGACAATTGCTTTCAATAATGCCCTCCGAGTCCGCGATATTTTCTTAAAAGAACAAAAATATCTTGCCACCTCCGCAGGCAACGCTCGTTGTGGGTTTTTTCGGCCGCTCCTACTCCCACGACATTCAATTTCGCTCACCCCCTCCCCGCCGCGGTAAATTAACATTGCCACAGGAAACCCGCGTAGCACAATTTGCTCCAGAATAGAAAGAAACGCTCCAGAGAACAACAGAAACGCCTGCGGAGGAGGCTAAAAACATATCGTATTTTAGCAAACGCATTTCCAAGGGATATGCTTGGACTTTGTCCCGAGTCACCTTAACTTTGCACATTGATCGACGACAGTGTTGTATAGATTTTCGAAGCCTCGACCCCAGGTTACTCGGCGAGCCTTACACGCTTTGCCTTGCTATGACGTCACTTCAAGAGCGGCCGCCATTTTAAAGAGCATGGTTGCGCAAAGCATCATGGAGCTGACAAAAAAGTTAACTGGGGACGAGGCTATGGTGCTGAATTAGCCTGAGTATCAGGCGGAATTTTATTTTTTTCGAGGAAGGGGAGGGTCCTGATACTCAGGCTAGTGCTGAATGAGCACGGCACAGGGCCAGGCATGTGTTTTATACATGCTGACAATATTGTAAATACAATCAGAATTTCTTAAAATTCAATTCCAGTCTTAGGACACAATTTTTGAAATTATTCAGAAAATTCAATTAAATAAAATAATTTATTACATTGCTGTGGCATGAGTGTTGATTTGTTAATTCAATTCAGTTGTGTCAAAAGCTCATGGTTGTGTATATTGAAATTCAACACCAGCTGCCAGTTTCAAAGTGGACCTGAAAGGTCGTGGCTAGATGGAATCCTTCAGACGTAGGTGACCGAGCGGGACTGAGACTGCATCGAACTCGGGCTCGTCTAGGAAAATCCAATATGGCGGACACTCTGTTGGTACATCTTCTTTGCAAAAACTGCTATAATGAGGACTTGGAGCTCGTATAATGGAAAACAAACTGTATCGTGGAATAAGGGAAGACTTTTTCTGAATATTTCTAGTGTTAACTTTTCAGTAATATGTAGCAAGCGTACAAAAACGATAAACACTTACGCTCGTCACACAGATGGAATCCCTCAGACGTAGGAATTGCTACTATTAGTCTGCAAAACTGCATACCTGTCTAAATGTTGGGTTAATGCCTCGGCTGAAATTCTCAGCAAACTGCAAAACAAAACAAAAAACATTTTGAGTGTAGATTACTCATGAATATAAATTTCCTTTTATCACAGGAAAAAATTGTGTAAAAACATGGTTTTGGTAGCGTGTTTCCATTAATGTGTGAAAAATGTTAATGGGAAGACCACACTTTCCTATTAATGTTATATGTACATTAATGGAAAAACGCTACCAAAAGCATTAATGTTTTTACCCAACTTTTTTCCTGTGATGGAAATTGCAAATGGTCATCTGGGCAACCACAAATCAGAGCTAGGCAACTAAAAATTTGAACATAGGTGCCAGCTAGCGACCAAAAAATATTTTGTTGCTCTTTTCAATCTTGATGCCACCTGGTGACCAAAAGTTATTTTCGAGCGACCACTTTTTTGCACTGGTTGCCAGCTGACAACTAAAAAAACAAGTTAATTTCCAGCCCTGTTATAATAATGCATGAATATGGAATTCCTGGTCACTGTTACTTAAACAAAGACTTCAGTATGCATGTACATACTTACAATAGAAACAAAGATTCCACAGTCAATATCATTCTCCTGGTGTGGAATGTCCTGACCCACAAAAATAAGAATAGCATTTTTCAATTATTCTATTATCTTGAAAAGCAATGTCATGGAACTGTATTTAAGCAATAAAAGTACTTTCTGCGTGCTCTCTGCTTTCTTACAAACACGAGGGGATGTTGAGAGAACTGATCAAAACTTGAAAGACACGAGCCGAAGGCGAGTGTCTTTCAAGTTTTATCAGTTCGACCAACATTCCCCGAGTGTTTGTAAGAAACCAGAGAGCATGCGGAAAGTATTTTTATTGCTTTTAGAAAATAACATACACATGCGCGACAGCGTTGCGTGACAATCGTGTTTCTCAGGTCTCTTACAAACACGCTTTTTAACCAATCAGAATGTGCACATTCACAATACATACAACATAGGTGTTATTTTCTAATGAATGTTATTATTAAATTATTATTACCTGTTCATTTATATCTTGCCAAAAGGAGAGATCAATTGCAAACTTAGAGTGTGTTGCTGCAGTCTGTAGAAATAACCTACAGGAATAGAAATTCTGTCAGAGTAGGAATGTTTGCATAATTACAGAATTATGGTCCCTTTACTCACATGGAAAGCAAATTTGCTAATAATTATAATTTTGACACATACATATAATGTGCACCTGATTTGGACAAAGAAATCATCCTTATATCTTCCTTCCAATGGGTCAAGGTGGGTGATTGTTTTAGACCTGAAGTCCACCATCTATAAAAAAAATGATTTTGCTGTTAATAAAAACACAATTTAACTACGTACCGGTAACCATGTTTTGAGGTTGGAATCATGGTTGGATTTTATATTTTTTATGTTTACATACACCAAGTATCCAATGGATGTTGTTCCAGTTGATTGGCACGAAAAGGAGATCAAGTTGGAAAATGTCAACCTGAAAAAAACATGAAAATTATATTACATTATTTTATATTGACCCATAGGAAAAAGAATATGGTAAAAAGGATGTAGCAATACTAACAGACTTGTAAAAACAGTTACCTTCCTTGTCCATCTATAGGCAGCTGCTGGTCATCTTTCTTCAGTTTTGATAGAAAAATGTGTTCAAACAATGACACTTTGGAAGGCCTGTAGACTAGAATATTGTAGGTAGTCCTTTAATTATTAGAAAGAGCAAATGAAATTATTTCTGTTGACTGTTATTTGTTGCTTCTGAGTGGCTTTGATTTACACATCATACAAAAGTCTTTCTTCACATTTTTTTTATGTGAGCATGTCAGAACACTGTCAACCCTCAGAGTTTAGAAATCTGGAGTTTTTGTAAAAATGAAACAAATAAAATAAGAAACATCCAAGAAAGTTGTGCGGGAGAAATACAGCAAATGTATGAGAATGAAGCAGATTTTAATCTTGAGACAAGGCTCAAAATCTTGAGACCTTGCGGGAGAGTTGACAGCTATGAGCATGTTGCTAGATTTTCCACCTTTCATTTCTAACTGTGAAATTGTTTGTTATCCTAATTTGATTATGAGCTAAAGTAATGCATACCTGCACTTTAATAGGGCTAAGAGAATTCTCTTCTGACTGCCATTTTCAGAGCTTTAGACAACACAATGATCATTTTTTTATAAAAGACTAGTGGGGTAATGTGTGGCCATCGTCAATCGTTTTATACTTTAAGAGTGACATAACAGTAGTTGGCTCTACCTTGAGACTTCTTTGATTGATGAGCTCCATGAAAAAGGTGATAACCTGAAGAAGAAAATGAAATTTTTCATGCATTTATTACTACTATTAATTTTGCGTTCAACCCTGAAGTTTGGTGTTTTTCTTCCAATGGGTTTACGTTTCAAATATGCATGTTTTGTTGAGAAGTTGGCGAGTGTCTCGCTTGCTGAGCATTATTTTTCACATGCACATTTGAAATGTAAACCAAGGCTTCAGGGCTGAATGCAAATGGTAGTATGAATCACTTCTTCTTTTCATTTTCATTTTTCAGTTACTTTGGGTGGGATTTTAGTTATTATAGCATTTAAAGGTCTTATTATAAGTCATAATATTATAATAAGATCCAATGAACAAGTACCTGGTCATTCAGTTTCTTCCCCCTCTTCAATGTGTTAATATCTGTGTTCAGTATTTCGATGTTAAATCCTTCCACAAATATTATGTCTTGCTTCTTATCCTAATTGAAAACAAATTTAAGTGAACATTAATAAGGGAGGAGCGAAGAATCCTTTCTTAAACCCTGTATTTAATGGGCAACCTGTACTTAGTTCACTGTACAAACAATAAGATTGTCAACTTACTTTTTGAGAAATGATTGTCACTGGGAGAACTTCAAAGCATCGCTCTGCAATACTCAAGTTGTCTATTCCAGACCTAGTCCCAAGAACAAACTCCTGCAAATGCTCCACCACAGCATTCAAAGATGCAAATTTTAGAACCACAGCACTGCCATTTCCATCAACCATACCTGCACCATTTCTTGCATGAGGGTCAAAAAGTACCACCCCAGTTGGCACAGAAGTCACTGCCACTGTGTAATCTAGGTACCTTATAAGGCACCCAGTATTGCATGAAAGGGACTGCTCTAGGGCATCTTGCAGTTGGAAGTGTGGATAGCTACTTTCATTGGCAAACAAATCACCACATATTACATTGCCACAGTCCACGTCCATCCCCTGAAAATATTTAGCACCAGAAAATGCTGTCTTGATCTCTTCTAACAATAGTTTATTGCCCTCTTGATTGAGGTCTTTTGTCAGGGCTGCATGCAGAATTTCTCCCTCAACCAAAATGCTATCAACAAACTTGGAATCCATAGAAGAGTTTATCATGGAAGACTTTATCAGGAAGCATAAGCTGTTTGAGGAGCACTGTCTGCCTCTTGTCAAAGAAGAAAACTTCACACTTCCCTGATGGTCATTTCCAATAGCTATGATGGAGGGTGGGTCAGCACAGGTGGCATATGAGGCAGTACCAGTGGACAACGAAGTACCTCTTGTGACAAGAGGGTAGTTCTTGCTGCCCACGGAGTAGTGGTGGTGGTGGTACTGGTGACATGAGGTGACACGGTACTTGCTGCCTCTGGGGTGGTACTGGTGGTGGTACCGTTGGCAGGAGGGGTAGTATTTGCTCCCCGTGGAGTACTATTGGTGGTGGTACCAGTGGCAGGAAGGTAGTACTTGCTCCCCCTGGAGTAGTATTGGTGGTGGTTCCAGAGACAGGAGGGGTAGTACTTGCTGCCTGTGGAGTAGTACTAGTGGTGTAACCGGTGGCAGGAGGGGCGGTAGTTGTTGCCCGTGGAGTAGCACTGGTAGTGGTACTGGTGGCAAAAGGGGTGGTACTTCCTACCCATGGAGTGGTATTGGTAGTGGTACTTGTGGCAGGAGGGGTGGTACTTGCTGCCCCCAGAGTAGTACTGGGGTGGTACTGGTGGCAGAAGGGGTGGAACTTCCTGCCCATGGAGTACTCTGGGTGGTGGTACCAGTGGCAGGAGGGGTGGTACTTGCTGCTCGTGGAGTGGTATTAGTGGTGCTACCAGTGGCAGAAGGGGAAGTACTTGCTGCTCGTGGAGTGGTATTGGTGGTGCTACCGGTGGCAGGAGGGGTGGTACTTGCTGCTCGTGGAGTGGTATTGCTGGTGGTACCAGTGGCAGGAGGGGTGGTACTTGCTGCTTGTCGAGTGGTATTGGTGGTGCTACCGGTGGCAGAAGGGGTGGTACTTGCTGCTCGTGGAGTGGTATTGCTGGTGGTACCAGTGGCAGGAGGGGTGGTACTTGCTGCTCGTGGAGTGGTATTGGTGCCGGTGGCAGGAGGGGTGGTACTTGCTGCTCGTTGAGTGGTATTGGTGGTGGTGCCGGTGGCAGGAGGGGTGGTATTTGCTGCTCGTTGAGTGGTATTGGTGGTGGTACCGGTGGCAGGAGGGGTGGTACTTGCTGCTCGTGGAGTGGTATTGGTGGTGGCACTGGTGGCAGGAGGGGTGGTATTTGCTGCTCGTTGAGTGGTATTGGTGGTGGTACCGGTGGCAGGAGGGGTGGTACTTGCTGCTCGTGGAGTGGTATTGGTGGTGGTACTGGTGGCAGGAGGGGTGGTACTTGCTGCTCGTTGAGTGGTATTGGTGGTGGTGCCGGTGGCAGGAGGGGTGGTACTTGCTGCTTGTTGAGTGGTATTGGTGGTGCTACCGGTGGCAGGAGGGGTGGTACTTGCTGCTCGTGGAGTGGTATTGGTGGTGGTACCAGTGGCAGGAGGGGTGGTACTTGCTGCTCGTGGAGTGGTATTGGTGGTGGTGCCGGTGGCAGGAGGGGTGGTACTTGCTGCTTGTGGAGTGGTATTGGTGGTGGTACTGGTGGCAGGAGGGGTGGTACTTGCTGCTCGTGGAGTGGTATTAGTGGTGGTACCGGTGGCAGAAGGGACAGTACCTGTTGAGAGTGTAGAACTGGTTGTACAGGTGTGGTGTCCTTTTGGGCAACTCCTACAGCATTTTATGGTAGTAGTTTGGTGGGATGGCTTTGTTTTTGGAGTTTGTTTTGTTTTGTATAATTTTTTCATACTTTCTGCCCTTTTTCCCACTCGGTTGGAATACTTGTGTTTCGGCCGTCCAGGTGCACGCGCCCTTTTTATTTCTGCGTGATGGTGTTGATTAGGGTTTGTCGTACGCTTACAAGACCTCACTGGTTTGGATAGGTTCCCCACCGCAATACCACCGTCAGAGGAAATGACAGTCTTAACCCAATTGAGCAGATCTGTTATCCTATTTTTCAGCGTCGAAACTGTAGCAGCATCATGCAAAAGGTGTGAAGCACTGAGGAGCTCTTTAAGCATGACCTGGCACTGCAGCTTTTGGGTAGACACGTGACTGCGCCTCCTTGGTGGCAATGGCTGGTAAACTGGCTCCATTTCCACTGGTCCTGTGAAGCTGCATTCTCCTTCGTCCACATGGTCTACCGCGCTATCAACCCCAACGAAGCATGTGTCGTCAAGAGAAAACAGGGGATTTGAGCGGTAAAGAGGGCTCAGCTGTTCCCAGCCCAAGTCTGGCCTGGCTTGAAATACTGCGCAGAAATGCTTGCATAACATTCTGTTCCTACGCCAGTCAGGACATTCACAGCATGGGAATGAATTCGACGATCCAAACGTTACGCGGTAAGGTTTTTTTCCGTTGACGCGCTTTGAACAATAAATTCCCCCTGTCCCTTCTCAGTGACGTCAAGAAGATCCTTCTCTTCCGTTGCTGTGGCCCAACGAGTGGATACCGCCTCCACCATCGATGGTGGTCTGTTCTTGAGGAACGACGGCAGAGCGGCGTTGTACTGGCGGTATCCCTCGCTTCCGCGTACGTTTTTAGCGATGTATCTAAAATGGTTATTAAAAAACAACGTAAGTACTACTAACTGTTCTCTGAGATTTTTGGCATAACATTTTGACATCATGCACGCGATAAAAATAAAAATATAGGGTTTTTTCGTCTAATTTTTTTGACATTAATTTTTGCCAGAGCATAAAAATGTGTTTCATATAAGGTTACTTCTAAATGTTTATAAATGCATCAGTTTATATATATATATCACGTTTTTACTCAGGCAACTTTAGACTGTAGGTTTTGCTAACAAAAAACCTATTGTGATGTTTGCATGTTTACGAACATTTGCACTTACTTCCTGTACGAGTCTGGCAAGAACCTAGTTATGAGAACTGTCAGCATCTCGCTCAGACTGCAGTTTCTGTACCCATCTAAATATTGGTACTTGAGGGCCTCGTTCTGCCTCTCCAAGCCATTGTTAGTATGCACTGCGATGATGAAGCCCTCTGTGCGGTATGCTTGACACCATCGCTGTCAAAATACAACATTCGCAATACTCGATTTTGCTAATGCATGAAAATGCTAGTAACCATGCTCCTCAGGGACAAATAAGAAGAGAACGAAATGACCGGCCACGTTCTACCGTGGTTTCCTTTTTTTGTTACTTGCTCCTTGAGGGGCTTGGTCCGAGGTATTCCATGTATTAGCAAAGTTGCGTTTTGGGCAATTCCAGAAAATAAAGTACCCTCCCCACGGGCGGCACTAGTTTTTGACACCCCCATGCATCCAGAATTTCCAAAATGGTTTACCCCCCCCCCCCCCCCCCCCCCCCCCCTCCCCAATGCATATAGAATTCCGGGCAGGTTAAAGAAATCCAGCTACGAAAACCCCCCTTGCAATCAGAATTCCGAGCTCTTAAACCCCCCATCCCATCGGAATTTCCAAATGCCGCCCGTGGGGGGGGGGGGGGGGGGGGGTACCTTTATTTTCTGGAATTGCCCATTTCGAGTATTCTCTGGCATATAAAAATAACGTATATCTGTTTCAATGAACCGTGCTTTGGAAATTGGTCTCTGTGTCGTCAAGCGCCATTGTTTGGTGGCCACTGAAGCAAAGCATCGCAACGACCAAATCCCAAAGCAACGGTTTTTTAAATAGGTGTATGCAGTGAAACGTCTACTCAGGAGACGCTTTCGGTACCAGAAAGGATATGCCCCCTGAAATGCGTAAAAGGGAAAAAACATTAAATGTATCAAAAAATATATTAAATGATTTTTTTAGCAGTTCCCCTTATATTAAATGTACATGCGTTATTTTTATTGTAATGTTTATGGTATTATTCAAACGTAAAGTATACCTTTTTGCTATCATTCGCATAACGAATCTTTCTAAAAACCTTAATATCGATGTTGAAATCAAGTTTCATATTAAAAGTATTAAAAATAACCTTTTTTTCAGGGATCCACGTATTTTCAAACCACTCGCGCAGCCTTTTTGAGGTCTTCCAGATGTAGTTCTGGTGAAGAGACTGTATTGCATGTTGGCATTCTTCTTCTGTTGCGGCCGAAGCAATGCATATAAAAGCCGCCGAGATGTCATCTTTCACGTCAACACAGCCATTGTCGCCCTTGCTTAGCCACTCCCCCCAAGATTTCTCTCGATGAAAGTCACACAACAAGACACTACATTCTGAAAGAGAAACATAATTTACTAGGTACATATTAACTTAAAGTGGAGCCTCTTGTAGGGTCTGCAGTGTAAGCGAGAAGTAGGAAACCAATTTTAAAGATGTAAGATATACCGTAGCTGTTCAAGAGGGACGCACGTGCACGTGTGATTTTTATAGTATAACTTATGTGCGTGTAACTTGCCTGGGAAAACTTCCTCGACAGCTAGGATTTCGGCACTGTCAAAATCGACCATACAAAATCGGGGATTCCAGTCAGGATTCCATTCCCGGAACACCTTGAGGGCCTCTACGATGCTGGAGTTGTCTTCATTCTGCACCACGAAAGCGCCAACAACTTGGTACGATACGTTGGTACGCACGCACAGGAAAAACAGAGGTAACGCGCATCTCGTTGTCTTGTAAGTGGCATCCAACAGTACCATCTGGTTTCCATAGATCCCAAGAAGACGTTGCTGCTCTTTACTTTGATAGCAGAATAACAATGGCGAAGAGCTTTCGGGTACGGACGGAAGAAAGCATTGCAACCTGGGAAGTCTGATTGCCATTGCGGGATGAGGCGCTCCAAATTTACTTGATCGCTTTTCGAGTGACGCTGACGGAACTTGGCTCTCTGTATGTAGTTTGTGATATCCTTGTCAGTGGGGTGGTAACGACGCCTTGTTCTTGCTGGTGGTCGGCGCCCTCTAAATAGCTCCTGCGTGACATAGTACTCTATGTACTGCCTCATATGACTTGTGCCGCGGATACCCTGATTAGTTAGTTCGTCGATTTTGTTGACGATCCTTTCATCTACAGCCTCCCGAATTCCGCAAGTCAAGGTTGAGTTGAGTGAGTGATTACTACTGAGACGCAGCATCCAGAGTATCCCCGTTACAAACCTGCTCGCTCGATAATAAATAATAAAAACAGCATTTATGTTTTCACAGGGGGGTTTGTTTCATTTTTGTGCAAGTGCTCGTGTTCTATTACTACCCCTTACCTCTCCCATCACATGGTTTTTGTGGTCGTCCGTACTAGGCAGTTTTACATAGAAGACCATCTCGGCACCAGGGACACGCTTCCAGCTACAAGGTCTCCACGAAGATTCTTGGAAATTTGTCTTCGTCTCCAGTCTGTATTGTCGGCGCCAATCTTTGTAAAAATATTTTTAAAGCAATGACTCGTTGTCTAATATGAAACAATTACACACATATTCCCGTAATAATTTCCTAAAATACCTTATAGCTTGGGAAGCGAATAATTTGGTTGACATACACCCTAGCCGGGCAATCACGTTTCTTTGTATTTTGCGCAAGCTTTCGTCTTTCCGTCTTGTAGCAGTGATCTTGTTCCTACAAACAACAATGAAGGCTAGAATCGACTAGACATATAACAGTTCTTTTAAATGTCCCACGTACCCTTTCAATCAATTGTCAATAACAGCAATTTTGTCATTTTCCGAGGGGATCTTTCCCTATAGGAATCGAGAAATACTTTTTTGGAGGGGTTGGTTGACTAATTCCGAGGGGGTTCTGACCCTCTTCTGTGTGTTTTTGAGGGGGTCAGGACTGAAATGCACTCTTTCGTAGTTCTGAGGGGCCGCGAGAAGCAACTTAACAACGTCATTTGCTCGCGCTATCTCATTCGTAAGCTCTCTAAAAACAGTAACACTTCACTGGAGCGGTTTTCATATGACTGCAGTGAAACCATTGTCAAAGTAAATTACACCAATTCTGAACAAAATTGGTGTAATTTACTATGACAATGGTTTCACTGCAGTCATATGAAAACCGCTCTATAGGTTATGTGCACATTTGTTGCTTGTTGGCAACCCGTATTATTGGGGGACCTGTCAACCCACCCCCTCCACCTTAGCCACGTCATTATAGAAAACAAATAAGAACTGCCATAAATAATATATCCTTTTTAGTTTACGTTACTGGACAAAAGCCAATGTAATATTCTGCACGGCGCCAATAAGAACCATGTCCCGTTATGTCATGTAAATGTCATTCTGGGGGGGGGGGGGGGGGGGGGGGGGGGGGGCTCGTTTCCCTCAATCATCCCCCCACCCCCACCCCGAAGATCCCGCTGTCCCTGTATTGTGCAACTTTTTCTTATCCGTTTACACGCGGTGTGTGTCGGCGTTTAGTTGGAGGTTTTACTAACCTGCTGCCGGTTCTTTTCTTCGTTGTACCTCCTCTTAGCGTGGACGTGTTTATCTCGTCCTTTGGTGGCACTCAAACATGGCAGTCGCGACATAGACATATGGGATACCGTCACTTTTGATCCTTGGCGTCTTTTCATTTTTTTCACAACTTTGAAAGTAAACCTTGCGAGATCTTTCTTGATGGTTGAAGTATTCTGCAAATAGTTGTTTATAGTTGTTTTATATTATTTCACGAACTTTTGACCTGCGATTCCCCGGTAAAAAAAATGAAATAAATATTTCTATTACCTTCGACAGAGCAGCCATATAGCTTTTCTTTTTTGCCTACAATAAAAGTGGTACAGCTCTCTTCCTCGAATTCTTGTATAGTTTGCTGTACCGCCTCTTTCGTACTTACGAAACCTTCGTACGGAGAATCCCATGTGCTTATAGCAGCAGCCATGCCTCCGGCTCTGACCTTAGGTGTTCTCTAGTTAACATGTTTCGCAATGTCACGCGATACCATCCTACGTCCTAAGGATTCCATTCATACGCCTGAAGGATTCCATGCAGAAGGAAGCATGTTCGCACGACCGTTTTACCCTTTAATTACCTTTATCGATTAAGTACTCGTATTTGCTGCTTTTAAACGAAAAACGTATGTGCTGTGGTAGCGTTACTTCTTATTTAGAGCGATTATATTTATTCCCGGATTATAACTCTACGGGACATGTAATAATGCAATGCAACTTCACAGTTCTTTTATTTTCTGCCACGGATCGGACTTATATTTATTGTTCGAAGCCATAAAATTGTATTCTTCCAAAGTGCTCAGCTCTTTATTAGTCGATAAGGAAACACAAACACAGGATAAACCGTTTTTGCTAAACATAGTTTCATTGAACGAATACAAGTAAGTCTTCGGCCACTCTTCCGAGGCGATCCCGAATGTCGAATGAGTTCGAAGGGAGATTGCGGCTCAGTCCCGCTCGGTCACCTACGTCTGAAGGATTCCATCTAGCCACAACCAAATAATACAGGAGGAAAGTTACCCGAATAGGGGGGTTAACTTCATTATTGTCGGGTTTCATATCGCGAGTGCCTGGGGCGAATTCCTTAATATTACAATTATTACGATACGACCCACATAAAAAGAAAGAGCAAGTTGACCTGTACAAAATGCCGAAATTTGATGCCTATCAGGTGAATACTGAACGAGATACTGCAGCCACTCAAAAACTCCTAAATTTAGCATGCATGCCAGGAATTGTATGAGAGCCCGGTCAATTTTGAATAAACAACCTAAAATCAATTTTTGCACTTTTGCACTTTTCCATAATTGTTCTAAAATTGGGCATTTTCCAGGAAAATCATTCAGTGTTTTACCTTTTCTGGTCATTTTACTTAAATTCAGTGCTTAACAACAGCAACAAATTTAACAAATCGGTCATTTCTGCGAAATATACCCTCTCTGGGTTGCCTTGCTATAGGGACGTTTTTCAGACTTTTGATAAATCACTGCCTCGGAAAAAATATTTTTGGGTCAAAACAAGTATCCCGAAAAATGGGACCTATGATAAATGTTATGATAGGCCTTTATCGGTCTTTTTAACGAAACAGGCAGCATACGCTATGCCCATGTATGGTCGTTTTGATCGGTCTGGGGTTAATGGTGTTGGTCAACTTATCCGAAAGGGACTTTTTTGTATTTTGTAAATCAGCAAATGCGTAATTCACCCTCTGTTTGACCGTTTATGCGCGCTCCATCGCGTTTTTTGTTTGCCATTAGACACTGGAACAACAAAACGTTCATATTATATACTTTAGGAATATCAGTGGTCGTTCTTGCAAGGAAATAGTCCGTAGACGAGACATCACTGAATTAGTATTGTTTTTATTAAATGGGACGGATCCTGGCTATCAAATATCGAAAACCATTACTGAAAAGGGGCAATTAACATTTATATCATACTTTACCTGAAACCTTGAAAAGGGGGCCATTCGACGTTCCAACTAATTCCACAAAATTTGCCGAAAAGACAAACAAGGATGAGCAGACGCAAATTTTGCGCTCTGTCAAGTTCGGACAAATTTGTGTAGAGAGGCGTGTAGGAGGACCAGCACAAATTTGTGCTGTTCTACCTTGTTCGCCTCTCCACACAAATTTGTGCGCTCTGTCAGCTTTACACAAATTTGTGCTAAAAGGAGAGCACAGATGAGCTGCACAAATTTGTGCGAAAAGGCGAGCGAAGCGAGCTGCACAAATTTGTGCGCTCTGCTGCGGGCTCACACAAATTTGTGCGAAAAGGCGAGCGAGGCGAGCTGCACAAATTTGTGCGCTCTGCTGCGGGCTCACACAAATTTGTGCGAAAAGGCGAGCGAAGAAGAGCTGCACAAATTTGTGCGAAAAGGCGAGCACAAACGAGCTGCACAAATTTGTGCGAAAGGGCAAGCGAAGAAGAGCTGCACAAATTTGTGCGAAAAGGCGAGCGAAGAAGAGCTGCACAAATTTGTGCGAAGAGGCGAGCACAAACGAGCTGCACAAATTTGTGCGCTCTGCTGCGGGCTCGCACAAATTTGTGCGAAAAGGCGAGCGAAGCGAGCTGCACAAATTTGTGCGCTCTGCTGCGGGCTCACACAAATTTGTGCGAAAAGGCGAGCACAAACGAGCTGCACAATTTGTGCGAAAGGGCGAGCGAAGAAGAGCTGCACAAATTTGTTCGAAAAGGCGAACGAAGAAGAGCTGCACAAATTTGTGCGAAAAGGCGAGCACAAACGAGCTGCACAAATTTGTGCGCTCTGCTGCGGGCTCGCACAAATTTGTGCGCTCTGCTGCGGGCTCGCTCAAATTTGCACGAAAGGGCGACCAGCACTTGTAAATTCTATGTCCTGTTTTCACAACTTAAGGCGAGCAAGAATGAACTACACAGATTGCGCACTCTGTCCGGTTTTCATCAATTTGTGCGAAGAGATGAGCAAGGATGAAGCATTCACACAAATGTTTCTGCTAAAGGATCACATGTTTACACTAAGACTCCTTTTCATTTGCGTGCTAACCAAAAAGCACTTCTTTTTGGTATATGTCAAATTACGATGTTAGCTCGCCTTGACGAAAATCATCAAGCGATGAAAAAATTAAGTAGCAATGCAAGTGTGACAATCTAAAGTTTATTTCAATAGAGAATGTGGATATTCGTTAATTGACTATGACGCCATCTCTTAATAAGTGTTTTGAAGTGGAGTAACAACGGGTTGGTAGTACAAGAGTGGTACCGTGATTTAGCCACTATATAGCGTCTTTCTCGGGTAAATATTTGACTGACTACTGTTTAGTAGTTGTTTTTTATGTATTTAACTGTAAATGTAAGAGAAATGGCGAATAAATTGAAATTGGAAAATTGAAATTGCATTTGACTTAATATCCACACCTCGAGTTCTTTGAGGACGGCAGTCTGAAATTTCCTCTAGCAGGGAAAAATACCAGTGTCTCTCCCAACTCGTGTCTCTCCCAACATCACGCGTGCTCTATTGCGCTGATAAAGCCATAGAAAGTTGTGCTCTAATGCTTAACTAGTAGTATCGTCGCTGTATATCCGACCCTAAATTGCTTTTGGGCAATGCTCAAAACTTCTGGCGCATATCATTTTCAATGCTAAAATAAAAGATCTTCCGTACTTGTACTATCTAAGTGGTTGCTAGCGACTCCATTTTCCGAGAGGAGAGGATCAAGAAGATGACCAGGGGAATAAATGGAATGGCCCTGAATTTGCCCTTCAATGACTTTTAACGGCGTACCAGAGTGAATGTTAATATACCTTTTTACCAATACGGTGGCCATCTTGAATTCTAAAGAATGGGATGACCAGGGTGCAAAGTCACCAAAAGGTTGAACGACGTGATTTTTTTCTATAATTATCCGCTTGGGTATTCATTATCGTAAAAGGTTGTTTGCTTTTAGATGTTTACTCACTTGAAAGCTTTGGGAATAACTTAAAACTCATCCAGATGGCTGTGCATATACTATAAAATTTTTCAGCGTTTGCACCATGGGCATCCAATAAAATTTGTTGCTTGAACTATAGAATCCAAGATGGCCCGTATCAGTAAAAAGGTCTATTGTGCTACAAGTAGCCTAGCTCATTCGAAGTCTAGGGTGTCCTCTGAATCCTGGCTCTCAACTTCCTTGGACGCAGCTGTGTGCCGCTTCTCTCTGGGGATCACTTGCAATGACGACACATCACCTTCTTGTTGAAGTGCAGGCAGACATGGCATCAGCTAAAAATAAATAAATAAAAAATGCCTTTAGGCCTCGAAATATCCGGAGTTGAAAAAATAACTCAAATTTGCCCATAAAATGGTCAAATAGGTTTCATAGATTTGGTCGTAGCAAGTTCTGGTAAGCAACCAACACCCACTTTTCTAGTATGTAAGCGACAGCTCCGTTAACGACCACAATTTCAATCCCCGCGGTGGTGGCTTACGGCAGCTTTGACTGCATGGCTGACCATCCACGGTACTACAGATGTTTGAGGTTACTGAGAACCTTCGCGGCACGTCCTCGGAAAAACAATCATACACACCCTTAGTTTAACCAAAACATGTCAACCTATATATCGTACCAACCTATATATCGTAGGTCGACATGTTTTGGTTAAACTAAGGACGTGTATGAATTTTTTTTCGAGGTTCTCAGTAACCTTAAGAACGGGGAGTATTGTATGCAACGTGACCTAAATTGTGTAGAATTTTTTTGCAGTTCTTTCGGTTGGTAAGAAAAGGTATTGTAAAATCCAAAAGAGGTTGAGCAATTTATAGATGGTTATCTGACATACAGTTAGATGTGGGCAGATTCTCTAATATCTTTAAAATGAGCATTTGTCTCTTTTTTTGGGGGGTGGGGATGGGGTGTAAATCATAACAATTTAAAAAAAAAACAGTTGTGGGTCACTTACTGTGAACTACTCAAAACATTAGCAGATTAGGTTCTTACCCAATCTAGTTGCACTATGAGTTTATATCCAAACCAGGTAATATCAGTTTTTAGTATGTACCAAATCAATGAATAGTCATTTTCGCGAGCTCTGATTGGTTCCTGAAATAGTAGATATCAAACACTTAATAACTGTTTTGAGAACTCTCTCAAAATGGTGGCTCATTTCGGGTGCGATACTGTGTTTTGAATTTTTTAATCACCATATTTTATTCTACTGATTTGGTATATACTAAAACAACTATCCTCAACTATCCCTCAAGGTCGGTGCCTAGCGGTGGATATATACCTCAATGCTTCATGTCTCGGTATTTATCCACCACTATTCACCTCCCCTTTGGGGGATAGTTGTTAAATATCATGATTTACTGTACATCTTTACAGTGTCTAACTTGGATCCTCTGTTACCTTTTCTTCAGTTGCCCCTTTCCCAGGCTGACATTGCGTATACTTTCATCTGTTTTGTAGCATTTTTTGAAGCCATAACTTTGCCTTTGACTCATTGTTTCTCGGCTGAGAGATGGCACAGTAGCATCAATCTGAAATAATAATTATTGTAAGAATGTATTGAAGAACTACACTGCGACCAGCTACACTCATCAAGTTGACTATTTGACTAATAGAAAATGAGAATGAGTAGTCTAATTGTTTTAGTAGAAATCCAATATAGCATAACTACCTTCGAGTTGCTGCTAAAACATGATTTTAGAAAGTTGTGTGCCAGCGTTTTTGCTACTCACTATCTATTTAACAATTAGACCTCGAGCTCGAAAGGGCTACAGACCAATAGCCCATAAGGCCGCAGGCCGAGAGAATAACCCAACTAGTTGGACAAAAAAAACGTGAAACATTGTGTTGAAATATCACCAGAACCTTGACAAAACAAGAGCGGCCGCCATTGTTTTCATGCTCTGCAATGTAATAGCTCCAATGAGAGCTCTGAGCCCATTTTCCACATACACATAATCAAATTCTTTTTTTCATTGATGAATTGATGAACTTATGCTTGAAATGTATATTGAAATAATTATGTATATTAATTTAGTGACTGTTGGACATTGATTTGCGTTGTTTTAAATGTCATAAAGTTATAATTATTCATTCCATTGGATAAAGGTATCCAGAGAAATTCTGTTCTGTTTCTGTTCCTGAAAGTATGGATAGTGTTATCCCAGGGTAAACTAGCGGATAAATTTATCCAACCTCGCGATCGAGGAGTGGACTCAATTCGCCACATGTCAGCCCTTCTAAACATGTGCATAACATACATGTACAGTCGTTTGCATTTAAGCGTGAACACGACACTATAAAGTTTGGTTGCAAACATCAGAGTTAGTCAGCCAGAACGGTTAACAGAAAACATTTTGGTGCACTAAAGCACTCCAAGTTTACCATAGTTATGCTATAGTTTCTGGCTGACTAACTCTGATGTTTGAACAGCCAATTAGCAAACTTTTTAGTGTCATTTGCCTTTGTCACATAAGTGTCATCTTGGATTTTTCCGCCGACTTATTCAGCATGGAAACGAGGCCAAATGGCTTGCTTACCATTGGCATTGGTCACGAAAAACCGGTAATTTCGGTTGGGATTCCAATGGTACAGCATTTCGGTTGGTACGAGATGTTCAGCTTTAGAGGTTGTCTAGCTGTTCCAGTTGGAACAAACCGAATGATTTGTACTTTTGGTACTCCAACCGTTTTATGACCAAATTAGGTAGCCGAACCAAAATGTGAATGGCAAGCACCCGGCGTAATCAATCGAACAAATCCGAACAAAAATCAATCGAACGCAATCGAACACCAATCGTTCGATTTGTTCGGCACTCAAACAAAATCGAACGCGAGCTTTGCTGTGAGTTCGATTTTCGAACAAAATCGAACACCAACCAATCGAACAGATTGGATTGTTCGATTTTGTTCGGTAATTATGAATAATGTGTGACAGGATTTCCCGGAGAAAGACGGGACTCCCAACCTTTGGGGAGGGGATGTTTTTTTTGGTTCATGTAATTTTTAGGGCCCTCTGGTACATTTTGGGGGGTAAAAAAGAAACATGTTTTACCACATTGTAACCTGCGAGCATGAGTGCTTTCTTCTGTCCAGTCTTTTAAAATTTTACAAAGTTAGTCACGTGTCACACATTCGCGGTAGTTGTTTTGGCCGGGGGCGAGATAACAAATGAAAACGCACGACAGCAAAACCGCGAGCGCTAGCAACAAAACGAAGAGCGAGTTACCGAGGAAAAGCCTCTGCTAGTTAGCTGGGTAGCATATTTTGGAGTGAAACATTTGGTGTATTGTCTCAGCACATAATCTTTTACAGGCTATTGTAGCTTCAAACGTCTAGTAGCTCAGGTCTTTTAAAATTCTGCACTATATTCGGACTTGTGGTACCTTTTTGGAGTCAAAATCAGATAAAACCACTCCCAATTTGGTACCTTTAGGGAGAAAAATCTAAGTATGTTTAAAGTTCGATTTCCGAACGTTCGATTTTGTTCGATTGTGTAAATTATGCTGTGAGTTCGATTGTGTTCGATTGCCGAACAAGTCGAAAATCAATCGAACGATTGGTATTCGATTGAGTTCGATTACCGAACGTTCGATTGATTACGCCGGGCAAGCACCATTCCACTCGGTATTTCATCCCAACCGGGATATTTTGTACCATTCGACGCTGATCAAACCAACCGGTTTTTCCTTTACCAATGGTACAAAAGTTGACTAGGCTACCAAAAAGTACTCCTTAATTGTTTAAGAACCAAAAAGTTGACTGGTTCACTTTTTTCTGCTTTGCCGGGTCGGGCCGGGTCATTCTGTCATTCTGCAAACAAATGGCGGCGCGTGACAAAGGCGAATGTGTTCACGCTTAAACGACTATATCAGTCTTTTGTACTTTAATCGATTGCACAAAATGGGGCCGACTAAGTGGCTAATGCTTACTCATAGCAGGGAATTTACGTGACGTTGATGATTCACTTCTGATCGATCAAAACGACGATAAACGTAGCCTGGAGGTTTCAGCTTTGATGATCAAATAGGTTTCTGGTATCGCCGATTTCTTAGCCTAACAAAGAAGTCTTCAAGCCAGACATGCCTACAATATGCTCTAAGCAGGATACAAATGCTATTTAACTTAGTTTTAAGGAGCAGATCATACCTGCATATAGCGTCATTTTCTTCATTCCTTACGCCTACGGTACGCCTAAGATTCTTCTTCTGTTGAAATTGTCCGTTGGAATTCCAGGAACTTGACCGTTTGAACCGCTCGTGAGTGCTGATTGGCTAACCAGAAAACATCTTCTTAGTGATTGGCTAACAATATAAACAACGAAGTTGGGCCAGCGGTCACGACCCACCGAAAAATGGCGGTTGGGAACACTCGAGTCGAAGGTTTTCAGGGATAAATCCATGCATGTTCTTGTCGTTTGTTTGGCTGTATGGAAGGGCGAATTAATAAGCAAATCGATTATTTGCAAAGTTTCAATATCCAGGCTAAAACCGTTAGTTAAACCTTGGAGAAATTGATTAAGATAGACTCAGATCTGGATGGATGTGGGATTATGCTAAACTGCAAAGCTGAGAACAAGCTCTTACTTATGATCTGCAAAGAAAGATATTTGAGAGATTGGAGAGAAGGATGTTTTGCTCTAACCTGGAAATGAAATCATGACTTCTCGATGAGGTTTACATGGCTCTTAAATGGAGATCGAAAGCAATTTAAAAATCATGCCATGCTTGCTGTTCTTGAAGCTTGAACAGAGTGGTTTTTGGCTGTAAAGCTGCATACCGAGCGTATGGCGATGTAGTTTGTTGAAGTATAACAAGGTAAGACTTAAGACATCAAGTTGGCAAACTAACAATCGTTTGACATCAACAAGTTAGGGTTTTAAGTGACATAAAAAAGCAAAGTAAATGTAGGAACATAATATCATTCCTACAGGATTCAAAGTAGCAGCTGGCTACTGGTAGAACTGATTTATTACTGCATATTATGCCATATATGACATTACGAATAGACCTAGTGGGAGCCTCCACAACACAAATTTCGGGCACCAATAAACTTGAATTGAGGGTATGAAAGGACACAAGTGGTAGTCGCCTCAATAATTCACAATGTAATTATTTCATACCATAAGGGACTGGTCATAAACTAGAGGGTGGGAGGGCTGTGCATTATTTAGGTCTACATGTTTTTGGGAAGCCCTCCCCTGACAAGATGCACGAAAAATGTTGGCCCTCCATGCAGTGACATATTTAATGGTGACTTTCCCCATCATTCACCAGATTTAGATATTGCTAAAAAGACATTTTAAAATCTACTTTCAGCAGGTTATAATAGCAGTGCAAGATTCAATATGTCTTTCATACCCGAAAGTTACTTCATCTGTGTATGTTTTACATAGACATTATCTTGCTCAAATCCCAGATAATAATTATCTTGCCAATTTGAATATTGCTTACATTGATAGGTATTGGCAGAAACATATAAGTGAGTTGAAACATGTAACTGCGCAACAACCTGCGAACAACTTGCAACCAATAAACATCATATTTGGAAAGCATCAGTTCTTCATTTAGCCAATCACAACAGGAGGTTTGATTCATCATATTTTTCTAAAAATAATGCGTGTGAACTCCTCACAACAGATCAAAGCACAAAATGAGAAATATTTCATATCTCAGAGCTTAGTTCACTGTTTTAATTCCATGCTCAAAATCTATTCTCGTAACATGATTGGCTGATTTGCCATAGTAAATAGAGTGTGCAGACAACGCTGTTTGCATCAACACGCGTGCGTTCACTTCTAAGGGAGCATTCATTATTTATGCCAGGGGGTGGGCTGGCAAGATTTTTCCTTCAGCCCCAAAAAAAATTCTTGACCCCCCTACAGTATCAAACAATAAAAACCTCAAAACCCCCTTTGACAATTTTTATAATAATGATACCCCCCCCCCCCCCCCCCCCCCCCCCCCCCACACACACACACACAAACACACACACTTAGATCAGGACGAAATGTTGGGACATCTCAATACCAAGTAGATCATTTCCTGTATTTTTAGGACATTTCCTGCGTGCATGAACAGTTTGTTGCAATTTTACAGGCATGCATCCTCTTGTATCCATATGTTGAATTAAAGCCTGGGGGTACTCCCTACAAGAGCTATACGGGCATGTGCCGCTAAACGGGGTCCCAATTTCTTCCTCCAGCCAATAGAATGGGGTACCGTTTAGGAACCGTCCTATAGAATGGGGTATGATAATGAAGACCACCCAGTAAAATCTTCAAGGAAGTGACCCGGTGGTCACATACTGTTTTATTAAATGTAAAGAATTCAACAAGTAACATTCTATTACAGATATAAACCATAACAACAACAATTTTGATTTACAGTTATAATTAATTTCTCTTTAGAACGGGGTCTCATTTTCGGTGCAAAAACAATTGAACAGGGTAGCTTTTCTTCCGTCATAAAACGTAGATGACCCCTCACAATTGTTTTCATTTTTTCTGGTGACCCCCTACTTGAATGTGCCAAATTTAACATCCCCCCCCCTTAATTCTTGCCAGTCCTCCCCCTGGCATAAATAATGAATGCTCCCCAAACCAATGCAAAACAGTTCGAATGCATGTGCAATCCCCAATGGTCTTATATGAATTTTGATTGGCTGCACGCAAGGGCATTGTTTTCTATGGTGTTTAGTGATTGCAAGTTGTTCGCTGGTTGTCACATCAGATCCATTTGTCTATGACACGTTTCAACTAAGTTATATGTTTCTGGTATTGGTAAATATGCTAGTCCGAAGGTGACAAAAAAAACAAGTTTACTTTTTTTATAACTACTTTGGAGTCTTTCACATCAAGTATCGTTTCTATGACAACAAGTCAGTCGCATTTCTTACAAATCAGGATACTTTTTTATATTTAGTTTGGAGTCTTTCACATCAAGTATCGTTTCTATGACAACAAGTCACTCGCATTTTTACAAATCAAGAAGGAATATGATAGTCCAAAGGTGACAAAACATGTAACACTTTAATAAGTAGTCATAAAAAAGTATATTCCTTCTTGATTGATGTGTAAAAGTGAATTGTTGTCATGGAAATGATACTTGATGTGAATGACTCCAAAGTTGTTATAAAAAGTATATTCCTTCTTGATTTGTAAAAATGCGAGTGACTTGTTGTCATGGAAACGATACTTGATGTGAAAGACTTCAAAGTAGTTATAAAAACGTAAACTTGTTTTTTTTGTCACCTTCGGACTAGCATAGGTAAATCTAGGATTCTATAACAAGGTCGTACCAAGCCTCCAAAAACTCAAAAACTGGGGGGGGGACATATCAACAACTCAAGTCAGCTTTTAGGGATAGTTTAAATTCTCTTCGGCATGAAGTGTGCCAAAAATTTAGAACCCAGCATGTGAAATTACCTCAAGTTTAAGGGAACTTTGATATGCAGGGTGCAAAATGGGGAGTTTTAAGGATTGATTTGGGAAAAACTATGGGGCACAGGCCCCTGACCCTTTTTTACATTACAATGTTTGCTTAAAAAATAATAAGCCAAATTTTTTGACCCTCCCTTTTTCACCTGCATGAAAATTAGAGGCCTTCCCCATATTGGCACCAGCCCAGCCCCTCTAATTTATGACCAGTCTCCCAGTCCCTTAAGCTATCAGCAAATAGTTTAGATAACTATGCCGAATGTTGAATGTAAATCGTGAAATTTCAATACAATCAATAATAATCCAGTACATACATTTAGGCTTAATCCAGACATAAAAATATGTAATTGTACCAACCCCTTCCCCTTCATCGGTGTTCTAATGGTCCATCCTTAGATAAGCCAGGAAGTCCTTTTGAAGTTTTAATGTTTGAAAACTACCTGCACGTAGCATTTCTGCAACCACAATTGTTTAGTTTAGTAATGGGATTTTAACAACCTTGTAATTTCTAAGGGATTAATAATGGCCATTATGTTACTTTTATCTTCAGTAACCACTTTTTAATGGCACACACTATCCTTGCAGTTTTTCAGCGTTTAATAATGGCCATTAGAATGTTGTTACTATTATTGTGTATTCTTGCTTATTTACATCAAAACACGGTCCAGTCATTATTCATTAGATAACAACACGTTTTAAACACGTTTTTTTTTTAAATTAATGTTTACTTTTCTACCTAATAAATTCAAGGAACCTACTGCAAACATCACAAGACAGGGACTACTTACATACCAGCAAGTGCAGTACGCTGGATAATGGACGATCTAATTGAACGCGTGAGGCGTAATGAAACTGATGAAACCCCCCAATTGAGACAAGTGATACAAGAAAGTGCTCAGCTGGAAAATGGCGAAGGGCTTCAACCGGTGAGTAAAACACACCCATTACAGGTTGATAAAATGACGTTCATATGTAAAATATATGGGTGAGCACAGATTGTATGGAATTGCATTCTGTGGACGTGCAGCGTGTAGTAAAAAAAAGCGTTTACAAGAGAAACAAAATTGGATTGAGTGTAATAAAAAAGTTTTCAGACTTTTGAGCGCATCCACTTGCATCAGTAAGCCAAAATGCTACTTTTGATGTTATGTTAGTTGGTTGTTTTGTCCATTGCGCCAAAATGGACACACTTAGACCACCAAGCGCACGCTCCTATATATAAAGGACGCTCTTATCTCAAATAATCCTGTTGATTTGCGTGAGTATGCAGTACCATAATTATTACTCAAACAGAGCAGTGAGATGTACCGTGCCGCGGTCCGCAACGTTATGCTTTAAAAAAAAACAGCAGGCCAGGTTCTGTGCCGCGTCCTTGTCGCCATCGTACCTTTATCACAAAGCTCCGCCCTCGAAAAAGCGGACGCAGTTTTGGTGTGGCCATTTTCTGGGAAGGCCATGAGAACATTAAGACGACTTAATTGGAAATCTGTAATAAATATTGAATTGTTCCTCAGTTGTAAACAAAAGAAAATACTCATAGTTCATTAGCTGTTGTGACAACATTGTACAGTAAAACTAATCATCGAAGAAACAAATAGTTTGTCACTCACTCGCGCAGCGCTTGTTCGTAAAATATTCTTTTACCAGTAATATCCTCTTAATTATTATTTATTTATTTCTCGATTTTCCTTCCGCAGATCTACACGGGATCTTACAGGACGAAGCGCATTTTGCGACCTCGCAAGTGACACTATATTCAGCTTGTCAGTAGAGGACACCGTCGACCGACATTTACGCAAAATAGACAGTATGACTACTACCGAAGTATGGCATTAGTTTAGATTAACAGTGTGTCAAGAAGAGAAAGTTAAGTTAGGGTCTTAATGAATCGTCGAGCCTCAAGCGTTCTATAAGACAATCCGTTTCACGTTTTCGAACGCCGCATCACGGGTATCACCCTAATTGTACTGCCGGCTTATGCAGAAAATTGGTACTGGGCGTACTTGAGTCAACAACCACCAGGAATATTGCAAATAAAGCGATTGGCGCAGGTTTATGGACACATGCGTTTCTTTCTGATGGTAAAGTGAGCAAGCGCACTCCATGTGGTTGACAATAGTTTATTTGGAGAGTCTTCCAATCTTAACTCTGTGCAGCTCATCTTCGCTCGCCTTTTCGTACAAAGTTGTTTGAGACCGGAGCGCAGAGCGCAGAGCGCAAAAGTGTGTGTCAGCCCGGAGCAGAGCGTACAAATTCGTGCAGCTCATCTTTGCTCGCCCTTTCTCGAAAATTTGTGTAAGCCCACAGCAGAGCGCACAAATTTGTGCAGCTCATTTTGCTCGCCTTCTCGCACAAATTTGTGTGAGTCCGAAGCATAGCGCACAAATTTGTGCAGCTCCTCTTTGCTCACCCTTTTCGCACAAATTTGTGTGAGCCCGCAGCGCAGCAGAGCGCACAAATTTGTGCAGCTCATCTTTGCTCGCCTTCTCGCACAAATTTGTGTGAGTCCGGAGCATAGCGCACAAATTTGTGCAGCTCCTCTTTGCTCACCCTTTTCGCACAAATTTGTGTGAGCCCGCAGCGCAGCAGAGCGCACAAATTTGTGCAGCTCATCTTTGCTCGCCTTCTCGCACAAATTTGTGTGAGTCCGGAGCATAGCGCACAAATTTGTGCAGCTCCTCTTTGCTCACCCTTTTCGCACAAATTTGTGTGAGCCCGCAGCGCAGCAGAGCGCACAAATTTGTGCAGCTCATCTTTGCTCGCCTTCTCGCACAAATTTGTGTGAGTCCGGAGCATAGCGCACAAATTTGTGCAGCTCCTCTTTGCTTACCCTTTTCGCACAAATTTGTGTGAGCCCGCAGCGCAGCAGAGCGCACAAATTTGTGCAGCTCATCTTTGCTCGCCTTCTCGCACAAATTTGTGTGAGTCCGGAGCATATCGCACAAATTTGTGCAGCTCATCTTCGCTCGACATTTCGCACAAATTTGTGTAAGCCGGCAACAGAGCGCACAAATTTGTGCAGCTCGCTTCGCTCGCCTTTTCGCACAAATTTGTGCAGCTCATCTTCGCTCGACATTTCGCACAAATTTGTGTGAGCAGGCAACCTGGCAGAGGCACACCTTTCTTGAGTGTCTGTACAATGTTTATGTGGAAAGGCTGATCAGCTGCAACGTGTATTTCAGGGTTCAAAAATTCGATGTTAAAAGGACAACCTTACGTACATTTGTGTAATATATTGGATAATTATAGGGCTAGATAAAATTGAACATTTTCCTTATATATCTTTGTAAGCATTGCTGCTTCAATTCGCACAGTTGAAAGGTTGATATAGTTTTTGATAACTACTTGATGTGTTATTGAAATCGGGCAACAAAATAAAGAGATTACGCTGTATCAAAGTGTCCAGTTTTTAATTGTCATCAGTGCTTTAGCGAAACCTGCGCTTCTGAACTTGCGATATCGTACATGTCAGACAAACACTTCGTATGTACGACAAATTTGTCCAAAGGAGATAACACAAGCAGTACGTTGTTAGGGTGAAACGGCACGAAAATAGTGTCCTCAAATTTAGAAACGGACAATGTCATACCCTTGCTGTGAAAACCGGTCATTTTGTCAAAGATGTATAGAGCAACCACCATTGAAAGCCCCTTTCTGATATTCTGATAAAGTGTATATCTTGCACAAAGCTACAACATCCACGAATAGACCGAAATTGGACAAAAATTTGATAAAAATTTAAAAGTGTCCATTTTTGGCAGAAATTAAAGAAAGTGCAAAAGTGCAAAAATTGATTTTAGGTTGTTATAGCTGTATATCTATCAGTTTTGTACCGATTAACGCCAAACTTCGGCATTTTGTATACTTCAACATGTTCTTTCTTGTTAATATGTAGCCGTTGCGTGTTCATAATTTTAATATTAAAGGATAAAGTGTGACATTTCGTGTAATGCGGGAAGGGTCAAAAATCCTTAATTTTGTGAATTTAAATGCTTATACGGCCAAACATGCGACAAAGAGGTAGTTGTTTTGACGCTTTAGCTGGTCAGCCTGTGTGTCTGTGTTGGCTTAGGGAGACCTTCTTTGTTTTTTTAAAGCAACAGCTATTTATACGCCAGTTTCACACTATGGCCTCGGTACGAAGTACATCCTCCAATTTCTCTTTTTGAGTTGGTTTTCTCATAAAACCTCTGCCGTGCTCTGCAAGAAAGAAAGGAAAGCAGAAAGGGCCTTCCCATCATGAGGGAAGTTAAAGCGAATCGAAAATGCGCGACCGCTAGACAAGAAGAGGCTGGACCTTTCCGGCTGCCTTAGACTCCGTTCACACGATTCGTTTTCCATATCAAGATAGTTCCCTTGAAAGTGTCGACTTTTTTAAGCTTCCTTATAAGGAAATATGTGCAAACTATATTTGTTTTTTCACTATTTTTATTGACCTAGAAAGCTTAAAACTCAACCAGAACTCAGATACACTTGAGAAAAGATGTTATGTACATTTTCCACTGTGTTTTTCACGGTCAAGAACCTGTAAACAAGATAGACAAGGCACCACAGGAAGCCCGCTCGATCACTAAAAAGACGACACTGTTATCTTGATATGCGTTAAGTTTGAAAAGCAATACGGATACAGAGTGTATCATCAAAAAAATACAAACTCCGAAAAATACCATATTCACCCAACTTTATCCACTGGCCCTAACAATTTCTTTCAGAAGCTGACTTATAATTAATATAGCGTCCTTTGTATAAACCCAGCAGACCAAGGGGACGCGTATTCACGGGTTTGTTAATAACGCTTCCCATCCGCCGCGCGCGCCGACGGGGTTTCCCGCTAATAAATTTTAACTCATTGAAAACATCCGCTGACCGGCTGAGCCGAAGCCTTTAGAACAAATCGCTGTTGAGCAATTCGGCAAATATCCCGAAAATTCTACCACTAAAAACCCAGGTAAATGAATGAAGCTTTTTTTAAATATCAGATGCCATTTTTAGCCATAATAACGATCATATTCGTGATATCTTCAACATTCACGTACATTTTCCGTTCAAAACACGTGACTGGATCACAGATCGTGTAGATTTCTGTCGATTACACAATTTCGCAGCGGATCCCGCCTTTAGTAAGAGTGACACAGCTTTTTTAGCCCATTGAAAGACCCTAGATATCCTAACAATTCCTTATCCGCAGTTGAACGACTAAAGGCGGTGTTTATCCACGCTGAAGCGCTCACGACCTCCCAGCCCGCCGCACTCCAAAATGGCGCCCATTCCCACCGATATCAAGCGCGTGATAGACGAAAAGATTGGTAGCAATACAGTTATGATTTTCTCAAAGTCCTACTGTCCATTCTGTAAGAAGGTAAGACCTGTCTGTTGCTTTAATATCTATCTGGCCAGCTGCCTGGTTCTATAAAATTATCCTTCCACTTGAGCGAAAAGCTGGATATTGTTGGACCGGAATTGTCTTTTGCAGCCGTGCGTTCTCATGCACGGAAACTTTTCATTGTCATCGTCATCGTCTAAGTACAACCAGAAGTTAAATCAGATTTAAATTTTCTTCTTTTTTTATTCTAATCGTTAAGATATCATTGACGTAAAAATGTCTTCGTACTGAGTTTAAATTATGTCTAATTTAAACTCTTTCTCCATACAGTAAAAGTTCAAGGACATTGAGGCACTAAATTATCTAACAGTAAATATGCGGAAGTATTTTCGAGACGATTATTTATCTCTAGAATCTCTATGATCTAGAATTGTACATTTGTTTCACATTTTCCTGGTACTGTACATTCCTGGTTATGACCATAGGATTTTGCTAAAACATCAAACTAATCCCAGGTATGGTTGAACTCCGTTCTCATCTCTAATGAAAAACAAAAAAATATTGATCACCTGTTCTAAGTTTGTATTTACATAGAAGCCAGGTTTGCATAGGTATAAGAATTTTAATTAACTTTCTTCACAGCAGCGAATCTTCGATTTGAAAAATTATTTTGAGAAGAGTTGCAGAGAGATTTTTGAATATACTATATTATATGAAGGTTTTATGAGATCTCTTTATTGAAATTTAAAAAGTGGTGGAACTTCCCACATTGGCTTACTGACATGCCACCTTGTAAATTCTTAAAATGTATACAACCTCTCACATAATATAATATACAAGCTCAATGTGTTGTTTCTAACTGTCAGTGTTCCCAACTTTGTACAATGTACAAGTTCCCAAAAGAAATTGAGGACACCTAGGCAGTTAAATATTAATAAAAGTGCATCAATCACAAAGGAAAACATCCTCACATAGACCACTTTCAGCATGCATCAGCCAACCTATTACATACTCAGAGTCTTTCAATTATGCATTTGGCAAAACTACTTGTAATTCAGTGTCTAAACAGATGTTTTGGGTGTGCTTGTAGTTCAGGAGAATTTGATGACCAAAATTAAGGATTTATTTAATGTATCTATCACCTTGCTTCATTATATAGCCGTAGACATAGGGCCTGTGGCCCAACCATTTTTTAGAGAAGAACTTATATGAAAGTTTCAGTTTTTCATTCAAAATATTTTCATGTATTTTGTACCCTGGAGATGTCTGAAGGGGGGGAATGTCTGAAGGGGGGGGGGGGGGGTGATAGTGAAAACATGGGACGAAAATGTTCAAATTTCCTTCAGTAAATACAGTAAATGTATGGGAAAATCTGCCTCCCCCTGGCTACGCCCCTGTGTTCATTTCTGTCAAACACTCTTGGAAAGATCTGGAGTGAGTGACACAACTTCCCCAGTCTGAATGAACAATTTTTTGTTGTAAGTTTTCATTGAGATGAATTTCTTTTACTGAACCTGTTACCAAAAACATCAAACATGGGACAGAACACTGTTTTACTATAACCCCTGTCCGTACCAAGTCCCTTTAGTGGTATGAATAATTTCTGGAATCAGAGGGCTAAAAAATAAGAGCGGTCATTGGCAGGACAATGTATGTCCAAACGGGAAAGTTGATCAGCCAGATCTTTGTCTTGCCGGACATTTGAGCGGCCACATTTCACACAAGACTTTATCACTTGTCCATCTATATGACTAGTCAGAAACAGGGTATGGCCGAGCTTGAAATTGATTTGGGTTGTCTATTTTTGCTAGCCCTGAATCACACAATGTACATTTGAAGTTACAAAAATTTGGATGCTAGATGCTAAGTTGTTTCTGATCATATGATTTGTTGGTTTATCAGGTAAAGAAAGTCTTTGATTCTATAAATGTCACATATTCTGCTATGGAGCTCGACCTTATTGGTAGGTGCTATAATTATGGCATAATTTATTGTAATTACAGCTATTACAATTCCCATTGCTTTGTTCATTAGATTGATTGGGGTATTCACATCAGTGCTCATACTCTGGCACATTGCCTGGGCACCAAGTGTGAATGCTGCATAAGAACGGACATGTGTGTAGCAGTGAACAGTTTGCCCCTTAAGGTCTAATGTCCTAACTATATTGATTGTCTTCAATGTTTCATCATTGATTCGTAGATAATGGAGCTGCAATCCAAGAAGCACTTAAAGAAATATCAGGCCAAAAGACGGTACCTAATGTCTACATACGGGGCAATCATGTTGGTGGTTCTGATACAGTGATGAAGCTACACAGTGAAAATCAGCTAATTCCACTTATTATCCCCAAGTCAGCTAATTATGAGTATGACCTTATAGTTGTCGGCGGTGGATCAGGAGGACTTTCCTGTGCTAAGGTATGAAGAATTTGCACTCCAGTGTGCAGGTCTCAAAATTGCAACCTAAAAGTCTAAAAAGCAACCAAACTTTTTTAAATATTACTTCCAGCTTTGTCACCAGAACTTCTCTCTTTGTGACCAAATTTATTCTACCAGCTTTGAGGTTGGTCCGTATAGGGAAAAACTGTGACCTCAGCCTGGAAAATGTTGACCTCAGCCTCCTGCAACATTTTCCAGCCCTCAGTCATAGTTTTCCCTATACGGACCTCCAAGCCGGTGAATAACATTACAAAAATTACAAAAAGCCACAAAAAGATTGGGTTCAGTTGTACATTTGAGGGCAAATAATCTCTACAAAACCAGCAGAAGTGAAAATAAATATCTGTTAATTTGAGGCCCTACAAAATTTGTCATAAATTGTACAACTGAATAAACACCAGTATGACAAGAAAAAGCTTTGAAAATGTCACCTATACTGTGTGAATGAAGTACACTATACATGTATGCACTAAAATCACATGTCTGATCATTGCTTCAATTACCTAGTTGGTTTCTTTGCACAGTCAAGTGCATTTTCTCTAACAGGTATCACTATATGGCACAGGCTTATCTTTGTTGTTGTTTTCTATTCTAACTAATATAGGAGGCTGCAAAGCTTGGCAGGAAGGTGGCAGTTTTGGACTTTGTTAAGCCAACACCCAAGGGGGCATCATGGGGTATGTAAATATTTGAGACAGCCATCAGTAACAATTGTATGCTTCATTGTTCTAATGCATCATCAGTTTTGATGACTGATTATACCTCACAACTCCATGATTATACTCATGTACAGACACATGGAAACACAAGAGCTATTCTTGTTATACTACAACAAAAGTATTTTTCTTTTCTTGTAATGAACAGCTTAAACAGCAGCCCTGTATTGAAGTCAGATTTGCTAGTGCATGGGTGCTAATGATGTCAAAGTGCAGATTAATTCCCTAACGTTGTTGTATCAAATGTCTAAAGGTCTGGGTGGCACTTGTGTCAATGTTGGCTGTATTCCCAAGAAGTTGATGCATCAAGCAGCTCTCCTTGGGGAGGCACTCAAAGATTCCACCCACTATGGCTGGCAGACGGATGTCCCCAGCGGTAAGAATATCGAATTAGAACAATCTCAATATCTAGCCCATCATCTTTTGGCCAGCGGCAAGATTCAGGGCTCTGGGGGAGTCCTATTTGTGAGCATGTGTGGTAGATTAAGATCATAACAGAAAACATGACGAATTTTCAAACCAGAAACCCAGAATCTGGGTTTTAAATCGATTCCCCAGGGCCCTGACTCTTGCCACTGGTCAAAAGATGACTTTTTGAGTGTTTTGTTGGCCCTACAATGAAAGAGATATTTTTTTTGAAATGCTGCACAAGGCTTTAGCCAAGTGCAATATTAGAAAATTGCCAGCAAGTGAGAAATGAATGATGAGATGCTAATGACGGCATTACAGCCTGTGTAGGTATGTTTTGGCACAATGCTGCCTTGAGAGAAATACTACCGAATCACTACGTAGTCACAGTAATTGATAAATTGTACATATTGAATATTTTCAGCTTCGCACAAGTGGGAAGCATTAGTACAAAGTATTCAGGTATGATATGATCAATGAATTTTCAGTTTCGTAAAATATGTTTTAATCTTTTAATCATTGTTTGTTTGTCTGTCTGTCTGTCTGCCTTGTCTGTCTGGCTTGCCTGCCTGTCTGCCGGTGTCTGTCTGTCTGTCCATCTGTCTGTCTGTCTGCTGCCTGTCTCTCTGTCTGTCTGTTCTTCCGTCTGTCTGTCTATCTCCATCTGTGTTCATCTATTTGTGTTTATTTGTTTTTTGTTTGTTTACTTGTTTGTTGCAAAATGTTTATCATGCCTTATCTTGCTAGGATCACATTGGCTCACTCAACTGGGGCTACAGAGTTCAGCTGCGTGAGAAGCAAGTGACGTACAAGAATGCCTTTGGTGAATTTATAGATGATCATACTATTAAGGTACTGTCTGCTGCAGTTTCTAGTATTCAATTTTTCTAAATATTAAACTGATGAGACTTGCTTAAGGATACATTTTACCTTTAACATTTACAATAAATATTAGGTCACGAAGTTGAAAGTCACATTTTTTACAAATCTTTTTCTAATAAAAAAATAAAGATTTCCTGACACAGTTTTTAGGTGTAATCATTTTATAACGCACATAAAATTTGACGCTGATTTCTAAAATCATGACCTAAAATTTAAATAACTGATGAGACTTGCTTAAGGATACATTTTACCTTTAATATTTACAAAAATATTACGTCGCGAAGTTGAAAGTCACATTTTTTACAAATCTTTTTCTAGTAAAAAAAATAAAGATTCCCTGACACAGTTTTTTAGGTGTTATCATTTTCTAACGCACATAAAATTTGACGCCGATTTCTGAAATCATGACCTAAAATTTAATTACTAGAAAAAGCGTAATTAAATTACAGAAATTGAGTGGCTGGCATTATAAAAGAATGGGCAATTGAAGCCTAGGAAAACAGTTGATGCGTCATTTGATGTTTTAGGAATATACTTTAGGACTGTATCAAGTGAATTTCTGGAAAAAGTCATATTATGGATTTTTAAATTTTTACCTTTCCTGAGACCTCAATTGAAATAGGTGGTTATCCAGGTGTCATTTTGTCATTTCTCTGTTGTTTCTAGGCCGTAGATAAAAAAGGCAAAGAGACTACACTGACAGCTGAGAACTTTGTATTAGCGACTGGCCTGAGGCCAAGATATCCTGATATACCAGGAGCAAAGGAATATGGAATTACAAGGTAATGCCGAAGACATTTTTTCATTTAGGTTTACATTTAGATTGTTGACACAGGTGTTCCTTTGTACTTTACACCTCTGTCAACAATCTTAATGTATTCCTCCGCAGTAATGAACAATAGAACACCTGTGTCAACAATCTTAATGTATTCCTCCTGACTAATGAACAATAGAACACCTGTGTCAACAATCTTAATGTATTCCTCCTGACTAATGAACAATAGAACACCTGTGTCAACAATCTTAATGTATTCCTCCTGACTAATGAACAATAAAACACCTGTGTCAACAATCTTAATGTATACCTCCGCAGTAATGAACAATAGAACACCTGTGTCAACAATCTTAATGTATTCCTCCTGACTAATGAACAATAGAACACCTGTGTCAACAATCTTAATGTATTCCTCCGCAGTTAAGACCAGTGTGTCAATCTTAATGTGTCAATCTTAATGTATTCTGCCGCAGTATTCATGATGTATTCCGCCATGCAGTAACGAACAAAAGAATACCTCTGTCAACTATAAACCGCAAGCTCATTTATTCCGCGTGGTGACGCTCATTAATTCAGCCGCAACGCTCATTATGTATTCCTCCGTAAAATTGGTATTCCTCCGCAAAATTCTCAAGGATAATGGATAATTCCATACCTACTATACTACTTATGCACTATTTTCCTTTAAATGTAAATTTTCTTTGAATTTTGGTAGATGATAAAATTGTTTATTTGTTTCTCCAGTGATGACCTGTTCTCCCTACCCTATTGTCCTGGCAAGACAGTGCTTGTAGGCGCGTCTTACGTGTCGCTTGAATGTGGTGGTTTCCTGGCCGGTATTGGTTTGGACGTAACTATCATGGTCAGGTCGATACTACTCCGGGGGTTTGACCAGGTAACAATAGGGGACTTAAAGGCAGCCTGTGTCAGCCGCCATTTTGACAGCATAGAAACATACCAAGTCGGAGAAAGCATCCATTTCCATCGGCTGATTTAGACAATATAGAACAATTCTCTCGATTAATTTTGGTAAATCAAATCTATAGCTTTGTTTTTAGATGTTGATTTAGGGATTTCGTGCACCTCTCTAACAGGAATTCGAGGGACGTAAAAGAACCACGGCAATGGGGAGGGGGGAGGTTGATAATCTTCAGTGCAGGGCTCCCGCTACTAACAAACATAGTGGTATAATAATTGACTTCTACTGTTTTCTGACAGCAAATGGCAGAGATGGCAGGCGACTACATGTCCAAACATGGCGTCAAATTCATGAGACCGGCCGTGCCAACCAAACTAGAACAACTAGAGGAGGGTGCGCCAGGCCAGCCAGGCAAGCTAAGGATTCACTACCGAGAGGGCAATGGGGAGGAGGGATGCATTGAGTGTAACACGGTAATGTCGCCTAGAAAAACACGAGTATGGTCACAAAATGCAAAAATATCCTATGAAAAGGGCCTGTGTCCGATGCCCGAGTGACAACTAGTTTTGTAGCTCTCAATGAGGTAGCGGTAAAAGTTCTCAATCCGTTTAAATCTCGTGGAATTTCGATCCAATGTTTGGTTTAAAACCGATTTATAAAACAGTTGTATCGACCTACGATTTCAAAAACATCAAATTATTTTTGGGATTTTTTACTTTGCTGTCCCGTCAATCAAACTAACTGACCCAATAAAACTCTTGCCCTGTTTCGCCTAGTACAGTCAACTGGCTTCCTTCTGAATTGAAACCAGACAACGTCGCGACGGAAAGCCAGGCGACTGCACTAGGTGAAATCTGATTGGCTCATAAGATTTGACTGGCTGAACAGCAAAGCCAAAAACAAATCGATGTTTCGAAAACGAGGGTCACGATGCAAATAATTTAGCTGTAAGTAATGGTGTTATTTTGAAACTATTTGACCGTATTAGACTGAATTCACAGGAAATTTTCTGCAGAAACCCATTCTTGGGAAAAGCAGAATTTCCCATGACACAAGAATAGGAAGTGTTCGGGATTCACGTGAATTCCGAACACTTCATAAATCACGAATTTCCATTCTTCATCTTCTTGCAATCCTTCGTCGAATTCCGCTATTTTCTATAGTGTTTGATATAGCTTCTCTAACGAGTCATTTAATGTCGGGGAAAAATGAATAAAATCCCAAAAATCACATATCCAAATCTCCTTAACGTTTATCTAACAATATCCCAGTTCAACTCTTCCCCGTGTGGCGTTAAACGTTTCTCGGAACTAGTTCAAAACCCTGATTTGAAGAGTAACATTTACCATTCATCGTTGGAGATTGTTCTTACGACCAAGTCTCTCTTGTTTCAGGTAATCTTCGCTATCGGCCGTGATGCGTGTACGACTGGCATTGGACTTGAAAAAACGGGTGTAAAATTAAACCCCAAGTAAGTGTTGTTATTTTTATTATCTCCAATCCCTTTCGCTGTGCTCGATCCTATCCGGCTTATGCTGTTACTGTACCATATGTAGCTATGGTGTCCAATTTGGATTTGGTTGCATTTTTGCTTTTTCTGTTTCGCCAGTCAAGCCATCTAAAGGCGAGGTAAAACGGGCAGCAAAATCGGTCAACTTGTCTCGCAACATTGTTGCAAAACGAGTTGAAGAGCGACGCTGCCGTTTTACCAACTGACCATACAACTTGTCTCGCAACAAATCACAAATTTGTTGCGAACCAAATTTCCTTCGCGGTGGTAAAACGAGCAACAACGAGAAGTTTTGTTGCAAAAAGTAGGACGAGTTGAAGAGTTTCGCAACAATAGCTGTATTCACACTAGAGACGGAAAACTCGTCTGAGACGAGTTTCTCGCCTTGAATATGGTTCCCTGTTCTTCTGTGGTCACGCGAAAACTATTTTTTTGAAGAAGAAAGTTTAGACAGATAACAAGTGTTTCTGTGTAGAATTGACATAAGACAGGAACTTTTTCTGATGAGAAACTCGTCTCAGACGAGTTTTCCGTCTCTAGTGTGAATACAGCTAATGTTGCGAGACAAGTTGAGCGTGTTTGTTGCCCGTTTTACCTTAAACCAATCAGGTTCTTGCCTTGTTTCGCCCAGTGCAGTCTGGCTTTCTGTCGCGACCAAACCCAGTCAACTGCACTAGTTGGAACAGGGCAAGGACGTGATTGGCTAAGATGGTCAAAGACGCCAGAACGAATTATGAAAACCACAGTAACAACTGCATTCCCTTTCAGGAACAAGAAAGTCATAGCCGGCGACAATGAACAAAGTAGTGTGCCCAATATTTACGCTATCGGGGACATCCTAGACGGGAAACTCGAGCTGACTCCAGTGGCGATACAAGCTGGAAAGCTACTGTCGAGACGACTTTATGGCAACCAGACAGCTCTAGTGAGTAGTGTGGTAATGTAGACAGGGCTGTCCCCTGTTCGTAGATCCCCTGGAAAGTCGCGGAGTTCTACCGTCGGTTGTAGCTATTCGTCTACACGCAAGATAAAAACACGTTCTATCTGCACGTGAAACGTCAAAGTTTTGGCGGGAAAACTTGAACGTTTTTGCCACAATATTCAAGTCTACAATTCTGTTTCGACAATAATCATTTGATTGAAAAAAGCTAGCATTCCGATAGCTTTATAGTTTTTCTGGTTAGGAATAAATGAAGCAACTAAACTTTCTACTCACCAGCGGCGCCGTAGCCTCGGTTCATGGGCGGGCAAACTTTCAATTTCAATTTCAACTGTCCAAACGCCGAGACATAACATCTTTTTTGTCGAGAAAGTAAATGGATAGCTACAACCGACAGTATTGTAATCCTGGAAAGTCTCCTGAACACACTCCTGGATATCTCGCATGGGAAAAAGACATGGGTTCTATCATTCACACAACCAGGTCTCACAACTCCCTGACAAAACCAATAATTTGATCATTAGAAAAATTCCCTTTTCAAGCTTACAATGTATTCCTCCGTAAGGGATGTGAGGCTAGTATATTTCTCACTGCATATCTCGTCAAACTGGACATACAGGTTGCTGGTAGCCCTTTGCGCACCCTGCCACAAAACTGGTCCTCGTGGCCTTCCCGTTAGCCATTTCACGCTCATATCGACAAGACGATCAAATATTTCGACCCGCCCTCCACCCTTCTTCGATAGTTGACTGGCGCGGATCACGCACCCTTCTAATAACTCAGCGATGCAGTGAAAAAGGGCTACAATACGTCGTCCTGTCAAAAAGAGCTAAAATAACTGCAATAATTAAGTTTCGTGCACACCTTTTGTTCCAAAGGTCTTGAATTCTGATGCGCATATTTTGATTCACAACGCAGTATCGCCCAAACGAAATCGTAATCTGGACTTTGGACCATCGCGATACTACAAATTCGGCAGTAAACATTTCGACAGCGTATTCATTTTCAACGAGCTCCGACCATCAAAGGAAGTTTCTGCAGAACCCATTAATGGGAAAAGCTCACCGAGCCGCGCCATGTGAAATTTAGTTTTTTCCATGGATATGTCGCTGCAGAAGTATGCTGTGTATACCACATACTCTACCCTCCATGTTAGCCCTAATGTCTCCCATTTCCATTCTAATTTATAGTGCGACTACATCAATGTTCCCACTACAGTCTTCACGCCTCTAGAGTACGGGGCGATCGGGTACTCGGAAGAGGACGCATTAGCAAAGTTTGGCGAGCAAAACATCGAGGTGTACCACACTATGTACCAACCCCTGGAATATACAGTCGCACACAGAGACAACAACGACTGCTATGCTAAGCTCATATGCAACAAGGCCGACTCGGTAAGAACTGTTGTTGGCTTATTTGTTCGCTTGCTTCCTTCTTTGTTTCGGTTTGCTTCCTTATTTGCTTGCTTGCCTTTCTTGCTTGTTTGTTAGCTTTCTTATTTGTTTGATTTTTGGTTTGCTTACTCTCCTCTTTGTTTGTTTGCTTGCTTATTTGATTAATGCTTCCTTGCTTGTTTGCTTTCTGATTTGTTTGCTTGTTTGTTTGTTTGTTTGATTGTTTGTTTTCTTATTTGCCTTCTTACTTATTTGCTTGCTTGTTCGTTTGTGTTTGCTTCCTTGTTTTGCTTTGATTTTTGTTTGTTTGTTTGTTTAATTGATTGCGTGCTTGTTTAGTTATGCTTGCTTGCTTGTTTGTTTGATGCTTCTTTTCTTGCTTGTTTAGTTGTTTACTTGCTTGCTTACTAATCTCTTTGTTCATCTCACTCATGCTCATGTCATCTCGTGTTTGTTTCAGGATCGCATTGTTGGTTTCCATGTTCTGGGTCCAAATGCTGGTGAGGTCACTCAAGGTTACGCCGTGGCCATGAAGTGTGGTGCGACCAAGCAACATTTCGATGACACGATAGGAATACATCCCACGTGCTCAGAGGTAAGAGAGTGGTCATATTTTAACGGGGGTGAGGGGTTCTATTTTTGAACAAAAATTGCTGGAAAAGATGTTGACCTTCCTCTTAGCGGATGGTAACAAAAATGGGAACGTCCTCCATGGTCGGAAATGAAATTATGACCCTCCGCTAAACTGGGGTGAAACAAATTGTGATGACCCTCCCCACAAAAATTATTTGTTTGGACACATGAATATTAAAAGGCTTGCTCGTACGTTACTGCGATTTTCTGCGAAATCCCACTTTACATTTGAGAACGCCAAACTGCGGCTTCCGTCAATCAAACCTTTTACGACAAACGCAAGGATTTTTTTTTTCTAAGTTTCGTTTGTATTTTTAATGATGGAAAATTTGGTTTTGAAGCATGGCTAGTCCTTATTATTTCAAAAAAACTCTCAAAGCTCGTTCGTGAAATCACCCAGAGGCCAGAGCTGTTTACTCGTTTGATTGACGGAAGCCAAACCGCGGTTTGTTAGCTGGTGTAGAGTTCGCAGAATTATGAAAATTGCAGAAAGGAAAACAAAAGATTTCGTTCGCTTGAGTGCCAGTTGGGGAAACAAACCACATGATCCCCGCTCATACGAAAAAAGTTTATTAAACGTCCATCTCAGTAATAGTAGTAATAATACGCCGTATAAGAACTAGCCAAACCAATGGCAAAGCATGCTGGAATGCAATTAATTTCTGTTGAAAATATAGGCAATTTCGTGGCTTAGACATGAAAAACAGTAAATTCAATATGCTAGAAAAACTTGTCTGAGGATTTGTAGGGATATATAAGCACATGTGGTTCTCACAAACAGGACATGCAATTTAAAAGACTTTGTACGTGGGGAACCTAGCGTAAAATAGTGATTCTCACTCACTTTGTTCTTCTTTAATCTGATTGGTCTAGAGACTTTTTGTTGCCATATTTTCTCAAAGCAAGTCGAAATCTATAAATTTTTCACTTTTATTATGTTACTAGTCATGATAATTTTCTGTAGTAAAAAAAATAGGACATATCCTACGTGGGGAATCTTCAATGCCGTAGAACAATGGAGGTTTGCCTAGTTCTTGCATGGATGATTACTTAGAGCAGATTTCAGATGACCGTCGTGGAAGTAAACGCAATTGTGTAATCACTAGCCAATCAGGGGCTAGAATAATTACAACTTACTGTTGAATGGTTTCCAGCCCAGCCAATCAGGAGCCGAACCAATTGGCTAGTAATTCCTTGCTTGTAATTAGTTCGCAATTTGATTGGTTAATAGAAATAAGCAGCCAATGAGAAAGCAAACCAATCGCAAACGCAATTAAATCACGACAGTCATCTGAAATCCGCTCTAATGTCCGCATTCTTCCTTTCAGAACTTCACTGTTCTTGAGGTCACTAAGAGCTCTGGCGGAGACTTCGCTACCGCGGGCTGCTGAGGTTAATTCCCTGCTGAACCCCCCTGGAACTACGTCTAGTGAATTAGACATTGACCTCTATCCAGGGGGTACAGCAGGGCTATCCTGTTACTAAGCAACCAACCGTGAACCGAGCCTCATTGGGGAAAAATGACGAGCAAGTTAGAAAACCTGTTTAACCGGGAAAACTTGATCTGATGTCGGATTCTACTGGTTGGTTCGAAGTGTTTGTGACGTCATTCAGTAAAGTAATATCACTTTGCACTGTGAAAATGTTTATACTTATTTAGCTGGGTTTGTCTTTCTGTAATTACACATGGAGATGATAAACTATGTATGTTATGTTACCCAGGAAGATTATAATTAAATATGCCACTTCGCGGGATAGACTCGTTGTTTTGCCTGAATCTGTCGAGAGCAGAGACCAAATCGGCTAACGGTGTTTACATCTTGTTGCCACCCAATTCAGATCAGGTGATGATTCCTTTGGGTGGATACTTTTGTTAGTTCTGCACATACACTCGTCCAATCGGTCTAATGAGAAACATTTGACAATAGCCCAGGTTCGAATTACGCTCCAATGCTCACAACACAAAAGCTTCAAATCGAGGCTTTCTCTAAGTTCTAATACATTTACAGTAATTTCAGAAGAAAGCCTCGACTTGAGGTTATTGTTTGTAGGCATTGGAGCGAAAGGAATCATCACATGATTTTAAACGTGACAAATTCTCGACAAAATGTGCACGTTTGAAACATAAACTAACGCGAAAAAAAGACGCAAATGATTGTACCGACTCTAAAGGATCACGCCTGGCCCGTCTTGGCTGTAATTGTGATTCACTTTTCTCGCGCAGGTCACGTATTTGACGCGGGCTGCCTGGGGCTGCCTTTCGTCTCAGGCCATTTGGCCGAGAAAAAGAAAACAAAATTGCGACCAAGAGTCCTTTATTTCTCGAGATCTACTCTATCGCTAATAAATAGGCATTAACGGTGCACATACAGTAAGAGCCTCGATGTGAAGCCGAAATAGTTGCGAATTTTGTCTCAATTCAAGCTTCATAAGTCCTCGTCGGTTCGTATTTTTTTGTATCAAATTAAGGCTCACAATGTTTTATGTGCCGTCAAAAGCTCATGATATAAAAGTACATCATGAGCTTCTGGTGCGGTTAATTTAGATGCTTATTCAGCGATTGAGCATGAGAGAATTCGAAACTGGACTTTTCGTCGAATTTTATACGCTGCGCTCAGTTGAAAACACCGAAATGGCTTTGTTTATTCTTTCGCGTCAATAACATTTTTAAATGTTATTAAAATAACATTTCTTTCGCGGAAATAACAATTGGTGATTTTTTTCCTCTGAAAATTGTATTCGGCTGCAGTTATTTCTCATTTGCTACCTTCCCTTCCATAGTTTTTACACAGTCTGTACATTGCTGGTAAAAAGTGAAATAGCAGATGAAAATGCGCAGAAACATAAACGTTTTAGGAGGTCTAATTCCGTAGAAAGACAATACCGCAGTAAAATATACACCCGGTGGTGTACCAGAGCATGCGCAGCACTGCCGTGCAGCGAGGACTGGGTGCAACTCCCAGCTGCGGGTGATTCTGTGGTTGCACGAGTAAGATACTGCGAAACCTAAAGGGAGATAGGTGAGAGGAAAAAGAGAAGAGATCAAAATGAGAGATACCGATTTGTTTTTAATTTGCTTGTTTCAAAAGGCGAAAAGCCTCGTAATGATGAACATTTTGTACAAAAAAAAAACATTTAAGCTCTATACTCGCCCCTCTCTCGCAGTCAAAAGGAAAACGTGCGCAAGAGGACGAGCAGACAAATTAAGGCAATAATAATAGATTGAGATCCAAAGAAAAGACAATAGAGCGACTTAATCATTTTGTAAAGCAAATATTCGTTATATCTCGTTACGTAAGGTGCTTAGTAAAGTGAATCGCGCTGGATGGCTTAGTGACAGAGCGCACAGGCTAATGCTAACTCAAGTGAGACGCATCTGAGTGGTTTTAGTTAAGAACGCAACCGGAAACTTGTTAAACTACTGAAGATCATACTTACTTACTTACTTACTTACTTTATTTCCATCTCAGTTGAAGTTAATATAATTTACATAAATTCTAATTTACAAATGATTTTCAACTGAAAATGAGGAAAGACCAAGTAAACCCGAGGGGGCTTTTCGAGTGGTCTTCCTTTACAACATTAAAAATTATAAAGATTGTAACTCAGGTTCAGAACGGAATGGAGGGATTGTTAACTAACACGAGAGGCTTGAATTTCTGAGTAAAGCTATTATAAATTGTCATTATGTGCTAATAAGTAAGATTTAAGTTGCTTCTTTAATATATTTAGGGAGTTGCAATTTATGATGTTTGTTGGTAGTTTATTCCAAGTGTCGATACAGCAAGTTTGAGTGGAGAAGTGTCTATAATTTGATCGTTTGGGTTGTTTGTGAAGTTTAATCGATTGTCTTGTATTATGATTGTGAATGAGGTTGTTCATCGTAATCAGTGAATTAAATTGTGTAGGCAAGTAGCCACGAAGCAGGCGGAATGTGAAACAGGTGATTTGTAAGCTATTGATCTCATTTATGTTGAGATAATTTAATTGCTTGAATAGAGGTAGAGACGGTGCTTTATATTTTGAAAAAGTAATAATTCGTATAATTTTCTTTTGTAGGGATTTTATCTTTTTTAGTCTGGTTTTATAATTATTAGCCCATATTATATTGCCATAGTAAAGATACGGATAAGCAAGGCTATAATAAAGCGTATTTAGAATCTGTTTTCCAACGAAGTGGCGTAATTTGCATAAGGTTCCTGATATTTTCGTCAGCTTTTTTGTGACATGATTTATGTGCGATTTCCATGTTAAATGTTCATCAATGGTAACACCAAGAAATTTGGTTTCCTTTACTCGTTCAATTTCGCACCCATTTATGGAGATCTCAATATCTGAATTAAGTTTTTTCTTATGAGAGCTAAAAATAATATATTTAGTCTTTTTTATATTTAATGATAGTTGATTGTCGCTTAACCATTTGCTAACATATTCTAGTTCTTGATTAACTATCCTCTGTATTTGATTTAAACTTTTATTTGAAAAGAATATATTGGAATCATCTGCAAACATGATAAAATTAAGTTTCTTTGAAGAGTTAAATAAATCATTTATATACAAGAGAAACAATAGAGGTCCTAGTACTGTTCCTTGAGGAACACCGCATGTTATCGTTTTTTCATTTGAAGTATAGTCATTATATTTTACCATTTGTTTACGTCCAGTCAGGTAACTGGCAAACCAATCATTACAGATTCCTCTGATTCCATAAAAATTAAGTTTTGCTAAAAGAATCTTATGGTTAACGGTGTCAAACGCCTTAGAAAGATCAAGAAAAATTCCTATGGTATATTCATTTTTCTCTATACTTTGTGTTATTCTTTCAACCAGATCTATGATTGCAAGATCTGTAGAATGGTTACTTCTAAATCCATATTGATTCTGAAAAAGAATAGCTTTCTTCTCTATGTATGATATCAATCTGTTATACATTATTTTTTCAAGTACTTTAGAAAAACATGGCAAAACAGAAATAGGCCTATAATTTGTAAATTGTGTTTGATCTTCCGCTTTATAGACTGGTGTAACTAGAGAAATTTAAGGTCTTCAGGGATTATCCCAGTTTCAAAGGTCAGGTTAAAAACATGACATAAAGGATTGGAAATTGAGTGAGAAATATTCCTCATAATTTTAGGGTTTATCCCATCTATACCATAGCTACTTTTAGGTTTCAATTTACGGATTATTTCATCTACTTCTATAGGAGTAGCTTTATTTAGCATCATTGAATTCACAAAATCGCCTTTCAAATATATTAAGTAATTATTAGAGAGTTTGTCAAACTTCTTTGCAAGATTGGGACCTACATTTACAAAGAAATCATTAAATTTGTTTGCAATTTCTTTAGGATTGTTTATAGTTTTGTTGTCATCTTTGAAGTTTGATGGGAATGTTTTTTCCTTATTTTTCCGCGATCCAATTAACTCATTGATTATATTCCAAGTTTTCCTTAGATTTCCACTGGATTCATCTAACTGTGAATTATAATGTTTTTTCTTTGCAATTCTTATTAAATGGTTTAACTTATTTCGGTAATTCTTATATTTAGTCTCATTTTCTTTAGTTGGTTTGCGTAAGAATGTTTTGTATAGTTTTTCTTTTTGCTTACTGGATGTTATTAAGCCTGATGATATCCAAGGTGTTTTACATCTCCTTCTTTGCTTTAAACTTAATTTCTTTATAGGAAAGTGTTTATTGTATATCTTGAGAAATAGTTCTAAGAAAACTTTATATGATGACTCGGTACAATTATTTTCCAAAACATCTTTCCATGTCATACTTTCAAATTCCAAAGTAAAAGATTCTATTGCTTTATCTGAGAAGTTTCGAGTGGTTAAAAATTCTTTCATTTCTCTGTTGTCAGCTTGCAGTGTATTATCAGTATTTATCATAAATATCGGTAAGTGATCTGATAAGTCGTTGAACAAAATGCCACTTATCTGTTGATTATTCCTACCAGTTTGTTTATGGAAGATATTATCGATAAGGGTTGCAGTGCTTCTTGTTATTCTAGTGGGTTTTGTGATAAGTGGCAAGAATCCTGAAGATGTCAGATTGTCAAAAAATTCATTAGAAAATTTACAGTATTCATATTTTAGTAAGTCTAAGTTAAAGTCTCCAAGCAGAAAACATTCTTTATTCTCAGTATCAATAATGCTTAATGTATTTTTCAGGGTTTTCTTGAAATTACCAAAGTTGTTATTTGGTGGTCTATAAACGGTTCCTATGATAATGTTGGACGATTTGTTTCTCTCAATTTCTATGAACAGGGACTCTACATCCTCGTTATTTAGCGCGTCCATTAAATCATTACGAATTTTGTAATTCAAGTTTTCCTTTACAAGAACGCAAATACCCCCTCCGTCTTTGTTTTTCCTGTTTTTGGTAATGCTTTTATAACCATCGATGTTGAATTCATCGTCAATGTCATCTTTAAACCAGGTTTCTGTTAAAGATATTACAGAGAATGGGAAATCCAGTAGATTGAGATAACTTAGTAGCGCATCTTTTTTATTTTTTAGGCTTCTTATATTCAGGTGTAGAAGTGATAATTCATTTAATAGTTGTAAGTTTTTATCTTTAATGAGATGGCGAAAATCCATAGATGTGAAGTATCGATTTAAACTTAGGGGTTTAAAATCATCGACATCATTGAAAGCTTTAAATGGATTAAAAACTAGTTCATTTAGTCGGTCTAAGTCTCTTTGGCATAAGTTATATTTCATGGTTTCAAGCAAATCATCATCATTTAAACTATTAAATGGGAATTGAGTTTCTTTACATTGATAACAAATGTAATTATTTAGTGCTGATTTAATTTCCTTTAGGGTATCAGATTTAGTGCATGTTAGATTAAAATGATAATTAGCTCCACACTGTCTACAACTGATAAGCTTGGCCCCATTACCAGCTATCTCAATGTTGCAAGTATTACAGTATCTCAAATGGTTGCTAATTGTCGCGAGTTATAGTTCATACAATAGAATAAGCTTAACTGATTAAAAAAAATTGAATTAAGTACAAAAGAATAGTCTCTTTCTAGAAAGCGCATACATGTATGCTGCGAAAATATACTTAGCTTGCTTGCATAGCTGCGTCGTCATTGTCATTGGCTCTAACTCTTTGTCCATTAATAATGAGTTTATCCTTCACAAAAGACACTCTCTGCTTACTGTGCGCTCTCAGCGCACAGTACGTCCCAAACGGATAGTAAGGCGTCTTAGAAAAAAGCCATCAGATGAGAGGGGAGGAGTGAGTAGGGTAGGAAGGTTATAGCGTCGACAGAGCGGAAATGACCTGTTTAGATCACTAAATTTCAAATAATAAGGTCAGGTTAACTCAGAAAAGCTTGATTTTTTTGCATACAAACTCCTTGTCTTATTAGAAACAAAATATCAAAAATGACTTTTTTCTAATGGATCCGTCTTTGAGATATTAGGCTTTAAACTTTGGTTTCTGTGCCATTTTATGGGAGAATTGGTACTTTGATCAGGAATTCTGCAAACTTTGTTCAATCATATCTAAAATTCATATTCTTCAAATTTCTTGAAAATTTGGAATTATGCTTTTGGTCATAGAAACTCTTTGTATACGGAATCTTGAGCTTATATATTTAAATATGGCGAAGTTAGACAATTCATTTTTGGTCATTTCCGCTCTGTCTATAGCGTCTAGAACGTGGAGCGGCAAGCTCTGGACGGAGACCGGGAAATTTCCCATATTCAGAGTTAGACTTATTTCTCGTCTCTGCTTGATATCCCTCGAAGACAAGAACACCAAGAGGACATGAAACATTATTTCAGCTTGCAGTTGGAAGTCCAACTGCAAGTCCCCCGCGGAGGAAATCTTTGAATCGCTCCAAAATGCGCAAAATAGAAGAAAATAATAATTTAAAATTGAGATCTTAACGTTTTGGCCCAAAAGCCGGAAAATGCTGAATTTTAAAAAACGCGTAAAATATAACAAAAAGGTTTATGTCAAACTGTCGTGCAGGTAAAGCATTATTTCTTGTGTAAATCTGATATGATTCAGTTAAGATTTGATAAAGTTATAGCTGTTTGAATATTTTCACAAGAGACAATGAGTGAGAGGTTTAGCAGACCTGATGAGATCTCATTAACAAAAACTCTTGTGAAAATATTCACACTGCTATAACTTTGTCAAATCTTAACTAAATCTTATCAGATTTACACAAGAAATAATGCTTTGCCTGTATGGGGTGCCAAATGTAAAATATTATTTACCATAAATACGGTAAGTACTTCCATTATATGTATACATAGGGGCTACATTTCCCTTATATGCCGCAGATGCCTTATATAATAAAAATGATTTTAGACATATAAGCAATACGGCGTAAAATGGTTTTTGGCATATAACCAAATTAACGAATAGTGGCTGTTTGCTAAATAACCAATTCTCTGATATGAGTTATCCGCAATGGTTTTATGATGGTTTATCGTGGAATCGAGGCTGGCAGTACCGAAACGAGGCTGTAGCATCCAAGATGGCGAACAACATGGAAGAAGATAAGATGTAAAGGTATTGACTTAATCTATTTTATTTTGGTTCTCACGAATTCGACATGTTCTCTGATTTTTAGTTCCATACTTATAGGATGTTTTGGCTGTTTTTATTTTTCGGTTCTTAATGAAGGTAAACAGAATTTTCAATAGAAATAGACGCTGTTACTTTCGACGGTGCGGATCTCATTTCAGATGAAAGCAAAAGACAAATCGCTGCAGTTCTTGGTTTGCTGTGCCCATCAAAACCGCCTTGTTTGGTCTCGAATGGCCAAAACGGTCGAGAAAAAGGAGCGAAATGAAATGAAATTTAACGACCTTCTAGGCCTGTTTATCGAAGCTTGCGGTAACATACAGCAAGCCGGGTCCCTCGCAGGAAAAAATTATTAAGATTCAAGTGTGCCGCATTAATTCACGGCGCCAGTTACAGCTCATGGGCACCCAACGATCATTTTCGAATAAATATCTGTATGGATAGCGCGAGAGCTGAAATTTTCGCTTCAGAAATTAATAAAAGCTTTAATTTTCGTATGTAGATTATAAGTTACACCTTACTTTAGACGCAGAACCAATCCTTTTCTTCTCATTTGAACATATGGTCCAGATTGAATAAATTCACAGCCACTCTTGTTAAGGTTATTCCCCTGTTTTGCACGGCGCACGCTGTTCTGCGCATGGACGCGCGATCAATTCGTTCGAAAATGACGCAATCGAGCGCGCGCGCGCAAGCTAAATATCCCCATTTGAGCGAGAAACACCAAGAAAAAGTCGCGTTTTGGGATATTGCGCGAAAACAAGATTGGGCACCCCCATTTTTTATTTTGCCATTTTGATAAGACTATCATTCCCCTGTTATAAAAAAAGTTTAAAGAAATTTCCACGACAAGTTTTTGAGCTATCCTCATAAAAAGCTCCAAAAAGAGTCACCAAAGACTCACAAATTATCACGAGCGCTGCGCACATTTTTGCACATTTTCAAGAGTAGCGTCAACACACATAGAAAATTAAACATTCTAATGTTCGTCCTAGGTAGTGAAGCATCCAACAATTCTGTTCAAACTTGCAAGCAAACTGGATTGCTTCATAAGTGAGCGTTTTATCACAATTTTCTTGTTTCGCGTATTCCTTCACAAAATAGCCCTCAGGCACTAAAAATGGGGTATGTTTGCGCCATCACAGTTTCTAAACAAGCATGGGCACCCCCTCTTTTTATTTCATATTTTCATTCCTTATATACTAAATAGTAAATAGACAAATTAAGAAAAAAAATTCTACGACAAGTTTTATTTCAGGGGAATTACCTTAAGCCATAGGCCTGACAGGCTATGGGAAATGTTTGAAAAATAACCGAATTGTTTGAAAAATGTCTTTAATATTTATAGACACAAATACACGGAATACTTATACTTTATGATCCGGTGTGTTTAGTGTGAGTAGAATGGGAGCGAGCGTGCATTGTAACGATCGACCAGTGGCTTGAAGTTCAGACCCAAATTGTCCCCTTGAAACCGATAATGTAATCACAATATACACAGCAGATCATAAAGTGACTATTCTTTATTTTGTTTCTATAAATATTTAAGACATTTTTAAAACAATTGGGATATTTTTCAAACTTTTACAAGTAGCCTGTGAGACCAGCAGAGCAGAGGCATCTCTAATTTACAATGCTCATCTGAAGAGAACTGTCCTTAGGTATGCCTGCCTTTAAGAACAACTCTGTTTTATTATCATAGGAACAAATGATGGGTAGAGTCTCCTCAACCCCAGCAGTATTGGTTTAAACATAGACTCGTACAGCCAATCATCTCAATCATCTCTCAACCCGAAAAGGCCAAGGAAGACAGGGCGATAATTCTCAGCGACGTTTGCTACACGTCTTTAGTCACTACATTTGCAGACTCAATAAACCACTGTTTATTTCTTTGGAATCTTGTGGTGTTGCAGAGAACTAACGGGGGGGGGGGGGGGGGGGGGGTTGTACCGCAATTAGTGAAAGGTGGCTTTTTTGAAACCTTTACATTATTATCAAAATACCGCTTTCATTGCGACCAATTGGACCACCCTGGTGACTGACTAACCTCAGGTCTGCGGTAGGGAATACAATTTGACCGTAGGTCTACGGTAGGGTATAAAAAACGAGGATTTTTGGTATCTGATAGGGTCAGGTTTTGGAGAACTTTTGGAGACCCGGGGGGCATTTGCAGACTCAATAAACCACTGTTTATTTCTTTGGAATCTTGTGGTGTTGCAGAGAACTAACGGGGAGGGGGGGGGGGGGAGGTTGTACCGCAATTAGTGAAAGGTGGCTTTTTTGAAACCTTTACATTATTATCAAAATACCGCTTTTATTGCGACCAATTGGACCACCCTGGTGACTAACCTCAGGTCTGCGGTAGGGAATACAATTTTGACCGTAGGTCTACGGTATAGGGTGACCGGTAGGGTATAAAAATCGAGGATTTTTGGTATCTGATAGGGTCAGGTTTTTGGAGAACCTTTGGAGACCCGGGGGGCTGTGGCCTATACAGATAATTAGGCCTAGGACAAAAGTCGAATTACAGCCGCATTTAATACATTTATAACAATAGATAACGTTTTGCTGCAAAGTGTAATGAGCCAATATCTTTTGAAAAGAATTTAATCGACGCGGCTTGAATTTGACGTATGCCCTTGGTCTAGAAATAGTAAATTCATGCCAAGGGCCACGGTGCGTGCGTTCAAGTGGTGGGGCTTATAAGGAAGAATGTACCACGAAAGTGGTAGGGCTGAATACAAGAAATGTATGATGATTTCTTGGAAAAGTGATAAGGCTATAGCCCTACCAGCCCCTCCCCCTCCGCGGCCCCTGATTCAAACGCTGAATTGATAGAAAAACGATACATGATGGTACGAGAAAACTAATAAGCAAGGCCTTGTAATTTTACTTGGTTTACATGATAAGAAAAAAATGTACTCATTAAATTAACATCAATTCCCCAAAATCTTACGTCACCACCGAAGAACGAGTTTGTTAATGATTATGGACAAGCGATATTGAAAACTATATTTTTTCAAATGACTGAGAGTATGAAAGCCATGTCGTTCTATCATTTAGGCGAGGAAAACAAGGTCTTATGCGGGTTATGCGAGGAAATCAGAATTTCGAAATTTATTGGAGGTTTAAACCAGCATAATGCGAGGACCCTAGCAGGTCTATGCATGTTGAGCCTTAAGGGTATAAAACAAATTAAATATATCGAAATTGATCATGCATCTATAAGTTAAAGGAGTAACGATTGGTGATTATTTAATTGATTGACGCTAGCGTATCTCTGATCGTTGAACCGCCTCATCCTTGTTGTGTATATAGGGCTGGCGGATAAAAAGCTACAGCCCAAGGACTCACTAACTAATACCTCGTCCACGCCACGAAATCCAGAGGGCAACAACAAGCGTAATAAGTAGATGCTAAGAAAATGCGGGTTAGCAACGACAAGCGTAATAGATGAGAAAACGCGACTGAGCAGCAACGAGGGTAGTAGATAGACGCTGAGAAAACGCGACTGAGCAGCAACGAGAGTAGTAGATAGACGCTGAGAAAACGCGACTGAGCAGGAACGAGGGTAGTAGATAGACGCTGAGAAAACGCGACTGAGCAGCAACGAGGGTAGTAGATAGACGCTGAGAAAACGCGACTGAGCAGGAACGAGGGTAGTAGATAGACGCTGAGAAAACGCGACTTAGCAACAACAATCCTACAAGACGATGACGCTGAGAAAACGCGACAGACCAACAGCAAGCGTAGATAGACGACGAGAAAACGCGACAGACCAACAATAAGCGTAGATAGACGACGAGAAAATGCGACAGAGATAGATTCTCTAAGGAGTTATTCCAACAACTTCTATACCATTTGCATTATTCTAGTTGAGAACTCGCGGAACGATCATAACGAAGACAACACGTCGCTACAAGAACATGTGCATCTTGGCGAGGAGAAACAAGCTTCCCCCCCCCCCCCCCAAAAAAAAAGCCGTCCAGTGATAGGCCTGGCGGGCAGTCGCCATGTTCGAAAAAACCCTTAGGTAAGCGTGAGTTCGACGCTGCAAGCATGGAGATTTGTTATTTTGGCCGCGCTAATTCACGCACATAAAGAATTATAATTTCGACATTCGGGACGCGCTTTGCTTTCCTCTGAGGCTTGACGCAATGATTTGATTAAAACAAAGGCGCGCGTCAAAATTAGCATCGTGGCAACTTAAAATAGTTGCCATGACGACCTCAAATACTGTCAAGGCTTGTGGATTTATGAATGTAGCCTGAATCTCCCTAACCGCCAGGGTTGGAGGATTGGCGCTTTGTTGATCGGGTATAACGTCGGGGGCACTGCAACCTTGTCATCGATCACGTTGTATTCATCGAGAGAGACTTCCTCAGAACCGGCTGTGTCATACTCCTGTCCTTCTCTACTCATCTTGGAGCCGTCTGAGAAGCCACCTGTCGCCACTGGAGCATCACCATCATTTTCCATCACCAGCTCACCTACAGCCGGGTCCGTACTACCATCAGAGGTCTGGACTGCGCTCACATCAACTGGCGTCACCTGTTGCGCTTGAGACGCTCTCCCCAGTATTCCGCTCAACTACCGCTCCCAGGTCTCCGTCATTCTCACTGCCTTCCTTTTCCTCTGCCCTCCTTATACGGGCCGTATGTTCTCCAATGTGATCTGCATTGAGCATATCATTCCTATAAAAGTATTGAAACTGCTCTTAGCAAAGACAGAGGCGGTGCCACAATGGCCGGATCCACGGACTCTGAAAGAGTTGAGGTCATTCTTGGGCTTCGCATCGTACTACCGAAGAATTGTACCAGGCAGCACCATTACACGGCAGCATCTCAGCCAAAGCGAAAAAAGAAGCAAGGTACTATCGTCAAAGAACAATGAGGAGGAGAGCATTTGACGGATCGTACAATGCTCTGACGAGTGCACCAGTGCTGGCTTATCCTGACTACACTAAACCCTATATAGACGACGAGAAAACAAGACTGGGTATCAACAAGCGTAGATAGACGCTGAGAAAATGCGATTTAGCAACAACAAGCGTTGTAAGCACGACGATGAAAACGCGACAAACCAGCGCAGTCAATAGACGCTGTAAAAACGCGACTGATCAAAACAACTGTAGATAGACTAGTCAAGGAGTGCTTCGATGAGTACAGTGATCAAGGGCGTAATAACTTGGAAAGTAACGTGATACAAGAACAAGATACAAGAAAATGGGTCATGCGAAGATTTTATCGTACTTAAACGATTGTCTGCGTAGACTCATTCCTGAGAAGAAGCGGAAATGGTCAGAATATCTACCAGAACTATAATTGTTTTCGAGCACAATTTTGAGCATATGCTATGTTTTTGGGAGCAACGATCAAAAGCTCTTAATACTCGAATCTTCGAGCATAATTTATCTGACCCTATCACAACTTCGACTAGCCTCTGCTTTCTGGGTTTTTGGTTAGGTCCGGCACAATACCGCTTTCTTTCCCGGCTGCTACAGCTCTACCGACTTTGGGATCTTCTTCGCCAGTAAGTTCGTCTCCTCCTTTTGTTGAAAATGGCCGCTGTATCTTTAAGGACTGCCGCCGGGCTCACTGCGATGGAGTGTTTCGTTTGCTGACCTCTTTGGAGCCACCCTCCTGTCCCCTTGACTATTGCCTGGTGGAGACTTTGCACAATCATGGACGAAGTGGCCATCCTCCCCACAACCACTTGGGCGTGGTCCTGTTGCCAGCAGTTGATTGAGAGTTTCATGCTGCCGATTAAACACCCTTTCTGCTGCTCGATGTGGGTCATCAGCACCTTCTGCTGCCTCTGCATCTCCTCTGCAAGTTCTCTCTGTCCCGGCCAGAGAGCACCTTTTGATTGTTCCTCCTCCCAGTCACCTCAGTGCACACCTCCTCCTCGTCTATGGCTGCCTCTCGGACTGCTGCTGACCGTCTTTTAGATGGTTCCTCCTTCATATGCCTGTGTCACTAGTCGCACATCTTGGAAGGTGGTGACCTGGTGTTCGCGGCCAGAGCGTTTGATGTCGCGTCACAGCAGCGGCTCCCTTAAGTTTCCAGTGAACTGTTCTTTAAGGAGCTTCTCCTTCTCCACCACAGGTTCTCCGCTCAGCCGTTCTACTCTGGCTATGAGCACTCTGTCTAGGAGCACCACCAGGGAGTGACCTGTACGGTTTCCACGTCCATCTGCCGCCTTGCGAAAAACGTTTGCATGGCTTGGATGGAGTCAGCTTCTCGCTGAAGACTTCGCGCAGGATCTGAAAGACTCCATTGGGAACTGGGGCGTGTCTTGAGCTCTTCATTGGTCCAGTTGGGAGAAAAGGAAGTCAACTGCCTCGCGTCGGTCTGTCCCCGCACTGCCCTCTCTGCTTCATACTTCCCAAACCTCCTCTCCCTCGCACTGACACACAGATGGCTGGTAATGTGATACTGCAACTGGTGGATGCCTGGCTGATGTCTGGTTGGGTGGCACTCTGCTATAGCAGCGTCTCCATCTTAGTCAGTTTGGCGTTCAGAGCGGCATCTTGATCCTCAAGCGACATTTTTCACGCTTGTTAATTTCCACAGAATTTTACACTTGGATTTAACACTTGGATTCCATTTCGGGCACCATGTGTAACAGGATGAGATGGGCTGTCAAGAGGAGCACGGATTTCTTAGGCAAATATAAAAAAAATCACACTACACAGTTTACAACTGGTTAATAAACGGGAACGACAACATGTACCCTCCTTCTGCCGTAAAATTTCTCGTCGTCTTAGTTATTGTACACTTTCTTGATTTCCAGAACATGCTGAAAATACTAGGATTGGGCTCCTTTATGCAGCAAAGTAACGAATTGGATCAATACAATATCGGAAAATTAATACGAACTCCTATACAACAAAGTCAAAGAAGTGCAATGCAATCAGATTACACATGCAATCCAGGAAATCATGTCATGCAATAAATGCCTTTATATGTGCGCGGTAACGAAAAAACGATTTTGCACTTGATATCATGAAACGCTGTCTAAGCTAACGTGAAAAATAAGGAATGATCTAGTTAACAACTATCAAAAAATATTGTCTTTTTGAACATCTCACACTAAGTTGCGTTTTCTCAGCGTCTATCTTCTACGCTTGTTGTTGCTATAAAGTGGCGTTTTCTTACAGTCGAGTCTATCTACTACGCTTGTTGTTGCAAGACGGCACGTTTTCGCCGCGTCTATCTACTACCCTTCTTGATCAGTCGCGTTTTCTCAGCGTCTATCTACTACACTTGTTGATCAGTCGCGTTTTCTCAGCGTCTCTCTACACTTGTTCTTGCTGAGTCGCGTTTTCTCAGCGTCTATCTTCTATGCTTTCTGTTGCTAAGTAACGTTTTCTTAGAGTCTATCTACTACTACACTTGTTGTTACTAAGTCGCGTTTTCTCAGCCTCTATCTACTACGCTTGTCGTTGCTAACCCGCATTATCTTAGCGTCTATTTATTACGCTTGTTGTTGCCCTATGGTTTTCTGGCGGCGTGGACGAGGTATTAGTTAGTGAGTTGCTAAGTCGCGTTTTCTCAGCGTCTATCTACTACACTTGTTTTTACTAAGTCGCGTTTTCGACGATGGTTGTTGCTAAGAAACTTTTCTCAGCGTCTAACTACTGAGCTTGTCGTTGTTAAGACACGTTTTCTAATCATCTGCAGGGGTGGACCATTAGACATTGGGGGAGTGGGGTGGCAATTTTTTTGCGTATGATTTCGGGGATCAGGTTGTGCAAGATTTTTTTTTTCGTAGACACACGCACAAAATATCTTGTAATACACGTTATACGTACATACCGAAACTTGTCAGAGTGAGAAGTATAGACAGTGGGAAAGGGTAAACCCACGAGGGGTAGAGGGTAGAACTGCGCATCGAGCAAGACCTTTTTCCCGTGGCGTTTTCTACAGGCCAAATCCTATTCCTGAATGTATATGTACAACAAATTTTCTTATGCTATATTTACATCATGGTTGAGTTAAAAAAGATATGAAGCTGTTGAACGTTTTCTCCTAGTAGAAGACATTCTCAGATAGAGGGTATCGTATTTTTCTTTCGTTGCGCATTTTGATAAACGCATTTCATCAAGCCTCAAACTGAAGGGTAGATCAACATTCCGTTTTTGTGTATAGTAAACAAAGCCTGTAGGTTTTATCATTTATGCACGCCGCAAATAACGATTCATTTGCGTGAAGCGGTCCAAATTACGAATTTGTATGCTTGTAACGTCGAATTCACGCTTACCTAAGTGGTCTTCTTTGGAATATAGTGACTGCCTGCCAGGCCTATCACTGCACGGCAAGATACACTTGTTCTTGTAAATGGCGCGAGGGTTGTGTCTTCGTTGCGCAATTTCTCACAGCCTCGCGCGCCGAAATTTTTACTAAGTATTGAGTAAAGTGAAGTAGAAAAGATAGAAAAATGCATGATAGAGAAGTTGCTGGAATAACTACTTCAGACATCTTTTTAACGATAGCCCAAGCCATGTATTTGAAGGATTTATTTTTTCTATTGAATCTTTGCAAGATTTTTTTTTTTGGGGGGGGGAGGATTGGCCTTGCACGAATTTTTTTGGGGAATTGCCACCCCTCTCCCCCAATTTCTAATGGTCCACACCTTAGCATCTATTTATTACGCTTGTTGTTGCCCTCTGGTTTTCTGGTGGCGTGGACGAGGTATTAGTTAGTGAGTCCTTGGGCTGTAGTTTTTTATCCCCCAGTCCTGTGTACACAACAAAGAGGAGGCGGTTCAAGGATCAGAGATACGCTAGCGTCAATCAATAGCGCTGCGCACAGATTACGTCACACTAATTAAAAATTCAGACAAACAAATACACTTTTCTCCCATTTTCTTAGTTTTCTCTCTAAAGAATGATACAAAATGAATTGGTAAACTGGTACTTCCACTTATTATAGCAGAGCTTGTATGTACTCCTATCCTGGCTCGTATTACGAGCGCGATCCTTCTGAATGGGATTTCAGAGCAATAGACCGATCCCGTCTTTGCTTTAATTAATTACCAAACAATGGGCAGTTTTCACTTTTCACTTTTCATTTCTAAATGTCCGAGCAACAAACTTGAAATTTGAAGATTTTGAATGAATTCTTCAGCTTTTCGTGACGAAAATATAAACCCCATATACTATGAGCAAACATCTAACACTTTCCTGCAATCGGTGTAATTTTTCATGCTCTATGCCAAAGTAACATTTTGGCTTGTCCGACGGAGCAACAGTAACTAGGGAGTAGAACAATGAAGCGGGAGCGGTCAATTGTTTGTTGCTGAGTCTTCGTGATCTGATTTTATAATCTGTGCGCAGCGCTATTGAAATAATCACCAGTGGTTACTCCTTTAGCATATAGACCCATGATCAATTTCGATATATTAAAATTTGGAAATGATGCTATTATTTTGTTTTTCCCCCCTAAGCCTCAGCCCTAAATTAACATTTCAACATAGACCTTCTTCTAGGGTTCTCGCATTCTCCCATAAATTTCGAAATAACTCATTCATATTCTCGTCAAATATCGCTTGTCGTTTTCCGGTGGTCACGTAGATGACGTGACATTATTGTTTCAAAATAATAGAGTTATGCTAATTTCCTTCGGAATGTACTCCGTATGTCTTCTTTTAGGTCTTACGTTAAAATTTATTACTACGTCAAGTAGCTCGCCAATTTTTTCAAAGTTAGATTTGCAAAAAAATCTGTGTTTAGCAGCAACGTTATCATGTAAACCAAGTAAATTACAAGGCTTGCTTGTTAGTTCTGTCGTACCATGTATCGTTTTTGTATCAAATTCAGCGTTTGAAATTTAATATTTTTAGGCCTAGGGCATACCGGTACGTCGAACTCAAGTTGTGTCCATTTAAGGTATTAATTAAGATGTCGACTCATTACACTTCCAAAAAATATATTGTTATAAATGCATTAAATGCGACTGTAATTTGACGATTGCCCTAGGCCTAATTATCCTTCATAGGTCACATCCATTCGAACTCCTCTTAGTTCACTGCGACACCACAAGTTTCCAAGGAACTAAGACAGTGGTTTATTGAGTCTGCTTGGAAATATTGTCCTGTCTTCCTTGGCCTTTTTAGACACATAGGACTTGTATATAAACCAAGCTTTTGATTTCTTTCTGCTTCCCAACTAAGTTGAGTTGATTGGCTGTACGAGCCTCTATGTTTAAACCAATACTGCTGGGGTTGAGGAGACTTTGTCCATCATTTGTTCCTGTATGATAATAAAACAGAGTTATTCTTTAAGGCATACCTAATAACAGATTATTTGTTCTCTTCAGATGAGCATTGTAAATTAGAGATGCTTCTTCTCTGCAAGAAGCTCCTAAAGTGGTCGACACCCCATGAAAGCTTGACCATAGGCCTCACAGGCTACAAGAAAAAGTTTGAAAAATAGCTGAATTGTTTGAAAAATGTCTTAAATATTTAAAGAAACAAAATAAAGAATAGCTATTTTATGACTGGTGTGTCATTCACAACAACCACATGTGTATATTGTGATTGCATTCTCAGTTTCGAGGGGGCAATTTGGGTCTGAACTTCAAGCCACTGGTCACTCAAAAAATATGTACACTCACTCCCATTCTACTAAAATCTACCCAAATTGTCCCCGTCCCCTCAAAACCGAGAATCTTATCACAATAATTTAGCGATTTAACTATTTTTAAAACTTTTTCCCGTAGCCTATGGCTTGACAAGAATGGCTGTGAATTTATTCAATGTGGACCATATGTTCAAATGAGAAGAAAAGGATTTGTTCTGCGTCTAAAGTAATCTGTTATAATTATAATCTATCTGATCTATAGAGCGGATTTCAGGTGACTGTAACTACTCCTATAGGTTTTGTTCAGAATTCGTGTAATTACTTTGCGATTGGTTTACTACAGTCATATGAAAACCGCTCTATACGAAAATTTTAAGCTTTTAATTCTGAAGCGAAAATTTCAGCTCTCGCGCGTAGCGCTATCCATGTACAGACTTTATACGAAAATGATCGTTGGGTGCCCCTGGAGCTGTAACTGGCGCCGTGTAATCACTTGAATCTTAATATTTTTTTCCTGTGAGGGGCCTATCATGCGTTAACAGCCGAACTAAACCTGGGTTTAGTTCAACTCAACCCAGGTTTAGTTCGGCTATCAACGCAGGCTATGAGGGGCCCAGCTTGCTGTACCTGTACGTTACCGCAAGCTTCGATAAACTCCATTTCATGTTTCTCCTATTCTCGCCCGTTTGGCCATTCGAGACCAAACATAAAAGCGTTGTGGATGGGCACAGCAAACTAAGAACTGCAGCGATTTCTTTTTTCATCTGAATGAGATCCGCACCGTCGAAAGTAGCAGCGTCTACTTCTATTGAAATTCGATTTACTTTTATTTAAAAGCACACAAAAAACAGCCAAAACATCCTTCAAGTATGGAACTAAAACATAGAATATGTCGAATTCGTGAGAACCAAATAAAATAGATAAAGTCAATACCTTATCTTCTTCCATGTTGTTCGCCATCTTGGATTCTTATACAGCCTCGTTTCAGTACTGCCAGCCTCGATTCCACGATAAAACCACCATACCATTGCGGATAACTCATATCAGAGAATTGGTTATTTAGCAAACAACCACATTCGTTAATTTGGTTATATGCCAAAAAAACATTTTACACCGTATTGCTTATATCTCTAAAACATTTTTATTACCTAAGGCATTTGCGACATATAAAGGAAATGTATGCATATAATGAAAATACTTACATATAAATATTTTTACATTTGGCGCCCCATATGCCTGCACGTCAGTTTGACTTAAACCTTTTTTTATTTTACGCGTTTTCTAAAATTCAGCATTTTCCGGTTTTTGGGCCAAAAAATTAAGTATCTCAATTTTATAAGTATCAAAACAAAAATTATATCTTAACAAAGTATGGGGTGCCAAATGTAAAAATATTATTTACGATAAATACGGTAAGCACTTTCATTATATGTATACATAGGGGCTACATTTCCCTTATATGCCGCAAATGCCTTATATAATAAAAATGATTTTATACATATAAGCAATACGGCGTAAAATGGTTTTTGGCATATAACCAAATTAACGAATGTGGTTGTTTGCTAAATAACCAATTCTCTGATATGACTTATCCGCAATGGTTTTATGGTGGTTTATCGTGGAATCGAGGCTGGCAGTACCGAAACGAGGCTGTAGCATCCAAGATGGCGAACAACATGGAAGAAGATAAGATGTATTGACTTAATCTATTTTATTTTGGTTCTCACGAATTCGACATGTTCTCTGATTTTTAGTTCCATACTTATAGGATGTTTTTGCTGTTTTTATTTTTCGGTTCTTAATGAAAGTAAACAGAATTTTCAATAGAAATAGACGCTGTTACTTTCGACGGTGCGGATCTCATTTCAGATGAAAGCAAAAGACAAATCGCTGCAGTTATTGGTTTTCTGTGCCCATCAAACCGCTTTTATGTTTCGCTCGAATGGCCAAACGGTCGAGGAAAAAGGAGCGAAATGAAATGAAATTTTAACGACCTTCTAGGTCTGTTTATCGAAGCTTGCGGTAACATACAGCAAGCCGGGTCCCTCGTAGGAAAAAAATATTAAGATTCAAGTGTGCCGCATTAATTCACGGCGCCAGTTACAGCTCAGGGGACCCAGCGATCATTTTCGTATAAATATCTGTATGGATAGCGCGAGAGCTGAAATTTTCGCTTCAGAAATTAATAAAAGCTTTAATTTTCGTACTCTTTATTGTGAGTAGAATGGGAGCGAGCGTGCAATATTGTAACGATCGACCAGTGGCTTGAAGTTCAGACCAAATTGTCCCCTTGAAACCGATAATGTAATCCAATATACACACTAGATCATAAAGTGACTGTTCTTTATTTTGTTTCTATAAATATTTTAAAATATTTAAAAATATTTAAAAAACATTAAAAAAGACATTTAAAAGACATTTTAAAAAGACATTTTTAAAAGACATTTTAAAACAATTGGGATATTTTTCAAACTTCTTCCAGTAGCCTGTGAGGCCTGCAGAGCAGAGGCATCTCTAATTTACAATGCTCATCTGAAGAAAACTTTCCTTAGGTATGCCTTTAAGAATAACTCTGTTTTATTATCATAGGAACAAATGATGGGTAGAGTCTCCTCAACCCCAGCAGTATTGGTTTAAACATAGACCCGTACAGCCAATCATCTCAATCATCTCTCTACCCGAAAAGGCCAAGGAAAACAGGACGCGGACAGACGTTGCTACACGCATTTAGTCACTACATTTACAGACTCAATATAAAGCACTGTTTATTTCTTTGGAATCTTGTGGTGTTGTAGAGAACTAACGGGGGGGAGGGGTCGGGGGGGTTGTACCGCAATTAGTGGAAAGGTCTGGGGTTTTTTGGAACCTTTTCATTATTAGCAAAATACCGCTTTCATTGCGGCCAATTGGACCACTCTGGTGACTAACCTCAGGTCTGCGGTAGGGAATACAATTTTGACCGTAGGTCTACGGTAGGGTATAAAAAACGAGGATTTTTGGTATCTGATAGGGTCAGGTTTGGAGAACTTTTGGAGACCCGGGGGACTGTGGCCTATACGGATAATTAGGCATAGGACAAAAGTCGAATTACAGCCGCATTTAATACATTTAGGGGCTATTCATTTTTAATCAGGGAGGGGGGGCTGGTGGAAATGAGGGGAGACCCTGTATTTTTTTGGGTGGCCCCCCTTTCATGTCCGTATTTTTTTAGGTGGCCCCAAAAAATCCAATGTATTTTTTCTGGTGCCCCCCCCCCCCCCCCCCCCTCCCCTCTTATAAATGCTTGCCCTGTAAGATAGACTCTTGCCTAAGTGATGCAGTCTCATTCTTCTTAACGTTTTTCTTACTTCTGTAAAAGCTAAGGAACCGATCCCCCCTCAGAACTATTAAACGTTTCCGTGACACCCACCTCGGGTCCACTATTTGACCTAATAGAAGACATTTTACATAAAGAGGGGGTCACATAATTCTTCTTTTTGCGCCAAGCGCGCCCAACTTTTGATAACCGCATTTCATCAAGCCTCAGAAAAAGGGTAGATAGTTTTTTGTGTATAGTAAACAAAGCCTGTCAGGAGCCCAGGAATACGCTAATTATATAGGTTAGATGAAAGCTCCTAGTGAAGGGCTCCTGAGCCTTTAGGTAATTTTTTTCTTTTGCTCCGCAAATGAAGAAATTATTATTATTCATGTGCGTGAAGCGCGGCCCAAATGACTAAACGTTGAACTCATGCTTACCTAAGGTGTGTTCTTTCAAAATAGAGACTGCCCGGCAGGCCTATCAGTGCATATTAGACGTTAAATTCTGCATGCACGCGAAGCGCGCCGAAATTTTTATTAAGTATTGAGTGAAATTAGAAACATATAAGCGAGTTGAAACATGTAACAAACATATTGCATGCTGTAAAAAATACAAACTTTTCGTTTCCTCCCTGTTATGTGCTTGTATTTTTTTGGGTGACCCCCTTTAGTGGCGTATTTTTTTGGGTGACCCCCCCTTTGAGGCCGTATTTTTTGGGGTGACCCCCCCCCCCCCTCATTTCCACCAGCCCCCTCTCCCTGATAAAAAATGAAGGGTCCCTTATAACAATAGATAACGTTTTTTTGTAAAGTGTAATGAGCCAATATCTTTTGAAAAGAATTTAAGGGGTGTCACGATTTTTGGGTTATTTTAGGTGGCGTAAATACAGTCAAATTCATAAGGAATGAGCAAAATAATCGTCTAGGTTTGTTAAAGAACCTTTCAACTGCGTAAGGACAGGAGGAGTATTTGTGCATATTATCGAGCGGATGGAATTTGATTGCGAAATGGTATTTTTGATTTCTTACCAGGCTGAACTGTTTTCAAACTTGGAAATCTGATAGCGATAGGTATAAAATCTTACGTAAGATTTGCCTGTATAATGCAAATTTCAGTTCCCTTTTCATTCTAAGACTAAGTTGAAGCATAGTATAGGATGCATAGTATGTGATTCTTCTACAGAAAACTAGCCTAGTTTTATAGAATTTTGTTAAAACAACCGTGACATAGCCCCTTTAATCGACGCGGCTTGAATTTGACGTATGCCCTTGGTCTAGAAATAGTAAATTAATGCCAACACGGTGTGTGCGTTCAAGTGGTGGGGCTTATAAGGAAGAATGTACTACGAAAGTGGTAGGGCTGAATACAAGAAATGTATGATGATTTCTTGGAAAAGTGATAAGGCTATAGCCCTAACGCGACTGAGCAGCAACGAGAGTAGTAGATAGACGCTGAGAAAACGCGACTGAGCAGCAACGAAAGTAGTAGATAGACGCTGAGAAAACGCGACTGAGCAGGAACGAGGGTAGTAGATAGACGTTGAGAAAACGCGACTGAGCAGCAACGAGAGTAGTAGATAGACGCTGAGAAAACGCGACTAAGCAACAACAATCCTACAAGACGATGACGCTGAGAAAACGCGACAGACCAACAATAACCGTAGATAGACGACGAGAAAACGCGACAGAGATAGATTCTCTAAGGAGTTATTCCAACAACTTCTATACCATTTGCATTATTCTAGTTGAGAACTCGCGCAACGATCATAACGAAGACAACACGTCGCTGCAAGAACATGTGCATCTTGGCGAGGAGAAACAAACTCCCCCCCCTCCCAAAAAAAAGCCGTCCAGTGATAGGCCTGGCGGGCAGTCGAAAAAAATGTTCGAAAAAACCCTTAGGTAAGCGTGAGTTCGACGCCGCAAGCATGGAGATTTGTTATTTGGGCCGCGCTAATTCACGCACATTCGGGACGCGCTTTGCTTTTCTCTGAGGCTTGACGCAATGATTTGCTTAAAACAAAGGCGCACGTCTAAATTAGCATCGTGGCAACTTAAATTAGTTGCCATGACGACCTCAAATACTGTCAAGATTTAAACTGAAGGCTTGTGGATCTATGAATGTAGCCTGAATTTCCCTAACCGCCAGGATTGGGAGATTGGCGCTTTGTTGATCGGGTAGAACGTCGGGGGCACTGCAACCTTGTCATCGATCACGTTGTATTCATCTAAAGAGACTTCCTCAGAACCAGCTGGCATACTCCTGTCCTTCTCTACTCATCTCGGAGCCGTCTGAGAAGCCAACTGTCGCCACTGGAGCATCATCATCAACTTCCATCACCAGCTCACCTACAGCCGGGTCCGTACTACCATAGTACTACGTACTACCATCAGAGGTCTGGACTGCGCTCACTGGCGTCGCCTGTTGCGCTTGAGACGCTCTCCCCAGTATTCCGCTCAACTACCGCTTCCAGGTCTCCGTCATCCTCACTGCCTTCCTGTTCCTCTGAACTCCTTATACGGGCCGTCCCGTTGTCCTTTTCAAGTTTTCTCCAATGTGATCTGCATTGAGCATATCATTCCTATAAAAGTATTGAAACTGCTCTTAGCAAAGACAGAGGCGGTGCAACAATGGCCGGATCCACGGACTCTGAAAGAGTTGAGGTCATTCTTGGGCTTCGCATCGCACTACCGAAGATTTGTACCAGGCAGCACCATTACACGGCAGCAATCTCAGCCAAAGCGAAAAAAGAAGCAAGGTACCATCGTCAAAGAACAATGAGGAGGAGAGCATTTGACGGATCGTACAATGCTCTGACGAGTGCACCAGTGCTGGCTTACCCTGACTACAATAAACCCTATATAGACGACGAGAAAACACGACTGGGTATCAACAAGCGTAGATAGACGCTGAGAAAATGCGATTTAGCAACAACAAGCGTTGTAAGCACGACGATAAACGACGATGAAAACAGCAGACGGTGTGGCAAGAGGCCTCTGCAGCTAATGACTCGTCGATTCTCGGCACGGTGTATGCGTCCGGCCTCGTTTTCCTGTTGACGCCGTGGTAGTCAAAACACAGACACAACGTTGCCGACGTTTTCCGGATCAAAATGATAACGTGTATATACAAATAATGAGCTGCGCGCGCTCAAAAAGACAAACGCGCGCAAGGAAAAGAATACGCTAGTTACAAAATTGTTCTCTAAGATTGCCCAGCGCAGTACGTCGAGGAAACACGCATGCCTCTACACGCACGTTTCCGTAATCACAAGTGTACCATCAAAAGCTGGGAAAAATATGCGGAAACGTGACCAGTGTCGGCCCACTTCAACCCCAGCAACGGCCATAGCATGTCAGACCTTACCATCAAGGCAATCAAGAAGGTGGCCAAGTCTGAAGACCTCACCACTGTAGAGGGCTTCTGGATAAACAAGTTGAGAACAATAACTCCTGATGGACTCAATCTTAGAGAAGAGTTTTAGTTTTTCTCTTTTGTAACTAGCGTATTCTTTTACTTGCGCGCGTTTGTCTTTTTGAGCGCGCAGCTCATTATTTGTATATACACGTTATCATCTTTGTAACGGTTTTAGTAGCCGCCTTGATGAAGGATTGAAAGTAAAATCCGAAACGTTGGCGTCTCTCGGCTCCTGTTTTGTTTGCTTTTTACCCTATGCACTTTATATCATGAAACGCTGTCTAAGCCAGTGAAAAATAAGAAATAATCTAGTTAACAACTATCAAAAATTATCGTCTTTTTGAACATCTCACACTAAGTTGCGGTTTCTTAGCGTCTATCTTCTACGCTTGTTGTTGCTATAAAGTTGCATTTTCTTACAGTCGGGTCTATCTACTACGCTTGTTGTTGCAAGACGGCACGTTTTCTCCGCGTCTATCTACTACCCTTCTTGATCAGTCGCGTTTCTCAGCTTCTCTCTACCACACTTCTTGATAGTCGCGTTTTCTCAGCGTCTCTCTACTACACTTGTTGATCAGTCGCGTTTTCTCAGCTTCTCTCTACTACACTTGTTGATCAGTCGCGTTTTCTCAGCGTCTCTCTACTACACTTGTTGATCAGTCGCGTTTTCTCAGCTTCTCTCTACTACACTTGTTGATCAGTCGCGTTTTCTCAGCTTCTCTCTACTACACTTCTTGATAGTCGCGTTTTCTGAGCGTCTCTCTACTACACTTGTTGGTCAGTCGCGTTTTCTCAGCCTCTATCTACACTTGTTCTTGCTAAGTTGCGTTTTCTCAGCGTCTATCTTCTATGCTTTCTGTTGCTAAGTAACGTTTTCTTAGAGTCTATCTACTACTACACTTGTTGTTACTAAGTCGCGTTTTCTCATCATCTATCTACTACGCTTGTCGTTACTAACCCGCATTTTCTTAGCGTCTATTTATTACGCTTGTTGTTGCGCTCTGGTTTTCTGACGGCGTGGACGAGGTATTAGTTAGTGAGTTAAGTCGCGTTTTCTCAGCGTCTATCTACTACACTTGTTTTTACTAAGTCGCGTTTTCGACAATGGTTGTTGCTAAGAAACTTTTTCTCAGCGTCTAACTACTGAGCTTGTCGTTGTTAAGACACGTTTTCTAATCATCTGCAGGGGTGGACCATTAGACATTGGAGGAGTGGGGTGGCAATTCTTTGGGTTTTTTCGGGGATCAGGTTGTGCAATATTTTTTATATTTTTCGGACTCGAATTTTTTTCGCAGACACACGCACAAAATATCTTGTAATACACGTTAATTACGTACATACCGAAACTTGTCAGAGTGAGAAGTATAGACAGTGGGAAAGGGTAAACCCACGAGGGGTAGAGGGTAGAACTGCGCATCGAGCAAGACCTTTTCCCGTGGCGTGTTCTACAGGCCGTCCAAATCCTATTCCTGTATGTATATGTACAACAAATTATCTTATGCTATATTTATATGGTTGAGTTAAAAAGATATGAAGCTGTTAAACGTTTTCGCCTAGTAGAAGAAATTCTCAGATAGAGCGTATCGCATTTTTCTTTCGTTGCGCATTTTGATAAACGCATTTCATCAAGCCTCAAACTGAAAGGGTTGATCAACATTCCGTTTTTGAGTATAGTAAACAAAGCCTGTAGGTTTTATCATTTATGCACGCCGCAAATAAAGATTCATTTGCGTGTAGCGGTCCAAATGACGAATTTGTATGCTTGTAACGTCGAATTCACGCTTACCTAAGTGGTCTTCTTTCGAATATAGTGACTGCCTGCCAGGCATATCACTGCACAGGAAATTATTATTATTCATTTGCGTGAAGCAGTACACATGACGAATTGCTATACTGTAACGTCGAATTCACGCTTACCTAAGTGGTCTTCTTTCGAATATAGTGACTGCCTGCCAGGCCTATCACTGCACGGCAAGATACACTTGTTCTTGTAAATGGCGCGAGGGTTGCGTCTTCGCTGCGCGATTTCTCACAGCCTCGCGCGCCGAAATTTTTGCTAAGTATTGAGTAAAGTGAAATAGAAAAATGCATGATAGAGGAGTTGCTGGAATAACTACTTCAGACATTTTTTTAACGATAGCCCAAGCCATGTGCCTAATTTCTAATGGTCCACACCTTAGCATCTATTTATTACGCTTGTTGTTGCCCTCTGGTTTTCTGGTGGCGTGGACGAGGTATTAGTTAGTGAGTCCTTGGCTGTAGTTTTTTATCCCCCAGTCCTATGTACACAACAAGGAGGAGGCAGTTCAAGGATCAGAGATACGCAGGGGGGCAATCAATAGCGCTGCGCACAGATGACGTCACACTAATTAAAAAATCAAACAAACAAACATACTTTTCTCCCATTTTCTCAGTTTTCTCTCTAAAGAATGATACAAAATGAATTGGTAAACTGGTACTTCCACCTATTATAGCAGAGCTAGTATGTACTCCTATCCTGACTCGTATTACGAGCGCGATCCTTCTGAATGGGATTTCAGAGAAATAGACCGATCCCGTCTTTGCTTTAATTAATTACCAAACAATGGGCAGTTTTCCCTATGGAATTCAAAATGTCTGAGCAACAAACTTGAAATTTGAAGATTTTGAATGAATTCTTCAGCTTTTCGTGAAGAAATATAAACCCCATATACTATGAGCAAACTTCTAACACTTTCCTGAAATCGGTGTAATTTTTCATGCTCTATGCCAAAGTAACATTTTAGCTTGTCCGACGTAGCAACAATAACTAGGGAGTAGAACAATGAAGCGGATCGGTCAATTGTTTGTTGCTGAGTCTTCGTGATCTGATTTTATAATCTGTGCGCAGCGCTATTGAAGTAATCACCAGTGGTTACTCCTTTAGCATATAGACCCATGATCAATTTCGATTATATTAAATTTTGGAAATGATGCTTTTATTTTGTTTTGTCCCCCCTAAGCCTCAGCCCCAAATTAACATTTCAACATAGACCTTCTAGGGTTCTCGAATTCTCCCATAAATTTCAAAATAACTCATTCATATTCTCAGTCAAATATCGCTTGTCGTTTTCCGGTGGTCACGTAGATGACGTGACATTATGTTTCAAAATAATAGAGTTATGCTAATTTCTTTCGGAATGTTTTCCGTATGTCTTCTTTTAGGTCTTACGTTAAAATTTATTACTACGTCAAGTAGCTCGCCAATTTTTTTAAAGTTAGAGCTGTGTTTAGCAGCAACGTTATCATGTAAACCAAGTAAATTACAGGGCTTGCTTGTTAGTTCTGTCGTACCATGTAACGTTTTTGTATCAATTCAGCGTTTGAAATTTGATATTTTAGGCCTAGGGCATACCGGTACGTCGAACTCAAGTTGTGACATTTAAGGTATTATTAAGATATCGACTCATTACACTTTGAAAAAATATATTGTTATAAATGCATTAAATGCGATTGTAATTTGACGATTGCCTTAGGCCTAATTATCCTTCATAGGTCACATCCATTCGAACTCCTCTTAGTTCACTGCGACACCACAAGTTTCCAAGTAACTAAGACAGTGGTTTATTGGGTCTGCTTGGAAATATTGTGCTGTCTTCTTGGCCTTTTTAGACACATAGGACTTGTATATAACCAAGCTTTTGATTTATTTCTGCTTCCCAACTAAGTTGAGTTAATTGGCTGTACGAGTCTATGTTTAAACCAACACTGCTGGGGTTGAGGAGACTTTGCCCATCATTTGTTCCTGTATGATAATAAAACAGAGTTATTCTTTAGGGCATACCCAATAACAGATTATTTGTTCTCTTTAGATGAGCATTGTAAATTAGAGATGACTCTGCTCTGCAAGCAGCTCCCTAAAATGGCAGACACCCCACAAAAGCTTGAACATAGGCCTCACAGGCTACTGGAAAAAGTTTGAAAAAAAGCTGAATTGTTTGAAAAATGTATTAAATATTTAAAGAAACAAAATAAGAATATGTGGTTCCAAAAATATCCATACACCCCCCCCCCCCCCCCCCCCAACGGAAGGGTGTTGAAAAGTGACCCCCCCCCCCCCCCCCCACCCCTCTGGAATTTCCGAAGAAAAATACAGTATTTGTATGGAAAAGATTAGGTAAATTGACCCCCACCCCTCCGGAATTTCCAATCCCTTCCGTAGGGGGGGTATGGATAATTTCTGGAAACACAATAACTATTTTATGACTGGTGTGCATAGAGTGGTTTTCACATGACTGTCGTGAAACCAATCGCAAAGTAATTACACCAATTCTGAAAAAAACCTATAGGAGTAAATTACAAAGTTATTGGGAATTACTCACACAGTCATGTGAAATCCGCTCTATTGTGATTGCATTCTCGGATTCGAGGGGGCAATTTGTGTCTGAACTTCAAGCCACTGGTCACTCAACAATATATTCACTCACTCCCATTCTACTAAAATCTACCCAAATTGTCAACTCAAAACCGAGAATCTAATCACAATAATTTAGCGATTTAGCTATTTTTAAAACTTTTTCCCGTAGCCTATGGCTTGACAAGTATGGCTATGAATTTATTCAATGTAGACCATATGTTCAAATGAGAAGAAAAGGATTGGTTCTGCGTCTAAAGTAATCTGTTATAATTATAATCTATAGAGCGGATTTCAGATGACTGTAATTACTCCTATAGGTTTTGTTCAGAATTCGTGTAATTACTTTGCGATTGGTTTACTACAGTCATATGAAAACCACTCTATGCGAAAATGAAAGCTTTTAGTAATTTCTGAAGCGAAAATTTCAGCTCTCGCGCGTAGCGCTATCCATGTACAGACATTATATACGAAAATGATCTTTGGGTGCCCCTGGAGCTGTAACTGGCGCCGTGTAATCACTTGAATCTTAATATTTTTTCCTGTGAGGGGCCTAGCATGCGCTGACAGCCGAACTAAACCTGGGTTTAGTTCAACTCAACCCATTAGTTCGGCTGTCAACGCAGGCTATGAGGGGCCCAGCTTGCTGTACCTGTACGTTACCGGCAAGCTTCGATAAACTCCATTTCATGTTTCTCCTATTCTCGCCCGTTTTGGCCATTCGAGACGAAACATAAAAGCGTTGTGGATGGGTACAGCAAACTAAGAACTGCAGCGATTTCTTTTTTCATCTGAATGAGATCCGCACCGTCGAAAGTAACGTCTATTTCTATTGAAATTGATCTATTTACTTTTATTTAAAAAGCACACATAAAAAAAACAGCCAAAACATCCTTCAAGTATGGAACTAAAACATAGAACATGTTGAATTCGTGAGAACCAAATAAAATAGATTAAGTCAATACCTTATCTTCTTCCATGTTGTTCGCCATCTTGGATTCTTACACAGCCTCGTTTCAGTACTGCCAGCCTCGATTCCACGATAAACATCATAAAACCATTGCGGATAAGTCATATCAGAGAATTGGTTATTTAGCAATGACCACATTCGTTAATTTGGTTATATGCCAAAAAACATTTTACGCCGTATTAAACCATTTTACACCGTATTGCTTATATCTCTAAAACATTTTTTATTACCTAAGGCATTTGCGGCGTATAAAGGAAATGTATGCATATATGAAAATACTTACATATAAATATTTTTACATTTGGCACCCATAAACCAAGAGCAGGAAAATTTTGACAAAATACCTAAAAATAGCTTGATTGAATCATTATTGACCGAATTACAGTGGTTTGAAACATTAGGGGAACTCGACTAAAATTCAGACCAGGAAGTTGTCAGGCGTTCCTGGCAAACTGTCTTGAAGTCTATGCGTTCTTCTAACTTTTATAACTTAATCTCGGTCAGTATTGATATCCGATCAACACCAGAATTCAATCATTATAACGTCTCAAGCGTGGTACAAAGAATATTCGGTTATTATTAGAAATCTTTTAGTTTCAATTAATATCATGAATTCGGCGACGGAAAAAAATGTCTAAGAATAAACATTTCATTTCGCAAGGAATGCCTGACACTTCTGGCTTGATTTTAGTCGAGTTCCCTAAACATTTCAAACCACCGTAATTCGGTCAATAACTATTTGATCAAGCCTGTATTTAGATGTTTTGTCAAACGTTTGATACTCTTTTAATTATGTGTATAAGATTTCTTTGATTCTTATAAAATTGAAAGACTTATTTTTTGGTCCAAAAGCCGGAAAATGCTGAATTTTAGAAAACGCGTAAATAAAAAGGGATTTATGTCAAACTGTCGTGCAGGTAAAGCATTATTTCTTGTGTAAATGTGATGTGATTTAGTTAAGATTTGATAAAGTTATAGCTGTGTGAATATTTTCACAAGAGACAATGAGTGAGAGGTTTAGCAGACCTGATGAGATCTCATTAACAAATCCATATAAAAAATATTCATACTGCTCTAACTTTATCAAATCTTAACTAAATCATATCAGATTTACACACGAAATAATGCTTTACCTACACAAGAGTTTGACATAAGCCTTTTTTTTTATTTTACGCGTTTACTAAAATTCAGCATTTTCCGGCTTTTTGGACAAAAAAATTAAGTATCTGAATTTTATATGTATCAAACAAAACGTATATCTTCACAAAGAGCATGAAAAGTTTGACAAAATGCCTAACATAGGCTTGATTGAATTATTATTGACCGAATTACAGTGGTTTGAAACATTAGGGAACTCGACTAAAATTCAGCCAGGAGTGACAGGCGTTCCTGGCAAAATGTTATAAAATTGAGATACAGATTTGCGGCAGTGGTTTGAAATCATTTTATTGTTATTTTGTGCATTTTTGAGCGATTCAAAGATTTCTACAGCGGAGACTCGAACTAACAGACCTGCACCAGCTTTGTTCGCTCTGTCACTAAGCCATCTCTGCGAGAGGGGCGAGTATAGATCTTCAAATATTCATTGATTTACAAATTTTTACGAGGCGTTTGGCCTATGAAACAAGCACTTGAAAAACAAACCGGTATCTCTCATTTTGATATATTTTTCCTCTTCGCCTATCTCCCTTTAGGTTTCGCTGTATCTTACTCCTGCAACCACAGAATCACCCAGCTTGGAGTTGCACCCAGTCCTCGCTGCACGGCAGTGCTGCGCATGCTCTGGTACACCACTGGGTGTATATTTTACTGCGGTATTGTCTTTCTACGGAATTAGACCTCCTAAAACGTTTATGTTTCTGCGCATTTTACCTACTATTTCACTTTTTACCAGCTATGTACAAAACTATGGAAGGAAGGTAGCAAATGAGAAATAACTGCAGCCGAATACAATTTTCAGAGGGAAAAAAACACCAATGTTATTCCGCTTTGCCTCGCAGAATACTCTAAAGTGCACCTCATTTTCTGTTTCCTCCTACTAAATGATTGGTTCAGATGGCTTGATTTACGCGAAAGAAAAAACAAAGCTGAGCGCAGCGTATAAAATTAAACGACGAAAGGTCCAGTTTCGAATTCTCTCATGCTCAACCGCTGAATAAGCATCTAAATTAACCGCACCAGAAGCTCCTAAAACCACAGAATCCAACCTCGTCCCCAGGGTCTTCTCGGTCGTTTTTCAAAATGGCGGTTAGCTCAGAGAAGACCCTTGGGAGGCTGAGTCACATGACCACTGTTTGAGGACATGGAACGAGGTTCTCCTTTGTTTCGAAGCGGTCATGTGACTCAGCCTCCCCCTAGGGTCTTCTCTGAGCTAACCGCCATTTTGAAAAACGACCGAGAAGACCCTGGGGACGAGGTTGACCGCCATTTTGAAAACGACCGAGAAGACCCTGGGGACGAGGTTGCACAGAATCCACCCAGCTGGGAGTTGCACCCAGTCCTCGCTGCACTGGCCGTGCTGCGCATGCTCTGGTACACCACTGGATCGTTTATTTTACTGCGGTATTGTCTTTCTACGCAATAAGACCTCAATAAGGCGTTTGTTTATTTTACGAAAAAAATCACCAAATGTTGTTTAGAGAATACTCCAAAACTGCATCTCATGTTCTGTCTCCTCCTACTACATGATTGGTTCGATAGCTTGATTGACGCGAAATAATAAACAAAGCCATTTCGGTGTTTTCAAAAGCGCAGCGTAAAACGACGAAAAGTCCAGTTTCGAATTCTCTCATGCTCAATCGCTAAATAGGCAGCAAAATTAACGCGGCGCATAAAACCAGTGGGAGCCTTAATGTGATACCGAAGAAATTACGAACCCACGAGGACTTGAAGCTTGAATTGAGACAAAACGGCTTCACATTGAGGCTCCTACTGTATTTATGCATCGTTAATGCCTATATAATCAATGGTTTGGTCGCAATTTTGTTCTCTCTTTCTCGGCCAAAGGGCCTGAGACGAAATTTAAAATCCACAGGCAACCCGCTGCAGATACGTGAACGTGCGCGAGGAAACTGAGATCGATTCCGTCTTCTCATTTTAATTATCGCCAAACAATGGGCAGTTTTCCCTATGGAATTAAAATGTCCGAGCAACAAACTCGAAATTCGAAGATTTTAATGAATTTTTCAGCATTTCGTGACGGAAATATAAAACCACTATGAGTGAACTTCTAACACTTTCCTGCAATCTAAAATAATAAAAAAATGACATCATCGCATTTCTCAAATAACCACAGACTTGCGGATCAAGAGTATCGCCCAAGGTGATGAGTCATAGAACAATCCGATCAGCTGCGGAATTCCAAGGGAGTGACTTCCGGCCCGTATTAGCTGTGTTTACCAAGGGATGAGCCATCAACGTGGCTTTCCTAACATACCCGTCTTGAGCATTCGCTACTAGCAGGCTATAACGTATAGCCTACTAGTAGCTCAACCAATCAGAACGTAGCATTGACGATAGACCACTCGTGTGATTTGACGAGAGATGAGTGAATCAGCGGGGAAAGTCTGTAAAGGGGAAGAATGCACTTCATGCTCGAATGTTCAAAACCAGCCAATCAGCGAAGGTCCTCAAATGGATGTCACCAGTAGAGCCTCTTTTGCGAGGTGACGAGCCGGGGAGCTCTGGGTACGAGAATGGTGTCAATGGGTACCTCTCGAAAGACCGCTGATATAATCAGCCAGGCAATCAGTTACTCCCTGCGGCTGAACGGTCACAACTGCTACGTAAACAACGGTATCGCTGCGTTACCTCCGTGACACAGGAACCCCGCGCGACAATGAAACAAATATCCGAAAGAAAAAAAAAACAATGTAGAGCCGGCTCGCAGGCAAGGTGAATATATGACACCCCGAAAAGGTAGCACCTTTTATACTCTGAAAGGGATAGGACGATCAGCCTCTATGTCCTGGTTTTCCACAAGGGTCTTTTCGATTTACACTGGAACTTCCTCAGGGCCTTTCTTTTACCCCACGGGAGTCACTAGAGAACCTTGCATTCCCGCAAGGAGTTGCACAGGAGCCTGTCAATTCCACAGGGGAAGAGCAAAATTCAAGAATACAGTAACAACCCGCATTAAAATTGTTTCTAAACATCAAATACTGCATAAACTACCAACAGTCAAAAAGAATGTGATTGGCAGAAAGTAACAGTCATTTAGTAACAACAGTTAGAGCAGATTTCAGATGACTGTCGTGAGTAATTCGCAATTACTTTGGAATTACTCCTATACGTTTTATCAGGAGGCTCAATGAACATTTTCTCTTATTTAATCAAAACATAGCAAAAACATCTTTAAGAGTACTTGCAACATTAATAAGCTAATTATTAATCTTCGTGGGAAAAAACATCCGTTCCTCAAAGCCAGCCAGGGAGTGCCCTTCGTACTTTATTCCTAGCCAGCACTCACCTAGAGTAACAAGCGTTGCCAGCCACCATGTGCCTGATGTACTGTTATTTGCCAGCCAGCACCAAAAATGATTAAATGTACTCTTTTTGCCAGCAGCCAGCAAAAATAAAATGTTGCATTGGGATTTGCGAATCGAAACTATAGAACTACTACTATGCGATGCTCTATTTCCAATTCTCAAATAAGCAACCTGTATTGAGCTCGGTATATTAATATGAAGATGGGGGAAAACACTGCTACTACTTCCATACACCTGTTGGAAGAATTTGCTAAATTGAACGAATACAAATACCACTCGTGAGAACAAACTACTAACCACATTTATCAATAGAAAATGACATGGGATCACAAGAGGCCTCTGCTAGCAGGGAAGACATGGGATGGAACTTGGTTACAAACTTGACCAACGGAACCCAGGATTTTTCAAAGCTTCGATATTTGTTTTGCCCCCCCCCCCCCCCCCCCCTAAAAAGCTATGTTATCGATATCAATTCATTATTAACGATTTAAGTGAAATAGACACGTCATGACTAGACTACTTATTAAATGCACATTTTACAAAATCAAAATATCTATATATTTTTGCTGTAACACTAAAATGCACATATTTTACCCAAAAAGTAAAACAAAAATCAAAAACTCGTGCACTTGAGTGGCATGAAATGCAAGTATAGTGTTACTCGCATAAAGTTCGCAACCTAAAACAACGTTGAAGGTTCGTAAACATTTTTGCTGTAACACTAAAATGCACATATTTTACCCAAAAGCCTAAAACAAAAATAAAAAAATCGTGCACTTGACTGGCATGAAATGCAAGTATAGTGTACTCGCATAAAGTTCGCAAACCTAAAACAACGTTGAAGGTTCGTAAACATTTTTGCTGTAACACTAAAATGCACTTATTTTACCCAAAAAGCCTAAAACAAAAATAAAAAAATCGTGCACTTGAGTGGCATGAAATGCAAGTATAGTGTTACTCGCATAAAGTTCGCAAACCTAAAACAACGTTGAAGGTTCGTAAACATTTTTGCTGTAACACTAAAATGCACATATCTTACCCAAAAGCCTAAACAAAAATAAAAAATCGTGCACTCGAGTGGCATGAATGCAAGTATAGTGTTACTCGCATAAAGTTCGCAAACCTAAAACACGTTGAAGGTTCGTAAACATTTTTGCTGTAACACTAAAATGCACTTATTTTACCCAAAAAGCCTAAAACAAAAATAAAAAAATCGTGCACTTGAGTGGCATGAAATGCAAGTATAGTGTTACTCGCATAAAGTTCGCAAACCTAAAACAACGTTGAAGGTTCGTAAACATTTTGCTGTAACACTAAAATGCACATATCTTACCCAAAAAGCCTAAAACAAAAATAAAAAATTGTGCACTCGAGTGGCATGAAATGCAAGTATAGTGTTACTCGCATAAAGTTCGCAAACCTAAAACAACGTTGAAGTTCGTAAACATTTTTGCTGTAACACTAAAATGCACTTATTTTACCCAAAAAGCCTAAAACAAAAATAAAAAAATCGTGCACTTGAGTGGCATGAAATGCAAGTATAGTGTTACTCGCATAAAGTTCGCAAACCTAAAACAACGTTGAAGGTTCGTAAACATTTTTGCTGTAACACTAAAATGCACATATCTTACCCAAAAAGCCTAAAACAAAAATAAAAAATCGTGCACTTGAGTGGCATGAAATGCAAGTAGTCCGGTCAAATTAGCCCGAAAAAGACCCGAACCTGGAAAAAATTGCAACATGGGAAATTTTTGGTACTAATTGTCAAAAACATATGTAGGAATAACGTGTCCAAATTTCGTAGAAATCCCACCGGGGGAAGTTGGTTAAATTTTTGGTTTTACCGGCGACGTCCAGGGCGCCTTGTGTTTTCGGCACCGCGGTGAAGCTCCTTACTTATTCGCGTTTCCCGATTCGACTGCTTACTGATTCGGCCATTTACCGATTCAGTTCCGGCGGGATACTTATGAAAAAATATTTCAGTCAAACTATTAATGCAATAACTCTCAAACACATTTTATTTCCATACATAACCGTAGTCCAATTTTCGCAATATTTTGTTTTAAAAACATTTATACAAAAATACATTTTCGATTTATGCTTTATCATACAATATATTGCTACTTTATGCAAAGAAAAGTACTCGATATTTCTTCAATTAGAAAGTCGTGATGAAAATAAAGTCTCTATTACTTCGTGCAAGTATTGCAATGTGATCTATGTGCCTAACATCGCGCTTATGGTAGCACGACACATTGCTGCGTTATTCAATTCTGCATGGGAAATTTGTTCTTGACCCGGTTCACGAATCCTGAAAATTGGACCCACGGTTCTGTCATGGAAATAAAATGTGTTTGAGAGTTATTTTGAAATATTTCCTTTAAGTATCCCCCCGGAACTGAATCGGTAAATGACCGAATCAGTAAACAGTCGAATCGGGAAACGCGAATAAGTAAGGAGCTTCACCACGGTGTTTTCGGCGGCACTTAGATAATGAAAACACAGAAACTGGGAGAATGTTTATAGACTGTACAGATGAAAGCGGGGAAGATTTAATAAGGTTTTTCGGTTTAAAGAAATAATTTTTGAGCGATGAGTTACGGCTATGATCGGTTTATTTCTTTTAGCGTATAATATTAGAACTTTATTATTCAGCACATCGATGCACTGCCCAAATATGGTCATTGGAACGCCAATAGCTGTCTTCTGTACATGACAGCTATCCTGCGATATCCGTCTCTGAGGAAAATATGATGTTTTGAGCTCGTAAATAATACACAAAAGTCATTTTTTTCGGGGGTTTTTGTGCTATCGATGTGCTGAATAATAAAACCATTATCCTGCTCGATTTTGCAGAATATCGTCTGATTTTAGCCAACTCGGGACTTCGTCCCTCGTCGGCTAAGTATCAGACGATATTCTGCGCAATCTCGCAGGATAATGGTTAATTAGTGTATCACCACGCGGGAAATACAAGGATCATATGGGATTTGTCAAAACTCAGGATTATTTGGTTATTATTTTGCAGAATTGGTTATTAACAAACACAAAATTCACATCTATGCAATCACATTATGCAGTAGAAAGAAATTGCTCAATATCTCGTTCAATATCACTCCGAGTTACGGCTCTACAGTCTATAGCCCTCCCTTCGAATTGTTCGCTTTCATTGTCTAATTGCCACCGAAAACAACAGGCTTTTCTTCGTGCAGACGGAAAACCCCAAATTTAACCAACTTCCCCCGAACGGATTTTCACCAAATTTGGACACATACTTCTCACATATGTTCCTGAGAATTTGCTGTATAAAAATCCCATGTTGCAATTTTTTCCAGGTTAAACGCTAAATTGACCGGACTAAAGTATAGTGTTACTCGCATAAAGTTCGCAAACCTAAAACAACGTTGAAGGTTCGTAAACATTTTTGCTGTAACACTAAAATGCACATAGTTTACCCCAAAAGCCTAAAACAAAAATAAAAAGATCGTGCACTTGAGTGGCATGAAATGCAAGTATAGTGTTACTCGCATAAAGTTCGCAAACCTAAAACAACGTTGAAGGTTCGTAAACATTTTTGCTGTAACTCTAAAATGCACATATTTTACCCAAAAAGCCTAAAACAAAAATAACAAAATCGTGCACTGACTGGCATGAAATGCAATTATAGTGTTACTCGTATAAAGTTCGCAAACCTAAACAACGTTGAAGGTTCGTAAACATTTTTGCTGTAACACTAAAATGCACATATTTTACCCAAAAAGCCTAAAACAAAAATAAAAAAAATCGTCCACTTGAGTGGCATGAAATGCAAGTATAGTGTTACTCGCATAAAGTTCGCAAACCTAAAACAACGTTGAAGGTTCGTAAACATTTTTGCTGTAACACTAAAATGCACTGCATATTTTACCCAAAAAGACTAAAACAAAATAAAAAAAATCGTCCACTTGAGTGGCATGAAATGCAATTTCCCCAATTGGAACTCAATCACAAATAACTAAAGCCGCGGAAAAGGGTGTGGTTTTAAGGCTCTCGATCCGTAAATGGTTATCTTTTTTGCTTCACGGTTATTTTGACCCACGGTCCATACGGTTTCATCCTCAGATAGCTTGTAAATTATGTTTCGCGAAATTTCGAAAGACTGTCAATTTTTGATCAAATTTTCATGTAGAGCACATTGGTAGCTAATATTGTTCACTTAGCTAGCATGCTACGCATAGAATGTTTGTTTAGATATGGCCGACATAGCCAGAAAGGCCTTTCATGTGAGACTCTAGAAGTTCGTACAAGAAGTAGAACGATGACTAACATTTTAAAAATACACACTATGGTTGCAAAACATGCTCTACGCATTATTCGGACTTGAGCAGGATCATCTACAATTATTGTTCAAGCTGGTCGAACCGCTTATTATCATTTTGTGCTTTGTTATCTAAGGGTTAAGTAGCGAATTGTTTGACTTCCCTTGCGGTGTGCTAGAAACATCTCAAGCATCCCGGAGACTTCTAGTCTGTTACTAATAAAGAAAGATAAAACTTTCGGCAGACTGGCAATACTCCTCTGCCAACGCAAAATATTAATATTCATTCACTTAGCCACTTAACAACGCTAAATGTTGACCAGAAAGGTAATCCATGTACGTCGTAGAAGTTCGTAGAAAGAAGAACGAAGTTGCTGGGTGCTCATTTGATTGACAAGTTTATTATCTACCGAAAAAATGTCCCTTATCAAAAGATGCCGTTGTGTAAGCTACATCACACAAAGCAATTAGCACTGCTTCCTTAGATCAATGAATACCCATCTGTTTTCCACTGCGGTGTGATTGCTGAAAAAACTAGGGACACTGCGCGGAAACATCGCAAACACAGGGTTATCCCAGAGACTATTCACATGAGGGAGGGTCTCCCAAAAAAAAAGCTATTGCTACTATAGATTCAGTTGCCTGACAAACATTTCTGTAGGAGTTACTTGCAGTTGCTCAATTAACATCATACCAGAATACATGAACGAGGAGCAGATGAAAAGTATCTGGCATATATCGAACCGTGAATTGAATATTAACTTTAGATTTTCTTAAAACAACAAAAAGCTTGACAAGTAAGATATGTCGTGAAGTAAAAATCGACTAAACATCAAATGACCTTCGTTGAAGAGAGAATGCTAGTATATGCATTATGTACTTCCTTGTCGCGTCAGAGAAGTTCTTACCTTAGGGACGTCCTGGCTCACTTGCGCGCCCCTACCTCAATAAGAAACCGCGTAACTTTATCCAACACTCTGCGGCACCCCGGCTTCACTAAATTTGATCAGGAGCCCAACCTTGATACCTCAATATTCGACTCTGCGAAATTGCACAGTGACATTATCACAAAGACTGAAATACTCGTTTGAGCATACGATCTTGAAAAAGGCAAATACAATCTTACCTTTACGTAAATGCATAGGGTGAAACACAGGCTGTACTCTGTCTAAGCTCTGGGGCACTAATATCTATTGAGCTCGCTATCCTTAGCTTTCGTAGCGAGCACAAAGGGAGAGGGGACCACGAGCGAGCGGCCGCCATTCTTAACTTGGCCAAACCGCTTCCAGACCCTTTATTCAAACTGTCATTGTGACAGCCAAAACTGCAGTCATTGGTCATTGACACCTGATTGTGTTTCGTTAATAATTTACGTTCGCTAGATCGGCCGGCGGAAGTGAAGTACTTGCCAGCTAAATAATGAAGTCAACATCACGCAACAACAGCCAACTACGAGCAGCCAGCATGCGGTTAAGAAATCCAGCCAGGACGTGTAACATTTGGTTAAATTTCCTAGCCGGGAACCAGTATATTAAAAATCTCAGCCAGGAAGGTCTCTAGATTCGTATTTCCAGCCAGCAGATTTTCTTTATGGGGAACGGATTTTTTGAGGAACGGCTCCGGTAAACCCTCCTGTTTCAGAATCGGTGTAATTACTTTGCGATTGGTTTCACGACAATCATGTGAAAACCGCTCTATTCAAGTCTAAAACAGTTGCCAATGGTGCAATGGTCTAGCACAATATTATATTGAGGCTACTGATCAACTCTACCAATAGTCTAGGAGCAGAACTTGAAAAGAGGCCTAGAAAGTGGTTTCGATCGTAGCACCCATCGCGCAGACCCGTGAAAGTAGCATAGGATTTAGACCGGATGTTACAAATGCATGAGCTAGCCTGCGTAGCGGCTCTAAAAGGGAAGGGAGTCGGGGAGAGTGAAAACGGAAATAGCGCAGGCCGCAAGGCGTTCTGGGAGGGAGGAAGAACGCCTTGCGGCCCGCGTTTTTTCCGGTTTTCGCTCGCCCCGACTTTCCCCCCCCCCCCCCCCCCCCCCCCCCCTTCCCTTTTAGAGCCGCTACGCAGGCTACAAATGAGCCGATGGGACAACATTCCGATTTCGGGCACTTTTGTTACAAGATGCTCATATGTTCTTTGTAAAATTGTAATTAAGCAATAAAAGTACTTTCCGCGTGCTCTCTGCTTTCTTACAAACACGAGGGGGATGTTGGGAGAACTGATCAAAACTTGAAAGACACGAGCCGAAGGCGAGTGTCTTTCAAGTTTTATCAGTTCGACCAACATTCCCCGAGTGTTTGTAAGAAACCAGAGAGCACGCAGAAAGTATTTTTATTGCTTTTAGAAAATAACATACACACGCGCGACAGCGTTGCGTGACAATCGTGTTTCTCAGGTCTCTTACAAACACGCTTTTTAACAATGAGAATGCGCACATTCACATACAACATAGGTGTTATTTTCTAAAGTAATTTAAAGCCTGTAAATTAAAAATCTTACACGTATGCAGAGTTTGATGTGTTTCTTGGTAAGATTTTTAATTTTACAGGCTTTAAATTACTTTACAATTTTACAAAGAACATGTGAGCATGCGTGTAGAAGTAAATGCGTTTCAAATGGTAAGATAAAAACTTGTGCCGTAATTTCCGTACGGACTGTAAAAATGAAGGTTAAAGAGATATCTGTGATGGCGGCCATTTTGAACCTTTTGTTATTCACGAGGTTCCTTTGCTATTCATAAGTTCATGATGTCTGAAAAGTCAAGAATCACAGAGAGAGTTCTTAATGCACTTGTACTTTTATGCGGGTTTTTACTGTAATGCATGCAGGTCATACCATTTCTGACATCCCAAAAACAACCATAACACAACATTATAATAAATATATCGATTTATTTACAGAAAGTGCCAGAACGCGAACAGTTAGCTCTTCCTGGACACGTTTGATAACTTGAAACGTCTTGAACAAACAACAATCTCGTACGTACGAATACAATAATATTTAAAACTTCTAAATCTTTACCAAATATTTCAACTTTCGTACGGTCAACTTGTTTTCTTAAATACATAAAAAACTTAACTGAGAACGGGTCTTCCAGTAAACGACATCAACATACTGCTTTTTCATATCTGTTTTTATCTTTCTTTAAGTAAAAGATTCATTCAAAATTATCTTCAAGGAAAAACGGGTTTAAGAAGTTAGATGTCGTTTCCTGTTCACCTATAAAATCCACACCTTGTCAGGCAAGAAAGAAATAATTTATCTGAGTTCTCCGTGATCTACGCCTAGTTTCTTTAACTGTTCCTCATAGCCAGCAATATTCCTCTTCATGATATCCATACAGGGGCCAAGCAGTCGCTCAAAAGCATGGACATCTAAACCTGAAAGATTAAACACGTTAGTTTTCACAAACTGCTTTTCTTGTCTAGTACCATTTGATTTCCGAGCTCAAGCATGGATAGCATGCAAATTGAGATTTTTTTATTTGTTTGCTTATTTATTTATTTATATTGGTCAGCGGTAGGCCAATATGGCGGCCACAAATTTCATCGTGTGCCTTTCCTCGGCTATTGTAGCATGTTTCTTGGTCCAGCTCGCGTCATTTCCACCTACACTGCAAGATAAATATGGCAGCTATGACATGGACATACGTTTTGCTAACGAAGACCTACTGGAAGCGGAATTGTGTCATTTCTTCTGAGCCATTCGTCGGTCAAGCGCGCTGCCGAGGATTTAACAACTAGAGGGAATACATCGACCCGTCTCTTTCTCACATTGCTCCTTCTTAATGGTTTAGTGGAGTCTAACCCGGGACCTCAGTACAGGTACCCATGTGGAGACTGCTCGAAGCCTGTTAAATGTAATCAAAAAGGAATACAATGCGACTCTTGCGAACTTTGGTATCATGCTCGCTGTCTAGCGATGAATAATCATGTATACGGAGCATTGGCTAACAGTTCTTGCACATGGATATGCTGCAATTGTGGGCTCCCCAGCTTCTCGAGTTCACTGTTTGACTCAATTAGCACTCTTGGTTAACAAATTTATTTGAACCTTTATTGAACTCCAGGGAGTGCAGCCCATTGATGTCCCCTAAATATGCATCATCCCTAGACACAACCAAGGATCAAGACATACCACCAAGAGCACCATCTCAAATCTTAGAATACTAACAGTCAACTGCAATAGCCTCCGGTCCAAAGAGAAACAAAACCAGCTCCTGGATTTAATTGAAACCCACAAACCGGACATCATTTGTGGACAGGAGTCAAAGCTAGACTCGTCAATTAAAAATTCTGAAATCTTCCCAGGTATTTTTGCTGGCCAAGTTTTCCGGAAGGACTTCTGTATTGGAGAGCGCGGGGTATTCATTGCGGTAAATGAAAAGATCCTGGCATGTGAGGTGAAAACCCAACCGTCAAGTATTGATGCAGTCTGGGTTAAAATTGAGACCCAAGGGGCTAGGCCATTGTATATCTCATCTGTTTACAGACACACTGACACATTTCATGAGCCCATAGAGGAGCTCAGTACTATGATAGACCATGTTAATGAGACCATGCCCAATGCCATAATAACTGGTGACTTTAATGTACCAAGTGTCAACTGGGAATCCAAAACAGTTAATCCTAACCCCCAATATGGACGTGCAGTTAACCAAGCTGTTATTGACATGACAGTGCAAAATGGTTTACAACAAGTACAGCGTAAACCATCACGACAGAACAATATACTTGATCTAGTTTTTGTTAATAATCCCAATATTATCAGCAGCACACAGGTGTGCCCGGGGATGAGTGACCATGAGTGCATTGTTACAGATGTCAATATGAAGATTAAACATGTCAAGAAACCACCCAGGACTGTTTATCTTTTCAAGAGAGGGGACATGGATGGTGTAAAAAGAGAGTTACTATCAAGGTTTGAGGAGTTTAAGAGCACATCTTGCATATCTGTCCAAGAGCGATGGACGCTATTTAAAGATACCCTCATGCAGGCAGTAAAGCAAAACATCCCAGAGAAGACCCTGGGCCCCAGGAGAGATGTCCCCTGGATGACCCCTGATGTGAAAAGGATGATAAAAAAGAAACAACGACTCTACAACCTGCAAAGAAAAAGTGGGAGAAAAGATCATAAAGCCAATTTCAAGGCAGCTCGTCGGGCAGTTAAAAAAAGCACTTAATGTTGCGCACAATGAGTATGTTATGGGCCTCTTGGATGTGAATGAAGGAGAAAGCAATGTAGAGAGATTCAGAGCTGGGAGAAAGTTCTGGAAGTACATAAAATCACTAAGAAAGGAAAATATAAGCATCGCAACCCTGAAAGATCAAGACAGAGGATTGGAAGTCTTTAGTAGCAAGGAAAGGCAGAGGCTCTCAGCAAACAATTTGAGAGTGTATTCACAGATGAAAATGTTAATTTTCCAGATTTATCTGTACTCCTTCGCTGGCCCTGTATGAGTAACTTCCAGTTTAGTGTGAATGGCATAGAAAAACTGCTGGCTAAGGTCAATCCTTCAAAAGCCAATGGCCCTGATATGATACCCTCCAGAGTTTTAAAGGAGTGTGCACATGAGGTGGCAATGTACCTAGTAATTATATTCAACCATTCCCACTCTGCGCAGGAGCTGCCTGATGACTGGTTAACTGCAAACATCTGTCCGATCTACAAGAAAGGAGCAAAGAAAGACCCAGCAAACTATAGACCAATTGCTCTTACCTCAGTTACCTGCAAAGTCATGGAGCACATAGTCTATCATCACATCTACACTCACCTAGATAGCCATCACATTCTAAAGGATTTCCAACATGGCTTTAGAGAAGGGAGATCGTGTGAAACGCAACTCATCATCACAGTCGATGACATAGCTAGAGGACTAGACAATCAATCCCAAGTTGACTTGTTGATATTAGACTTTTCTAAAGCCTTCGACAAGGTACCACACACAAGACTCCTGGCAAAATTGGACCACCTCGGAGTGAGAGGCAATACCCACGGGTGATAGCCACTTGGCTAACCAAAAGATACCAACAAGTAACCCTGGATGGAGCTTCATCTACACCTGTCAAGACCCGCTCTGGTGTGCCCCAGGGAACTGTGCTGGGACCTCTCATGTTCCTAATCTATATTAATGACATAGGTGATGGGATCTCCTCTAAGTTGAGATTATTTGCTGATGACAGCCTTCTTTACTTGATGATCGAAACACCAAATGATGCCATCCAGCTGCAGAACGATCTCAACAAGCTATTCGAGTGGTCGAAGAAGTGGCAGATGGAATTCAACGTTGACAAATGTAAGCTCCTGACTGTTACGAAAAAGAGAAATCCCATCATCTCCACTTATAAAATGGGTGGAAAACAAATTGAATCTGTTGACAGTCACCCATATCTTGGCGTCGAAATGAGCAAGGACCTAAACTGGAGCAAACACATCCAAACATCACAGCAAAAGCCAACAGATCACTGGGGTTCATTAAAAGAAATCTTCGCAAATGTCCGGAAAGCGTCAAGATCCAGGCATACAAGACACTTGTCCGACCTCAGCTTGAATACGCCAGTACTGTCTGGTCACCTCATCAGGGCTATCTCATTGATAACATAGAAACGGTGCAGAAAAAGGCAGCACGCTTTTGCAAGCAATGCTGGGACCGAGAACCAGGAACAATGACCCGACTAATGGAAGAACTGGGATGGCCAAAGCTTAAAGAAAGGAGGGAAAAGGCACGATTAGCCTTGTTTTATAGAATAACTAGGGGCTTGGATGCGATTCCTATGCCATCATATGTAACCCCTCAAAATTATACAAGAACTAGACAATATCACCCTGAAAAATTTGCACCCATAACCTGCAAAACAAATGTCTTTAAAGAAAGCTTTTTCCCACAGGCAATAAAACTATGGAATGGTCTGCCTGTTGGCGCCATAACTCAGCCCACTATTGACAGTTTCCTAGCTAGCCTATACTGACCACATATATTATTTATTTATTTATTTATTTTCTTCCTCTTAGTTGTATGATTGTTATTTTATACCTTCACGTCATGGTTATGCCTTTGTGAAGTATAGTATTAAACGTAAACGTTCCGCCGAATTGGTTAGACTCTCTAAATATCTGAAGCAATTAAATTTAACACCAATGATGAAATTTCGTGCAAAAGTGATAGCAAAATTTTGTTTTAAAGATGTTTAAAGAGGAACAAGAGGGTCCACTGAAGCCGGTACATTATTAAAGGTTACATTACAATATTTGGCGCGAAAAACGTTGCATTTCTCTCTCGATTTTTGTAGGAATTCGTGAAATTTCAAAGTTTTAAACTACCCTATATGATAAATAGTTTCACCAGCATCGACAGAGCGGAAATTACCAAAAATAAAATGTCTAACTTCACCATATTTCACAATATAAGCTCAAGATTCCGTATACAAAGAGTTTCTGTGACCTAAAGCTTAATTCCATTTTTAAAGAAATTTGAAGAATATGACTTTTAGATATGGTAGATCAAAGTTTGCATAATTCCTGATCAAAGTACTAATTCTCCCATAAAATGACACAAAAAACAAAGTTTAAAGCCTAATATCTCAAAGACGGATCCATTAGAAAAAAGTCATTTTTGATATTTTGTTTTCCATCAAATGAGGAGTCTGTATGCAAAAAAATCAAGCTTATCTTAGTTAACCCGACCTTACTATTTGAAATTTAGTGATTTTAGCAGGGTTTTTCCGCTCTGTCACCAGCATCAGGTTGGGTGATTCTGGGGAGAATTGAAATTTCGATCATGAGCCTCCTCTAGTACCTTAATGCAAATAAAGATCGAAATACGTTCAACTATTGCTAAATAGATGCATCCTACTGTCCTCCAAGTTTGATATCCGTCACATGAATATTATAAAAGTTATAACCGAATTTATATTTACAGAAAATACGCTTGGGCTTTTCGTGGCGTCACCTGACTGGCTGCAGGAATGCAGGAAACCCTTTCAGTGTTTCCCACAGAAAAACGGAGAAACTAAAAAACAAAACCATCCATAAAACTAGAAAATAAAACAAACTCACTCCTCAAAGTGGGAGAGGCAAGGGTGAGCATAACAAACACTAAAATAATTATAATCATAAAATACAAAAATATTCTCTGAAATTGACAGAGTTCGTTTAAAGAAAGAAGTACGGACAATTTCATGGGATAACGATGAAGGATTGCTGAGATATGAGCGAATTAAGATGGCAAATTTAGTATGTTTGAAAAAAGATTGAGGTAAACCGATTTCAAATGAGTCGGATTTCCTCATGTTAGCTTTAATTAGAATCCTCGAATATCTTTGCAATCCTACATCGAAATGACCTCAAATTTTCACCATATCATGTTGAAAGCATTCTTTACAAATTTAACTTCTTTTTTTTATTTTTATTAATGGTGATGTTATAATTTTGATGTTTTCGGTGACCATGTCCCTTTAAGTTTAAAAAGACAACCAAAACCCTAGAGCAAACGTCCAGAGTTGCGTAAAAATTTTGTTATCACCCAACTAGTGGACTTCTTTCAATTCTGCATTTGTCTCCCGAACCGTGCTACCTCAATCGCTCATTTAGCCAGTGTATCGAAATACAATACTTACTCGCACAAGTACACTCTCCCTCAGCATACACAGAAGCAGCTCGTGTGTTATGGGTGATAAGGGCGAGCTCGCCGAAATAACCTCCTTTGGTGCACTTGGCGACGTCAACTTCTGTCGTGGGGTCATTCTGACGAAAACAACAACAGACATTTACTTTAGGCACTGTTTATATTTATTTAGGGTGGCGAAAAAGATTTAACCTTATAATATAGCTACGTTATAATGCGCGCTGTGATTGGTCCAAATCTATGCCCTATTTCACCGATAAAGTAATGGTTCTTTCCCGCTATATCATAAAAGCATTAGAGCACAACTTCCTGGGAAACTCGCCTGCGGCTGTGATTTGTTCTTGTGTCTCTCCCAACATCACGCGTGCTCTATTTCGCCGATAAAGTCATAAAAAGTTGTGCTCTAATGCTTAAGTAGGTCCGTGATTCGTGACAAGGCAAACATTCTGGCCGTGAATCACGAGAATAATCAAACTTGCCCGTGATTGGCAATATTTGGGCATGAAATCATCCGTGAAAAGACCTTGTCGAGTTTTTTTTTTTTCAAATTAGGCCACACAAAGAAAATCCATCAACACAGCTGAAAAGAGCAGCTACATATTATCAAAGCTGCAAAGTTTCAGAGCAAAAACGTTACAAATTGCTACAACAGGGCTTATCGAACTAACTAACGGGTAGGGCATCCCAGCTAGAACTACGCGCGATTTGATGACCGACTTGTGCAGGGTGGCACTACTACGCAACAAGCATATTCACTCAGTTTTATTGGCCTTAATTGATACCCTATCCCCCTGGCGGAGTTAGATACCCTATCCCCCTGGCGGAGTTAGATACCCTATCCCAGACTTAATTAGTACCCAATCACAGACGTTTTCTCCTAAAAATAACACCTTTTATTATATAAACACCAATGAAATACCGGGTGATCTCCCGCGCGAAAAATTGATATCTTCACACGTGAAATAACATGTTATTTTCACATGTGAAAATATCACACTTGCCTTTGCTGAATGCTCGATTTTTAAGCTTAACTCAAATAAAATTAGAATTTGGTATTTCATCGATGTTTATATTTAACAGAACATTACATGACCGCTTGCGCTCACTCGTGAGATAAATTTTAAACACTCGAAGATAAAATTCGTATCTCCGCGCGGCCATGTAATATCCTCTATATCCCAGACCACCCTATCCCAGACCTCAGAGCTAAAAACCGTAGCGGCACATAACCGTATACCCTATATGACGAAGTACCCCCTACCCCCCCCCCCCCCCCTACCCCCCCCCCCCCCCCCTCGTGATACAACAAAAATTAATTATTTTATTAATTTATTGGAATTACACCGATGTAAATTTAGTCATTTACAAAGTGCCAATAAAACATGTCTATGTCTATGTCTATGTCTATAATGAACCGCAGAAATAATGAACCGCAAATTTCGCAGACCCGCGAATAACAAGGAGAATAACGTAGTGACCTTACTGTATTCTATAGTCATATTACCTGGTTGTGCATGCGTATAGAGACTGAACCGCTTTCACAAAGTACATGTAATCTGCTTCATCTCCCTGTATTATTAGAAAACAGCAATAGAAAATATTTAACAAAAAATAAATAAACAATATAAAAATTTAATTTAAATAAACGTTAAAACCCGGGGAAAATACGGGGATGCTCGGCCCAGATTCTGGACCCCTAATACCCTTCTTTATACCAATTTTAGAGCAGAAAAGGTACCCCTTTCTTATACCAAAGCCGAAAAAGGTACCCCTTTCTTATACCAAGCCTGAAAATCGGCTTTGTGCTCTGTTAAAAAAGAAACGGTTTTGCTCTCGCGTTGCGGGTGAAAAACCGATGAAATACAGACCCTTTTTTTATACCAAAATTACAATTTTTCCTACTGTTTTTATACCAAGTCCAGCCTGAAAACCCTACCCCTTTCTTATACCCAGCCTGAAAACCCTACCCCTTTCTTATACCTCCAGCTTGAAATCCTACCCCTTTCGGGCCGAGCATCCCCATATAGTCCAATATAGGGAGTACCCCCCCCCCCCCCCCCCCGGGCGTTAAAATTAAATAGAGAATATTATTATATAGACACGAGTGTTTTACTGGGAATACGCCACTCGTAGATCTCATACGAAGCTACATCCGGGTCCTGAGTGACATATTTTCCATATCCTCACTAGTGAGGATATCGGTCAAAACGAAAGTGCTTGGAAATCAATTTGAAATATTTTTTTCAGGTTTGTCTATATCATAAAAAGAAAATTACACGGTGGCTTGACGATATGAATTTTATTTTCTCGTGTCTTAGCCACTCGAAAATAAAATTCATATCTTCGCGCCACCGTGTAATATCCTCTATATACATAGTCGCACAGGGATATGATATTTATCTTCTCGTGTTCAAATATGATATCTCACTCGTTCGCGCAAGCATCACTCATGTATTATTCTGTTTATTTAAACGTTTATATAAAATTTTCGCTACAGTGGTCATTATCGTAATTTTTCACACGCGCGAATTACGATATTTCTCAGTGGCCGAAACACTCCAGCTCGTTTTGTAAACATTACATAAATAATAAAGAAATTATATAAAAGAATAAATGTGAAGACATGCAAAAAATCTGCGATACCGGTGCAACACTCTACGATAGACACTGTCTAAGTCACATTTCGGTTCTTCAAATAATAGTGATCATTATAAATTACAAAGGAAATCAGCCAAAAATACCTGTTTGATGATACAGTCTCCATCTTTAAAAGTTCTTGAGACTAATGCATCTGCCAAGTTCATTTTCTCGTGTTCCTGGAAGAAAAGAACAGAAAAAACACTGAAGATATGCACTGTTTTGGAAAGGGTCAAACTTTCTCAAATTATGTGTTGCAAGCCTCCAAAATAGCCACCGCCACCACTTAAGTAGATGGGCACTGGACACACAAACCCAGGAACTGGCTTCTAATGAAGTAAGAACTGTTTTAGTTTCTTGGCCTGCACAATATTGAAATATTGCACTATATAAATTAGTTTGCAATGGCTATTATGTTTTCCTTGATAATGGGCAGTCGCAAAAACGTTTGCACCCCCCCCCCCCCCCTCCGGTTTTATTTTGAACCACCCACCCTGGAATTCCAGTGATTTTCTCATGACCACCCTGGAAATTACACTTGCCCACCCTGGAATTTTGTAGTTCAAGGGTGCCCACCCTGGATTTCCAAGCTCTACTTTGACCACCCATCCTGGAATTCCAAGCTCCAGTTTGACCACCCACTCAGGAAATCCAAGGGTCCTCAACAGGGGGGAGGGGGGGATTTTTTTTTCTGCCCAATGGCATAAGATGGCTTACACACTGTACGGGTTTGTACGCTTTCTGAATGTCAAAAATCCAGGATTTTCTAGGAAGACGTTAGTTATTTTTCCAGGAGTTTCTATTGGGTAGAAATGTCCCCTCCCCCAAAGAAACTTCATAAGTCTGGAGGATGTCATAATTTGCAGCCCAAAATCAGACTGATTTTTCCATGACTTTTCCTTAAAATTCCAGGACTTTCCAGGAAGGAAATGAAAATCCAGGATTTACAGGATGCTTAAGAATTCTGACTGTATCTTGTAATTTTCTTTGTATGATTATGTCACAAGACAATTAGAATGTGTATAAAAATATAACTTACTGTTACTTCTTGCAACAGAGGAACAGAGTCCAAAAGAGCTTCATGGGCCTTTCTTTTCTTAGCAGCAGCCTTTAGCAATATTCTTCTAAATGTCATTCGATCCTATAAAAAAATTGAAACAATATTCTAATTCAGTAAAAAAATTAAGTGGATTTCGTATGACTGTGAAAAGTGCTGTGACCAAGTTGTGCCACAACACGTCTGTGCTGCAACTATGCGATTTCATAAGGCTCCATATCTACACAGCGGGCCAGGTTCTGTGCAGCGTCATACAAATCTGCTCTATATGGGATTTCAGGAGCATGTTAATGGGCACTCTTTATTCACATCAGGCAGATAACATGTCATGAATGAACTGTACTTACCAATGCCCAAATAACGCCTTCTGTTTTGGAAACTATTGTAGCAGCTCTGAAAGAATGGCATTCAGATTATGAAGCAAAATAAACAAAACAAGAGAGGGGGCACATAAATTTCAAAGGAAATTCCACAGGTCTTTAACCTGCTTGCAGGCAGTACTTGGTCCGTTCGCTGATCGGGCGCCATCTTAGAAATAACATACACTATTCTCTTGTCCATCCAAAACATTTTAAAGTCTTGCAGCCTCAGGACCTGACATTCTGACTATGCCGTTGCCAACAGCAACTAGATTAAGGGTTCAAGATGAACAAAAATCGTGGGCGGATTTAGGTGGGGCTCAGGGGGCCCGGGCCCCCCTTTTTCGATAGATTTCCCCATACATTTACTGTATTTGCAAGAGCAAGGTTTCAACTTTGTCCTCCATTTTTTTTAATTTGGGCCCCTTTTTGGAGTTTCTGGATCCGCCCCTGAAAATTTCAGCCTAGTCACCAAATGGCGACTAACCTTTTCAGTTTGTAGGTTTTTGAAAAATGCTCTTCTCAAAATTAGCTGTCAACAGCATTCATTCGTGAGAAAAAGATGGTGACTAGATTTCTATTATGGCGACTATTTGGCAACACATTTTTTCATTTAGTCGCCAATGGCACTTAGTCGCCAATGCTGGGCCCTAATATTGACTAATACCCCCTCTCCATAAGCCCCTTGCTACAAAATGTAGGTATGTCCCTTCCTCTTTCTGCCCTAATTTTCTATGACTACTTCTTACCTTGGTGTATTATACATAAGTGCAAGTTCTCCAAAACTCCCTTTGTTGTCATAGCAACCAACCTAGTAAAAGGCAAAACATTGATCTTGATAAATCTAACAATGATTCTGAAGCCTAACTGGGAGTTTTTTTAGAGAAAGTATCTTTAACACATCTCAGATTTTCTTCATTTTATTTTATTTATTTAGCTTTGCCCGAGGGCCGGGAAATCCTCACAGAGCGAGGCTCCAATTACGAGGTTCCCTGATCAGTGTAGTGGGTTAGTAAGTTGTAAGCCCTGCACTGAGGATGGGCAACTTCTGACGTCCCCGTGGTTCTTTAACGTCCCTCTGGTTCCGATTAGTGTAGTGCATGTGAGAGACGGGACCTACGGTTTAACGTCCTTATCCAAGAATTTATGCAGAGCTGTTTTGAAGTAGGCGGCTGTTCAAAAAAAGGAGCCGTTGCAAAAGAAAAACTGACTGCCGACATGCAAATTGCGTAGCTTCAAAGCAACAAGTTAGTGTCCTCGCCAAACCAATTCTGATACAGGCGTGGAGCTGGGAGATTTTAAGAGGAACTACAATTTAAGGATCCCAAACAATGACATGAGCTTCAGGCTGAATTTAACAAAGTTCTGTGGTTCAAACATTTTTGTGTCTCATATGCAGCAAGAAGTAGCTGGCGATTAAATGTGAAGTAGCTGCCCAGCTCCGGCGGTCACCAGCTTGTTCTGACAGCTCTGTTCAGTAAGATATGGTTTGTCATATAATAACTGCCATCATTTCTATTCTTAATTTCCTTTTTTAATCTCAGTGACACAATGAAAAATTAAAAAATATAGTTTCAAAAAAATATAATTTTCAAATATTTCCCCCAAAAATAAAAGTTTCATCAGACATATGTCAGATCAAGTATAAAAATATTAATTTCCAGCTCTGGTCATTATTGCCCTTCTCTGAAATGAGACAGGCAAAGGGAAGTAATGCGACAAGCAAACTGTGCTTTCCAACAGAATCCTAATAAAAATGAAAAAAGCCACATACCAGCTTATCTTCTCCTTCGCTCTTGACAAAAATGTCAAACTGGCCTCTGCAAGGGAGCAAAATACAGATAGCTTTCTAAGTAATATTTTTACATAGAATTTGAAACCCAACCATATAGATTTAAAGTGTACACAATAAGATATCAGGGTTCAAAATACCAGCTGGCTGCCAGTGATAATCAGCACTTTTTGACACTTTGCTGCCATTTTTAGGTCAAAATAAAATAAAAAACATCAAGTTATGTCAAATTATGTGTAAAAACAGTCATCTCCAGTGTAAGAACCACTCCCTGAGGACACCTTTGTGTTTAGTTACTACTTAATCATGATTGGTTCAACCTTCGTTCTACCAAACAAAGAAAGCTTTGTGACGCAGCAGGTGAGTTATTGCGGTACACTGGAGATGAGCCCAATTTTTTTATCAGCTCCTGTTTTTATGCAGGCTATTTTTTGTAGTGGCGTTGCTCACAAAGCCTGCAGATTTGAGCAGATTTTGAAAAATTATTTTGAACCCAGAGATATGTATTATTTTATCTTTAGTAATGAATAAAGCTTTTAAATTACAGAAAACCAAGAGTCAAAGTTAAGTTTTGCTTTTTGACTTAATTGCTGTTCCGCCAATCAAACTTACTATTTGAGCCAATGAAACTCTTGCCCTGTTTCACCTAGTTTAGTCAACTGGCTCCCTCTGAATTAAAACCAGACAATGTGGTGACGGAAAGCCATGTGATGGCACTAGGCAAAACAGGGCAAGAATCTGATTGGCGGAACAGCAAAGCCAAAGCCGGGTAACAATGGAACGATTTTAGCTGTAAAGATTGTGAATTTTTCAAAATATTTCTATAAAATGTTTACCTATCTATGACATAAAAGTTATCCCCGTCATCTCCTTGATCAATGATGTGATCTCCTTCTTGGGTTTTCCTTTCAAACATGGCATCTAGAACTTCATTTAACTGCTCCTAAAAATATTCAGATGCAAAATATTATTATTGCCTCTATTAAGCAGCCACATAGTCTGATTAATGATTGTTAATACCATTTTGTTGACAGAAAATATTGTGACAATTAATAACAGGGAATGCTTTTTTAATCTTTGTTGTGACAAGATAACTGTACACACTGCTAATGCAACTCAAACATCCAGTGGCGTTTCTTTAAGAAACATTCCTACAGTAGTTTCAAAAGTTATCCCAGCCTGTTAGTTTCAGCTGCAGAAACTTTTCTTGTACTACCTCCATTCAGTGGCCAACCTCTTTAAGCGGCCACTTGGCTCGGTCCCAAGGGTGGCCATTTAATAGAGGTACCATTGTATTAGGATATGTTTCCAGCTGTGTTGGGTTTCAGCGCACCAAAGTAACAGGGCTAAAGAAATATGACATAATTTTACATTCTCAATGTTTTTAAAGAAATACCTCACATTGTCAGGGTTTGTAGCTTTTTACATTTTATTAGAAATATTTTACACATCCTTAGGGACTGTTCATTTTTATTTTATAAGGAGTACCAGATTGGATATATATTTCTCCTTATTCTGGTACCAGTGTTCCTCCATCAAAAAATTCAGAGCCTGCCCACATAGCTTTGACTTTATTTTTTTCTGCACATTGACAGGTGCATTACCTTGGCCAAGTTCTTGAAAAGGAGGATGTTCTTCACAGCATCATTAAGTCTGTCACGTTGCTCATCTGTCTTTGGATATACAATCTTAAAAGAGACATAAACAATAAGTGAACATTTTTTCGTAAACAGGAAGACTTAAGATTCCAATAATGCTCACAACTTATTATTCTAAAGATGGATAAGAATGGAAAATGACAATTTCAAGTTGTCACTAGCTCAAATATCATTTTTGAAGTTTACATTCCAAATGAGTAAGGGGAACACCAACACAAAAAAGAAAACTGCAAATCTTCTCTTTTAACACTCCTGTTGGGGGTGGAAGGATGTTTTCAAAAAATATTTTTCTAGTAAAGAATATAAAAGAAAATAACAGAATATTCATGGGAAAAAATCAAAAGGGAATAGAAAAGTGGAATATCAATTTTTAATGCAAATGAGCATTTTTGCTTCCCTTCCATCTGCTTGACTAATTCTTCACTTATCATTAATGATATTCTCCTGACATAGAAGTGGTGCCTAGAGGTTTAAACAAGCAGCGAACTTTGACCATTTAACTTTTAATTTATGATCAGCCAATAGGAAACCATCTAACATGACATATCAATTACAAGATAAAATATAAAATTTGGATTGTAAAGCGTTTTATAATGCACTTTACAATCCAAATTTTATATATTTTGTCTACATACCATTAGCCCTACCAGAAACAAGCGAGTTAAAATGTGTAACAAACATACATTGCTTTAGTACCAAGCTGTGGAAATTTGCAGAATAAACATTGAACAGATTTTGAAAACAACTTGTTGCAAAACTGTTAAATGTTAGTGTATTATCACTTTCCACTGTTGCTCTACTTAATTTTAGCAAAAAATGATTATGAAAAGAAAATCTGCTTGGGTACGTATGTGCGACCGACTCCCCAAACTCGCAGCTCGTAAGCTGAATTACGCTGGGTCCCAAGGGCGCCACTGGCAGCCAGCGGTTATAAGCACAGACACTGAGGGTGGTCACTGCCAAAGGGTTTATTACGTCCCCAGTGGTTCTTTAACGTCCCCCCTGGAACTGGGAAGGGTAGAAAGGCGAGACGGGACCTCGGTTTATTGTCTCATCCGAAAGACGTGAAACACAGTAGAACAAAGTTCAACTCACAATATGGACCAGTTTCGACCGAGACCCGAACAGAAAGAAAATTTCCTCTGTCCCGGCCAGGAGTCGAACCTGGAACACAGCGGTGAGAGACCCAACGCCGTAACGCTGGACCAACCGTGCTTCTGGGTAAGCAGGCAAGAGTTCATTTTTGACCAAATATGGTCATAAACTTGTCACAAATAATCCACAGCATGGTTTGCCGTTACATGTTTCAACTTAGTTATATGTTTCTGGTGCTGCACAGTCTATACTATATACTACCAAAACCACTAAATTGTCGGCACCCGCTGTACAAATGATCGATCGCAGTTGGGAAAACGATTGACCGCTTTTTGAAAAGGATCGATCGAAATGATCACATGACTTGATCAAAATGGTCACATGACTTGCATTTCTTTTGTTTGCCATAGACATGTACAAAACATGGACATTTCAATCCATCGAAATGGTCACGTGAGTTAACTAAAATAAAAAGCGGTTGATCATTTTCCCAACTGCGATCGATCGTTTGTACCCTAGTTGCCGACAGTTTAGTGATTTCGGTAGTATTAGCATTTTCCTTACACATATCAATTACAAGAAGAGTATAATAAAGAAAATACTGTAAGTACTTAAGAAATGACAGCTCATTAAAACTCACTGACAACTGAACTAGGATATTCAAATTGTTTATTCTCTTATCCTTGATCTGCAAACAATTTTACAGATATGTCTCCAAATTTGACTAAGAAATTATTCATGATTTTGTGTTTGTGAAGCTAAAGAAAGCCATCAGTGAGAACAAAGAAATGAAATGTTTGCTTTTTTCAATTTCTTAGGTAAAGATAGTAATCATAAGTATCTTGTACTTTTAAAACGATAGGAAATTATGGGCAACTTGCAAGCGCATCCTGTTAGCCAAAGGGCAAAAAGTAAAAGAAATATTATTTTGGGTACACAGTTTGTTTAGGATAGTGTGTGAAAAGCTCGCACCTCTTTTTATTCCAAATGTTTTTACCAGTACCTAAAACGTGATATAATCCTTGATAAAACGCATACATAATGTTATTATTGAAGATTTCTTTTGAGGAACAAAAGAAAACCTCATATTATTAAGCTTATATCTTTTTAATATCTCCTTCCAGACTCCAATAGTAAAACTGCATTTGCTGAATAAGCATCCACTTTTATCGAAGTAAATTATATAAAAAAATCTCACCGGCTGTTCATCGCCCTCCTCTTCAGAATCCGATGAAAAGGCTCTGCACAAACTGAAACAAAGAAAAATTCACTTTAATTGAACACAATAAGCTTACTATAAACCGCACGAAAGAAAAGACTGCAGGTTTTTGTGCTCCTTGCAGAGCAAAACTGGAATGTTTACTCCAAAGCTGTAATTATAAAAACACAAATCAATCGGCACAGTTCACAATAATGACCTAGAACAAAGAACCGGCAGTATCTGATGTATTTTCTCAGCAGGCTGCTCAGAGGAAACCGCTCAGAGTTTTCTTGCAATAATGATTAGTTTTGCCGCCGTCACTAAGCTCGTGACAACGTTGTTTTGGAGCAACGAGCGTGTTCGTTTCCCTCGAAGCCATTTTACTACATCGCAAGAAATAAACTTACCGGACTGTCTCCGAGCATATCGATTTTTCGGCGGCTCTGAAATACAAGAATACAATAAAATATCAATATCTGAAACGCAAAGTGGAGATAGGAGGTCAAAAGTAATTAATTTTATCAAGCCATGCTTCGCAAACGTTTGTAGTTTGCCCGTGAATGTCGTTGTCAATTTCAGAATCTGAAATTGACTTCATATTTAATTTGACAGTCGAACCCAAAAAAATATTTAATTCAAACAACGGGTACTTGAGGTATTGATATCTTGAATCAAATTAGGTTGCCAACCTATCCCCGAGTTTCTCTCAGCAGCAAACTTTCTGTCAAGCTGAACGATGACCATAAAATTCACTTGACACTTCCATTGTCTTTCAAAAAGTTGTCCAAGAAATCTTGTATACCTGGCATTTCATCGTCCTCGTCATCAATTATTTCTTCATCGTCTAAACTGTCATCCTTTTCTTGCCCTCCAAAGCTTACACCTTTACCCCTTTTCTTCTTCTTTCCGTCCTTACTACGTTTGTCTTTCAGCTTGAGTTTCATAAAATAATTTGCAGCGTACTCAACAATATCGTCGGGTTTCTCTCGAAGTACGCGAACAGTAAAGTCTTCTAGCAAATCCTGTAGCCCCGGAGGTAATTCTAGATTCATGTTGTTAGCTGCTAGAATCCTTTGCAAGAAGACTTGGGGATCTCAAATAAAGGCTAACTTTCTAGAAGGAAATACTGCTCATTTTGCAGCCACTAATTTAGTCCTGTTGTGAGCAAACACATCTGGCTGAAGCGCTTGGATACTCCGCACTGCGCATGCGCACCGAATTTGGCGGCAAACGTCAATAAAAGAACAATAGACTCTTCAATTAGCCAATCAAATTGCCTCATTGTGAAAATTGACCAATCGCACAGCGAGAGACGCGCGCTTTAAATTTTTTTGATCGACAAACGCATAAAAGTACACCGAAAAGATTGCTGCTTAGCTTGGAAAAGCCAAACAATGAATTGGTCAATCTGAAAAAATATTGACATGTTTACCCATTTAATATTTCCCCGGTCACTGCGCACTTACGCGTGCGCCAAACCGTTGGAAAGAAAACCTGTTCGAGAACCGAGTGCTCAAGAGGGCAAAATCACTTTGGCACGAGGCTCTTTATCTCGGCTATTTATATCTATGGACTAATACAGCGGCATTCAACTAGTTTCTACTAAAGATAACGTTATTATATTTGAAGGCCCCCGTGCAAGTTTCACATAGCAGTGAGCTGATTTATGTTTTGTCAGTTTTGCCATCTTTAAGCGGAGCCACTTTTACCGAACGGCACATAAGCGGAGCACCGTATTCAAGAGGATACCTTTTTTAGTGATAGAAAATTACCTTCACTGACTGAGGAAGCAAACTTAAAATCTTAAATTTTACCACTGAAAAGCATTACCTAGAATTCATGATCACTGCCAAGTTTAAGATACACGAAAATAACTTTGCGCATTGTAAAATGCTAAGTTTTTACTCATTTGTAATGATTGATTGATTGTATGCCCGAGTAATTATTCACACTTGGTAACAGGCTGGCCCAGTCGCAATAAGTCCCACACAGGTCTTTGCTATTGGTTTGAAGCACTTCGATATTACCTCTGCAGTTGTTTCGCCGATGAAGTTTACTGAGGCAAACCCTGGCTATCCATATGCTGATGAGTCCTAACAAGGACGAAACAGCTGTCCATGGGCCATGGCATCCTCGCGCGCCAAGGACCTCCCTCGCCTCCCCCCTTCCTTTTCCTCTTTCCCCTGGGGGGAGGTGAGGGGAGGACTCTGACGCGCGGGGATGCCTGTCCATGGTTGCCGTCTGCACGAGTAATAGACTGTGCTAGCGTTCCGAGTCTTGGTCAAACTGATGCCGATGTGACTTATTATAGTTTGTGTTCTTTTTCACTAAGAGGCGCAAATTGTAATTTAGACTGCGACTTCCGTAAAGTAAAATCCGTCTAACCCACAGAAAATACAGACCAATCAGAATGCAGGAATTCCGAATGGCGTTGTATATTCGACGGTTCCACCCATCCTTCAATCGTGCACTGTATTTAGGTAAAAGTTGCCTTTAATTTTCTGTAACGTGGTATAAAATAGTTACACAATGAATTCTCGTGGCATACTAAAGAATATCTCAACTACACTCCTCGCCTGAAGGCTCGTTTAATAGAAGTGCCGGGACGCGTGGGATATTCTGCAGTATGCCACTCGAAAGCATTGTATAAGGGACGGACCATTTAATATTTGATGGGGGAGTGGCTAATTTTTTTGGGCTCGATATTTTCGCGTCCAGTTTTGCTGCCCGAATTATTTTCCCTAGAACGTGACTGTGCTCGATATTTTTTTTCCCTGATATTTCTTTTTTGGTTCGAGACATCACTTAAATTTATATATTTCGCCCCCAAATTGAAGCCGTAAAATAACTCTCTTGGGCGCAAAATGTTTCTGGTTCTTAAAAAAGACAAATTTTCTTCTATTGAACTTCCAATTTCGACCTGTAAAAGTTTAAAGTAAAACTGAAGTCGTGTTTCTGTTTTTGGATAAGATGCAAATGTTCCGCCAAAAACAATGCCAAGGAAACTTGTGTTACAATTTTGCCCGCGGCTTGCAAAACGCCCACTTTCGCAGAACCGAAAATAGTAGCCCAGAGTGACAGTTCGATTCAGGCTGTTTTTATATTTTGTTCTTAGCTTCCTGTCTGTATGCAATCTTAAATTTGATGACTCGCTGTTTTATAAGTTATCTGCGTAGCTTTGCTTTTCTCGACACTATCGTGTTTATCTATTAACTAAATCAAAAGCAACACTAGTTTTGCATTTTGACTGCTAATTTAAATAATCCATTCTCCAGCAAAATAACAGCACTCGAGAAACGGAACTTATTATAAATTTAGCTGTTCCCGACTCTTTTATCCTTAATGGTAAAAACTGTTACAATATAAGCACTATCTATAGATTTATCTTTTTTCTGACAAATGGGAATTATGAGAAAAGGATTTTAAACTGCATGTGTTATTTGTATTCTATTATCTGCCAGGCAAAGTAACAGAAAATAAGGCCTCCTGCGACTCCCAAATATTTATTTCTACAGCAAATAATTTTTCATCCAAAGCAAACGCTTACGCTTGGTAAAAAAAACAAGAAAAACATAAATTTATCCCCGAACAAAGGCGCCTTAGTTCTCGCCAAATAGGCTTGCCGTTTGAAGAATATGTCAGACGGTTTGTTTTGTCGGTTCTTTTAACATATCTATTGAAGTTGTAATGAAAGTGTTCTTTTTACATCCTTTAGCGATCTATGTAAACATGAATAACGCTTCTTTATTCCATTCATTCCGCGGTTTCTGTAAGCGAAAACTCAATAAACATAGAACTTTTTACGAAGGCTTTGCTGATAACGTTAAATTTTCCGCTACAAGGAATATTGCAGCAAAATATTCTTATTGCATTAAAAAAATATATTTCGGTCACATCGAGCCCTGAATGCTACAATATAGTTCTTCACGAAAAATATTATCCATATTTGTTCCATTCTGTATTGTATAGAATTGAACCGTACCTGGGGAAGGCGCTTGTTCACTTTGCTCAGCGTTAACGCTTGATTCCGGAGGCGTTCGCGTTGCGTTTTGTGCTCTATTTTTCCAACGCCACCAAGGAAATAACAAGACCCTTTCATCCGTTGCCATCTAGAATTTCGACTCGCCATGTTATATGCAGCTGGTCAAGTTTGTTTTTCCAAAGTTGTTCTGAGTGTTTTTAGCTGCGCCAACGAATATGTGTGTTGGCAGATTTTTAGATTGTCCGTCGAGTTTGAACGCTAAAGGTAGTTCATTGTCAAATGTTACCTCGACTGCTTCAGACAATTCATGTCAAACATCGTCGATCAACCGCGGGAGACTCAGTATGTATATCTTTATGGGTTCAATTAAGTGCATGAATTATACATAACACGGTTTTATCCAAGATTATTGTCTCTCCATAAGTACAGTCACGATCATTCCAATTAACGAAACTACACGAACATAAGGTATTGGATCATATTATCGGCCACTCCATATTATCGGCCACTTTTGAAAAACATTTATTTTCTTAGGCATAGCGGGAAAGATCGAAGAACGAACACAGGCTTCCCAGGATCATTGAGCGAACTTTAGAGTTGATAGTTTGCAGTTTTATAGTGTCGCTGTGTGAAGTTTGACTGAGTTCGATAAGCGCTAAAATATGAGTATCTACGAAAAATAAAAAAGTTTGAAAAATACCCTTATCTAGTCCTTTAGTACTTCAATAAATTGACTACTTGCGTTTATTCGGTCAGAAATACACTTTTAAGCGAGTTTTAGCCAATTTTATTGTCACCTCTTACTCTTACTATATGTTCTGGAAGGCCGCAAACTGCAAAATTCAGAACGCTCAGCGATCCACAAATTCCCTCGATTTTTTCCCAAAAATCATCGTCGCTTGCTCAAACAAACCTCGCATATAAAAGTAAAACTATTCAGCTTTGTTGTTTACCTTTCTCGTGGAAATCAAACCCTCTCTGGCTGATATAAATGGCGAATCTTTTCAGCCTCGTCCATTCGTCCTGAGAGCAATGGCCGCCCCGGCAGTAAAGTCCGTCCCAAAACACAAACCGTTGAGACATTTTTTCTCCAGTCGAGGGGTGGGCCAGACATTGTCTCAGGCTCTCCGCACTTCCCGTCCTAGACCGGTAAAATGTTTTTGCGCGCGAATGCGTGACCGGCGAGACAGACTTGATTGATTCAAATCCAATGATCACGCGCAAAAACATTTTACCGGGTCTAGGACGGGAAGTGCGGAGAGCCTGAGACAATGTCTGGCCCACCCCTCGACTGGAGAAAAAATGTCTCAATGGTTTGTGTTTGGGACGGACTTTACTGCCGGGCGGCCATTGCTCTCAGGACGAATGGACGAGGCTGAAAAGATTCGCCATTTATATCAGCCAGAGAGGGTTTGATTTCCACGAGAAAGGTAAACAACAAAGCTGAATAGTTTTACTTTTATTATGCGAGGTTTGTTTGAGCAAGCGACGATGATTTTTGGGAAAAATCGAGGGAATTTGTGGATCGCTGAGCGTTCTGAATTTTGCAGTTTGCGGCCTTCCAGAACATATAGTAAGAGTAAGAGGTGACAATAAAATTGGCTAAAACTCGCTTAAAAGTGTATTTCTGACCGAATAAACGCAAGTAGTGATTTATTGAAGTACTAAAGGACTAGATAAGGGTATTTTTCAAACTTTTTTATTTTTCGTAGATACTCATATTTTAGCGCTTATCGAACTCAGTCAAACTCACACAGCGACACTATAAACTGCAAACTATCAACTCTAAAGTTCGCTCAATGATCCTGGGAAGCCTGTGGAACGAAGAGAAGTCATTTTCCACAAAGCTGAGCTGATGCCGGAAAAGTCAAATTTATCATGAAAACGTTTAATAAACTAATGAAATCACACCTTCAACTCTTCACCGAAGTCATGGCTTCATTTTTGCCGCGCGTTCACCTTTACAAGCGCTAGAAAATGTCGAAAATTTCCCGAAACATTTGCCCAAATGCCGTGAAAATTCGCCAGAACCTTCCTTCGTTCATGTTGTTACCCAAGGTTCAGTTCGATCTTGTTTTTCATTCATACTCCGCTGACTCTGTAGCTTGGGCTCACCAGTGCCTGCTGTACATATTATCGGCCACCCAGCAGATTCCCCATGAATCCTGCATTTCTCGTTGAAAACACATTTCGCACCGAGCCTCGAAAATTCATTGTGATGTATCGCGCGCGTTTGCTCAATTTCCTTGCAATCATGAAAGAAAAACTCTTTGAAAATTATCACTGACTCTTCAGATTGACTAAAGAAATAGGCGACTTAATTTTTTCCGCAAAAAAGTGCGATTTACTGCAAGTGAAGCTGATAATGTGACGGTGTCTTGCCGTGTGGCCGATAATATGTTTGGGTCTCAGGTATATTAAGGCATGGTGTTTTTCAAAAAAATGCGAAAAATACTGAAAAAAATTCTCTAGGGTATACAAATGTCTTCTGTAGAATGTTTTTCGTTAAGGTTGGTACACCCAGTGAGAGGTTTCATTTGATGTATTTGGTTACCATGTCAACGGGTTGCGTGACTTGTAAGAGCGTGACAAGGCACAATTTTCTTTCAAGTCTCTGCATTCAATGGGGGTCATACCAATGGTTTCCCAATGGGTCTTATTATGACCAGTGTCGGGCGTATATTACCATTCCATCGAGGATGGGTGTCCAAGTTATCCACATTTTAAGAAAAGGAGAGATATCATATTACATCATCACAAATAAAGCTATCCTAAAAAACATTTTCAGCCATCCTCGTTGGATCAATAATCTACACTATATAACAAACACTATAATGCAGTCTGGGAACGATTTCACTTATCCCCATTGAATGCAGAGGCCATTTTCCTAGAAATTAAATTTAAGGTCAGAGGTCATACATTTTTGCCATAGAGACAAACATTGGTGAAATGATTGAGAATGATCAAACGTATCAAATGTAGATTGCTTGGATCCCTTAGAGGCATTGGTTTAGAGATGGACCACCCCCCTCAGTTTAACGTCCGCCATTTTGGATTGGGCTTCCGCCCAGGCCTTAAGTTACCTGAGGTGGTCGATAACATGTACTCACGAGCGATCTTTTTAAATTGCTATTTTCTAGATTCCCGTTATAATCAGGTAAGATTTTCTTTACAGTTAAGAAGTACAAGATCCATATTATAAACAAGTTGCAACATTTCGGAAAAATACATTTTCTAAAGTATTTATTTTCAGCGCGAAACCTTTTGTGGCCGATAATATTGAGCGAATACCTTAGTGTTCATTTGTCATAATTACACGTCTTCTTCCGCAATTTCCTTTGCGCGCGCGCTTTGCATAAAAGTTGACTAAAATAGACTTTGAAAATTATTATATTAACTGTACTGCTACCACGGTTGCCTTTATAAGTTTATCTCATAGCTCTCCAGGAGTTCAAGTCTAGAACATCTGAGAAACATGTTGGGCTTTTAGATATATTAACATTGCTCCGCCCAAACAAGATAAGACGACAGAAACAATACTTTCTGATGTTTTTGGTGGTTTGAGCGCTATCGAGACTGTACATATTCTTTAATGTCCAAGGCTGTAAATAATACCAGATGCAGCTATACTCATAAATAGATGGGCGCAACATCGCGAATGTCAAGCAACTCTGTGATGCGATTGTTTTTAGCCCAAACTGTGAATTTTTAAAGGTTTTTTTTTTCGTTGTTCCGACAGTGAAACTAACTGGACCAATCAGGTCCTTGCCCTTCGTTTAGTGTGCAGTCGACTGGTTTTCGTCGCGACAGAAAGCCATGCAACTGCACTAAACAGCGCAAGGATCCGATTGGCTTAAAACTGTTTGACTGGCGGGACAGAAACAACAAAGCCGCAGCGCGAAGCAAACGGTTTGGGCTAAAAAGTATATTAGTGTCACGAAAAGTGAACAAAGGAATGCTCACTTGCAGAGGGGGCGCTTTCCAATTTTTTTGCCTATGCTAAGAGAGGGGCTCAGAAACACAAATAATATAGGTCTGTGAGGGGGGCTCTAGATTTTTTCTTCTTTTAAAACAAACGTCATTGAGCAGCCCATGTCACGATGTTGTAGGGTATGATAAGAAAACAGTTTTTTTTTACTTGTTATGCGTTCAAAACCCGAAGCAACCGCATTTTAAGGGTTATTCCTATATTATCACAGGGAATTTATGCAGCAGAAACCATCCATGTGAAAAGCTGAATTTCCCATGGTAGAAGAATGGAAAGTGTTCGGATTTCCCATGGCTGTCCATGTGAATTCCAAACACTTCCCATGCGTGTGCCTTAGAAAATTCAGTTTTTTCCCACGGATGGGTCTCAGAAATTCCCTGTGTGTATGGGTCTTCTTTCGACCTACAAAGAACTGTGAATGTCTCCGGCGGCCTATCACTGCAGGATTTTCTTGGTGAAATTTGTTTTTTTCTGGCCAAAGATACAGGGTTCTTGTACTGAAAAACGGAGGCATTCCCTAATAACAGGGTGATCGCATAATTGTCTCGTTGCGAGCTTTGAAAACACATATCAGTTTCCACGAGCTGGCGCCATTTTTAACGTATCTGAGTTTAGTGAACAGACTTGTGCAAAATGCAAATAGATAGAAGTTGCTCAGTGTAAATCCTTTCGAGGACTTCCTGTGTTCGGTCCCTTCAAGGCTTCAGGTTTCGAGTTTTGCGCTTGCCTAAAAACTAGAGTGATCCCCCCAAAAAATCCCCTCTAACCCGCAGGCGATAAACAATAAATAACCCCGTTCCCAGAACCCACGATCGTTTAGGCCAGCGTATCTTGCCGCTGACTCAAAGATGCACGGGCTCTGGGTACGAGACATTCTCGTACCCAGAGCTCCCCGGCTCGTCTGCTCGCAGGGGAGGCTCTGGTGACATCCATTTGAAGACCTTTGCTGATTGGCTGGTTTTGAACGTTGGTGCATGCGCAGAAGATCTTTCTCTCAACGGCTCTGTATCAAATCTCGCGCATGCGTCAGTGGCTGTCACCAGAGCCTCCCCCGCGAGGAGACGAGCCGGGAGCTCTGGGTAAGAGAATGGGTACGAGATTGTACTAAAACTAAAGTTTGAACGTCTGCGCATGCTCATTAAAACGGCGACCCGAGTCTTTCCGCTGGTGAAACGATTATGGGCTCATTATTACGTACATTCATTGGAGACGGACGCGGCAATGATTCGTTTCCTTGAAATTAAGTTGATAGCGTTTGTTTTGTTTTGAAATTCATCTTGTCACGAACTCTTGCGGTTGAGACAGCCTATCAATAGCAATGTTATTGAGATCCCTAAATGCGCTTGTTAATATTTAAAATAAAAAAACAGTTAAAGGTACTCTCACTTTTGTAAAAAAAAAATATATCCTCGATTTTATCAGGATTAATTTCGAAGTTTTACTCACGTAACTAAACTTCAAATGCAGACTGTTATGTCTGAATCCTGATACGAAACAAAGCTTGTTTTATTAACAACACTTGTCTACTTCTAAAGTATATAAAAATAAACCAAGGCATATAAAAACACTGATCATAAAGTACCGGTAAATAAGATTTTAATGCAAGGTACATTACTAAATGCGGCGTTCATAATTCTGCTAACTCTTGAGCAATAGTCGAACCGTGTTTTAGCAGGCTTCCTTCTATTGCACATGTAATTACACTTAGCAACCACAAACGTTACTCAGAGATTTTGTAAAAGCTACCGGGTTGTTCTAGATGTTTGATTCAAGTAACGCTTTGAAAACATATATACTCCGTGCAGAGTTTGCAGAATTATGGAACCCGCACCTACTATCATATTTCCGCTACTAATTTCTTAAATGGTATGCCTCAATGGAATCTGCACACAGCACCCTACCGGTGACGGAATTTCAGTGCTCTTGAAAATGATCCTATTTAAAATTTGATATCATCTGTTTTAGCTTGAGACGCGTTGGTCAGGAAAATAGACTGTTAGTGATTGCTCTAGCAAAGAAAATAAGTTACATTGACCGGCACGAATTTATATATGGGCATTCAATGTACTTGCTAGCAGTTGCTATTCTAGCTTGGGAACAAAATTGAAGTTCAGATTTTGTTTTTCAAGGAAAGTTATAATGTTTAGAAATTTTAAATCGACGAATAAAAACATACATGCACACATAGTGCGAGGGAAATGACTTAGAAGCGCTTTGTAGAGCAAATAGCTTTAAAAAGCAGTTTTGGTATAGCTGATGTGGGCTGATGCGAGAGCTGTTATGTGCCTAAATTTCAGCGCAGTTATGTTGAGCTATAACTTACCAACACCTAGTTCGAACACCGTTAAGTCGAAATCTGGACAGCATTGACTAGATATATCCATTCTCGTTGCCATAACAAGCCAAGCTAAGTATCAAATTCTCCACCTTTCTTTTTCAAGTCGAAATGTCTTTCAACCGCACGCACAGAGAGGAATATAAAACTAAGTTTACTGACTTAGCGCATGCTCAGTGACCCCCCGGCTTTTGCTAATATGACCCTGAAAATCTCTTCCGTTTTCCTGTTATGTCCGGTGGAAAGAAGGAATTGACGTCAGCGATATATACCCAAACATCAAGCGTTAAAATTCAGGCTGATAACAGACGACAACAAAGAGATATAGTTTGTACAATTAGTTACAAGCTTATTTCACATTTTATTCCCACATAAACATAAAACAATTCAACTTCAAAAACAAGGGCTTGCATGCTTGCACCGGGCATGTGCGAGGCGGTCTTCTTGTACCACACATATATAACTAGATTATTAATACAGTTAAAGAGCCCATGTCAGCCACTCCTTTGTTATTGTTTTCGTTCGATATTAGAACACGAATTACGTGCAGAAATCTCTCAATCAAAACATCCGAAAACGAAGTTTCAGATTTGATTGGCCAATTTCAATCAAGAGCATGCTCTGTATATTCTCTATTAAATCAGCCGATGGAAATGGATGCTTTCTCCGACTTGGTATGTCGCTATGCTGTCAAAATGTGGGCAGTGTCACGAAGTTGGGGTTGATTTACCATAAAATGCGAGCTAAATAACCGTCATAAAAAATCCTTTTAGCTGCTAGTGAAGCACATATTTGGAATGTTTTCGTGTGTCATTGAGCGGAATCGAAACAACGAGCAACGCGTACTCATTTGTTTGGCAATCACAGTCATTTAAAATCCACTCTAGAATTGTTCAGCTTTCAGACATCAGTATACTAAAACTGTCCAAGTAAGTTGAGAGCGAGCGTTCACCGAAACATGAACAGCTGCCTATTTGATTAAAATGTTTTACTTTGCTTGTTTAATTTGTTATTGCTTATTTGTTTGGAGTTTGTTTGTTTACTTGTTTACATGTTTGCTTGTGGAAATAAAAGTTCATGCCTTATATTTTCTGTGAATTTTCCATTTTAATACTTATTTATAGTATACACTCCCAATCATCAGACATCATCATCATCATTTGTGTGCAGCAGCTTAGTGTCGCACTTTGGCCAGGACTATGTTCGCAACGATGTGCCCTTGAACATTACAAACACATCCCAAACCATCTGGTTGAAAGATTCGAGACTTCTGAAAGACTTGAACTGTTTTTGAGTGTAAAAACTGGTCTGCAGAACCACGTAACAGAGCAAATCTGTCGATTCAACCCCTTTATCAGGATAGGATCGATTCCAATCGTCGACATTTTCTGCAAATAGCGTTCTTTGACTACCATCCAGCTTTTTTGCGTAAGCAGATATCGCAATAGAAGCTGAACTGCTAGAATTGGATTGAGGAACTGGAGATTCGTCGTTAAAAGCCTGATAAACTTGCGATCTTTCGTATTTTGGATTGTGTTTACATGTATTAGTATCTGAAACACGTGACTAGATGTGCTCCAATATGGCGGACGTTGTTTACTTGTTTGTTTATTCATTTGCTCGTGTGTATGTTTGATTTCTTTTTTTTCCTAGCTGCTGTTAGATTGCTCCAGAAACATATAACTTAGGGAAAAGGTCATCGTGTGTTTCGGGTACGAGCCACCTTACGCTTTTAATCTACAATCGTCAGACGACTAGTTCCCAGGCCCGTCAGCGCACTTCCGGGAAGAAACAACTTTTCCCAGAATCATAGAGCTCCCTGAACCCATTTTGGCCATGGCCGAAGGAGAACAAAGTTTTTGCCATTTGAAAATAGTCGCCGATGAGCTGTCTTGCCCGATCTGCTTTGAGGATTTTGAAGAGCCAAAGTCTTTGCCTGGGTGTGCTCATAATATTTGCAAGGTTTGCCTGCATCAGTTGATTTCACGAAGCCCGAACCTGCCGATCGAATGCCCGATATGCCGTGTTAAATCGGCAGTCTCTCCTAATGGAGTCGACGGTTTTCCTACTAATACTCTATTGGTAAGACTTTTGGATAGCAATTACCCTGGGAGGAAGGAGAAGCGAGCTATTCGAAATACCGTGGAAACATTCAACAAAAGTCTGAAGTCGACTGAGAATAAGCTTGAAATTATCGAAAAATCTCTGCGTGACACGCGTGCTTCCGTAACAAAAGCGAATGAAGTCAAACAAGAAATTTCCCAGTATGCCGACAAGATGGTGGAAAAAATACGAGCACACGAGGAAAAGCTGTACTCAGAAGTTAACAAATTCATTGGTCGTATAAGAGAAGAAGAGAGAAGCTTGGCTAAAAGTAAGAACATTCTGCAGGATGCGATGGAACATGGAGCTAAGTATGTGCAGCACATACAAGACACATTAGACAAAGATGACACAAAAGAAATTATCAAAATGAAAAGTGTGATGATTGATCAGCTACAGGGACATATTTCAGTGCTAGATACAGAGAATAGTGATGCTCATTCGGAGAGTTACACATTTGATGTGACATTTGACAAAGCAACACCGAAGACTGGTTTAGATATCCTCGGCAAGATAACTGAAAGAAGAGAGTCTACAAGAGAGCCGTGCTGTCACGACCTTGGAAATCATAATTTATACATCAAGACCTTGACGGTACTATCGATGACGAACGTCTTTACAAGGAGTTTTCTCCCTATGGGACCATCACTAGTGCCACGGTTATGACAGATGAGCGGAGGAAGTCAAAAGGTTTTGGATTTGTTTGTTTTTCATCTTGCCTGGAGGCTACAAGGGCTATAACTAAGATGAATGGGCTTATACTCATCTCTCGTCCTTTGTATGTTGCTTTGGCCCAGAGACGTGAAGAGCGTCGGGCTATGCTTGCTGCTCAACACAGTCAGTCAAGGACAAGGAGATGTAGCCATGATCACAACGTTCCCTATTATGACTCATATTAATGAGTCATTGTCGTTATTGCTGTATTAGGAGGGCTGGGATGAGTCCGGGTCGAGTCGAGTCGCACGCGGGTTGTTAGCTGTAGGTGTTTTAGCGTGGTTACCAAGCCAAAATCAATGGCGAACAGATCAAGCGACTCTCTGCAATATACCTGCAAGTTTTAATTCAAATTTCACCATTTTCTCACTACTTTTGCCGAAATATGTTCTGATAAAGAGAATCTTCTGTCACATCCTTATAAGGTAAATGATTCCAATATGGTTTTGGCCTTGAGGTGTTGAAAAACGATCATTTTCGTCGAGGATTGTTTGTTTGATTGGTAGAGTTACCTACAGAGATGGCAACAAATTAAGTTATAAAATATTTAGATAGTACGCGTGCTCTGATTGGCTTTAATAGAGCAATGTTTGCATTTCCCTGTGCAACATGGTTGTGATGTCACACATTTGAGTGATTGGCGAGCCGGTATGAAATTTCAAATAACTTTTAGAAAAAGTACAGGAGCTAGATTGCGTTTGACTGTTTGAAATTTGCGTTGTGAGACAAAAGTGAGACGTTTCCAAGGGCAACGTACCGCCATGTTATTTTTCACTGACCAATCAGAGAGGGCAGAACTCTTTGGTTCGCCATAGAAACGTCTCGTTTCATCCTAGAAACGCAACTTTCAAACATTCTAACATAACGTGCGAACTGTTAGGGTAAAACGGTCAAACGCAATCGGCTGTAACATGTTTTAGGCAAATCATTTATTGAGGAGTCAGTATTACTTGGATAGACATTTGACAAAGCACATTGAATTCACATAAAGCTCGAGACTCGTAAAATAACCTTTCAGAATCACAAAAGAAACTTATTTGACGATGTTCCAACTAAAGATCATCCGCGGTTTTTTGCCCTCCAATTATCTCCTGTATAAAATGAAATTGGTGAAGTCAATGTATTGTAAGGTGTGCATGGTTCCTCATACAATATAACATTTATTCGTAAATTGCCAGCAAGTTGTGGGATTTTGGTCCTTGTTTTTGAAATGGTGGAGAGACAAGACTAATATCGTGGTTCAATTATCAAATAAGGACGTTTTATATGGATATAAGCCTCATTGTATAAATTCTTGACTCTCAAGCATTGTATCATAATCGCTAAGCTTTGCATATTTCTCAAAGATCATGTACCAAACATTAATATTTTTATGTTAACTCTTTCTAAAAGAATTGAAATAGAAAAATGTATTGCACTTCAAAATAATTGTTTTGATAGTTTTCTTTCCAAGTGGATATGTTTGTATGAATAGAATTATCCTTTTGATTCCGTTTGTTAGTTAAAATATTGTAATTTGTTAGTTAGTTTTTTGGGTGTGTGCGTATGTGAACTTGTGAATGTAACGTTTGTTCTGAAATAAATAATAATAATAATAATAAAGTAACATTGGTTACGCTTTTTACAGCTGTTTCAGGTAACACGCGACTTCGCCGTTGCCGCCAGAGTTTGGCATTTGGGTTTTCTGTGCTGTCCATCAATGCAATCCGTGTCCGTGTGAGCCAATCATATCCTTACTCAGTGCATTCGATTGGCTTCCCTCGCGAGACATGTCGCGACAGAAGCCAATTCACTGCACTAGGCAAGGATCTGATTGGCTCACAATGGTTTGATTGACTACACAGGAAAACCTAACTGCCAAAAGCTCTCTCGATGTTTTGAACGCGCTAGGTCGCGTGTTACCTGAAACAGCTAATATATAGATTTAGCCACTGGCTAAAAGCGGAGCTCCTGGTAACATATACGAGACAAAAAGGTTGCCATTGTACATGAATAGATAGCCTTGCACCGTTATACCACATGACTAAGCACTTGTTCACCCAAGTGTGGTGTCTAAGGTTCATCCCTTCAACGATGTAAACCTTTTCACGTTTGATGACGTCACCAATAACGTCATACCACGTGACTATGCAGCTGCACCCCCCTTGCTACTTAGACAACTTCACCCAAGTTCGGATGTCTGAGATGCATCCCTTCTTGAGATATATCATTTTTCTCCTATTATCACGTCATCGATGACGTCACACCACGTGACCATGCAGTTGCACCCCTTGCCACTAGACAACTTCACCCAAGTTTGGATGTCTGAGATGCATCCCTTCTTGAGATATATCATTTTTCTCCTATGATGACGTCATCAATGACGTCATACCAGTCATACCACGTGACCATGCAGTTGCACCTCCCTTGCCACTTAGATAACTTCACCAAAGTTTGGTTGTCTGAGGTTTATCCCTTCTTGAGATATATCACTTTACTCCTATGATGACGTCATCGATGACGTCATACCACGTGACCATGTAGTTACACCCCTCTTGCCACTTAGACAACTTCACCCAAGTTGGTTGTCTGAGGTTCATCCCTTCTTGAGATATATCATTTTTCTCCTATGATGACGTCATCGATGACGTCATACCACGTGACCATGTAGTTACACCCCTCTTGCCACTTAGACACTTCACCCAAGTTTGGTTGTCTGAGGTTCATCCTTTCTTGAGATATATCATTTTCTCCTATGATGACGTCATCGATGACGTAATACCACGTGACCATGCAGTTACGCCCCCCTTGCCACTTAGATAACTTCACCCAAGTTTGGTTGTCTGAGGTTCATCCCTTCTTGAGATATATCATTTTTCTCCTATGATGACGTCATCGATGACGTCATACCACGTGACCATGTAGTTACACCCCTCTTGCCACTTAGACAACTTCACCCAAATTTGGTTGTCTGAGGTTCATCCTTTCTTGAGATATATCATTTTTCTCCTATGATGACGTCATCGATGACGTCATACCACGTGACCATGCAGTTGCGCCCTCCTTGCCACTTAGATAACTTCACCCAAGTCTGGTTGTCTGAGGTTCATCCCTTCTTGAGATATATCACTTTACTCCTATTATGACGTCATCGATGACGTCATACCACGTGACCATGCAATTACGCCCCCCTTGCCACTTAGATAACTTCACCCAAGTTTGGTTGTCTGAGGTCCATCCCTTCCCGAGATTTGTTAATTTTCTTAGTATACCACAGGGTTCCCATGAGTTTCCGCGTACGGCGGACGGACGGACGGACGTACGCTATACCTTTTATTCAGGAAGAAACAAAAAAAAAATATCTCAAGAAGAGAACCACCTATGGCAACCAAACTTGGACACATTCATCTTTTTGGCGATACCTTTCTAACGCCCTAGTCATTTGACTTGGCGCCGTCAATAACGTGAGCAGAATGAGCGAGAAAGCCCGTGACGTTTGAAAATCAACTCCATACCTGGACGTTATTTCCTTAGGTATGGTGCTCCGCTTGCGCGGCCTTCTGCCCGCGCAGGAGCTCCGCTATAAAGCTATTTCCCGCCAAACGCCCGGCTTGCACTCCATGTACTCTATCCATTGTACGTCGGGATATACTGAAACGACCGTGATCGCCTTTCATGAAGTTCCACCCGCTTTCCATTTATTTGAATTTAGCTATCAACAACACTACAAGTTACAACATTTTGACCCTCCCCTCCCCTCAATACATATACGCTTTCCTTTCCTCCTCCCTCGGTACATTTCCGCTCTCGCCGTTGGTAACCCATCCAACTACTAACCTCTCCGGATCGGGCTTAACTTTAATAGATTGCCGACTACGCCACGGCGACTTCGTGACGTAATGCACTCTTGAAAAAGTGGTAAGGGGTGGACCATTAGAAATTGGGGAGGGGGGGGGGGGTGGCAATCTTTTTGCGTATGAATTGTTTTTCGGGGATCAGGTTGTGCAAGAATTTTTTTTTCGGACTCGAAGGCCATGTACGATTTTTTTTTTCGCAGACACACAAAATATCTTGAAATACACGTTATACATACATACCGAAACTTGTCAGAGAGAAGTATAGACAGTGGGAAAGGGTAAACCCCACGAGGGGTAGAGGGTAGACCTGCGGATCGAGCAAGACCCGTTCCCATGGCGTTCCGTCCCACAGGCCATCCAAATCCTATTGCTGTATGTATACGCATCAAACAAAATTTTCTTATACTATATTTATACTGGTTCAGAAATGGATTAAGAAAGTCCTGTTGCTGTATGTATAGGTACAACAATTTTCTTATGCTATTTTTTTATTGGTTGTGTTAAAAAGAATGAAGCTGTTAAACGTTTTCGCCATCCCCCGGCCCCTATTTGACCTAGTAGAATATGTTTCTTCCGTTGTGCGCGAAGCGCGCCCAGATTTTGATAAACGCATTTCATCAAGCCTCAGAGAAAGGGTAGACGAACATTCCGATTTTTGTGTATAGTAAACAAAGCCTGTAGGTTTTATTATTCATGCGCGCAACTGCCCGCAGCAAATTACGAATAACATTTTTTTTACGAAATAATTATTATTCATTTGTGTCCAAATGACGAATTTCTATACTTGTAACGTCGAACTCTGTTACCTAAATGGTCTTCTTTCGAACATAGTGTGACTGCCTGCCAAGCCTATCACTACAGGGCATTTTTTGGAGAGTTTGTTTTTCCTCGGCAAGATACCACTTGTTCTTGTAAACGGCGCAAGGGCAGTGTCTTCGTTGCGTGAGTTCTCACCGACTATATATTTGATGCGCGCCGAAATTTTTATTAGTATTTGGGTCAAGTAAAGTAAACAAAATGCAAATGATAGAGGAGTTGCTGGAATAACTACTTCAGACATCTTTTTAACGAGAGCCCAAGCCATGTCTTTGTAGGATTTTTTTCTAGCTTGAATCTCTGCAAGATTTTTATTTTTGAAGGATTGGCCTTGCGCGAATTTTTTTGGGGGAATTGCCCCCCTCCCCCAACTTCTAATGGACCACCCCTAATGTTCCGCAAGTTCACTGTTATTTTCTCGCAAGTTCACTGTGACTTATCTTCTCCCTAAGGCGGAAATCTCGATTTTTACTCATCGAACATTGTTTTGATGCTATTAATGTATTTACCCATAAGTCGTATTCCCAAAACTCGAAAAATTAAATTGAAATTCGCGGCAGGTTTAAGTTCACTAGAGTGAGATGATATGTAGCTTTATCGATTCACATTATTATCATTATTATTAGATATGTACGAATTCGAACACTTTTTCGACTGATTTCTTGGTGAATGCTCATGACCGTAAGATAGAATCGCACAAACTTCACTCTTCAAGATCGGCTCGGCTGAACTTCGCAACTACATTTACAAGCAATCTAACACGTATTTCTGTCGAAACAGATACCCTTCTATTTACGATGGATTTACGCTTCTGTAGCGTAAAATAGGGATGTGTAACCACGTTTATATTCAAACCGGCATTCTATTTTTAGTGATTTTAAAGTCTACACTGTATAAGCACATTCAAACAAATTCTTTATTTTTGTGCTTACCAAAATATCGCCTCTCCCTACTCATATCACTATCAGCAACATAATAAAAAAATAACATAAAAGCTGACATAAATTAAACAGCAACATAATTGAGTCAAAAACTTCACTAGGTTAAGCTACCAACTTGAGTGAAGCAAGAGCCATTCCATTCCAACCCCCCCCCCCCCCGTCCCCTTTTCAGAAGATATAGTATAATTGTATAGCAAATTGCTTTTCCGAGGTGGCCTAATTGTGGCCATTTTCCGAGGGGGTATATTAAAAAGAAGCCTATTATCTTCCGCGGGTTTTTTCCAAGGGGGTGCAGCCCCCCAAAAGGCTCTTCCGTAGGTATTTCCCGAGAGCAGTAGAGCAAGAATTTTTGAGGAGTTAGGGAGGGGGCTAAAATGGAATGGCTCATAGTGATCACGCGGGGCAAACATCATTAATGACGTCATTGAAGCTAGAAAACATGATCTCACAAAAAGAAACCAGGCATAGGTAACCAACGTCGTTGGCAGCGTACAGTCAAAGACGGCAGCAACATATTGAAAGAAAAAGTATTCAGTGGTTTTCCGTTGAACTATAAAACTTAAAATATCTGAAAAGAATAAGTACACTTGATCAACGTTGGTGATGTTGTATTGAATGGCGACCGTCGTTCTCAACGTCATCAGAAGCCCCATACCTTTTTGTTACATACACTTCCCACAGGGCAAAAGCAAATAGCTTCCCGTACGCATTGCGTACCTATGTTTTACCTAAGCTGTAGAGTTCGGCACAGTTCGACAGTCATAAAGTCAGTTCGGCAGTCTTGAGTATACTATAAAACTTAAAATATCTGAAAGAATAAGTACACTTGATCAACGTTGGTGATGTTGTATTGAATGGCGACCGTCGTTCTCAACGTCATCAGAAGCCCCATACCTTTTTGTTACATACACTTCCCACAGGGCAAAAGCAAATAGCTTCCCGTACGCATTGCGTACCTATGTTTTACCTAAGCTGTAGAGTTCGGCACAGTTCGACAGTCATAAAGTCAGTTCGGCAGTCTTGAGTATTCATAGTTCCGATACTATTTTGAGGCGGAATACATAGTGAGCGTCGCGGTTGAATTAATGAGCGTCCCCACGCGGAATTAATGAGCTTGCGATTGATTGTTGACACATGTGTTCTTTTGTTCTTTATTGCGGAGGAATACAGGTGTTCCTTTGTGTTCAACACGTGGCTGTGGTTTTCCACGCGGTCGTTGATTATTAGAATGGTGTCATTGTTTTAGCGACCTATTGTTCTCAGAGTCTATAAAACCAGAGAGTGGATTAAAGTGAAAAAATGTGGGGTTATATCATGAAATTTTCAGAAAAAATATTACGGAGAATGATGTTAAAATTATGTTCTCTTTATTACACATTACATTGTCCTTACTTAACTATAAAGTAGCAGGATTAAATACAAGTCACGAAAAGGATCAATTCTATCAATGTCCCTTCTAAGAACACTCCGACACAAGCAGCCCCAAGTCATTTATCTATTTTTATTTACATAATAGCGCGCTATAAAAAAAATAAAAATAAAAAATAAAATTAAATAAATGAATGCAACACCAACGTGACATGTAATTTATACAACAAAAATAAACGGGGACAAAAGGAGACAAAAGGTGACAAAAGGGACAATCATATGCTTGGTGAGTATCCTAAATTTATATTCAAAATAGTGCGCATCCGAAAACAGGATAATCTATCCGCTTACGAACCAATTATATAATCTAGTTAGTATTTTCATTATGTTACACTTCTCAGGGGTAGGGTAGGGAATTTGTATCATAAATATGGAAAATATTAGGTAGCCTTCTATAGGCGAACAACAACAATAGTTTATCAACAAAATATTTTTTTAAAAGAGTGAAAGGTTTTGTTAAAATAATCATGGTTACCTTGTGGTTACTCCGTTGTTACAAATATCCCTTCCTTGCGGCTGCTGCGGGCATCTTTGTGAGGAGGAGAGGGCTATTCTGTGAGGAGAGGAGGAGGACTATTCTGTGAGGAGGAGGCCGAGGAGGAGGGCTATTTTGTGAGGAGGAGGAGAGGAGGAGGAGGAGGAGGTCTACTTTTTTTTAAAACCGAGGACACTAGAAGCGATGAAACCATAAAAGAAAAGACACGTCTATGCAAACAAAAAAAATTCAATTATTTATTAATATTCGAATAATAATGAGTTGGAGTCGACAAACACTAATCCCTTCTGTTTGGAGTGAAATGACTCTGCCCGAAAGGACACCGTATTTAAATAATTCATCGGTTAGTAGAAATAGACTGTGAAGTCACGGCACCCCACCATCCTCCTCTCCAAAAAAAGCCCTTATTCGGTCCTCCTATATACTTGAGTATCCAACCATACTATCTGTTGTTCTGTCTAGTGTCTTAGTAGGAAATTTTCATTATGAAAAACCTAGACTGATAATTTATACATGAAGAACCGGCTTATCGATGAAGCACGCCCGTACGAGGAGTTTTCTCCCTATGGGACCATCATTAATACCAAAGTTATGAGAGATGTGTGGGGTAAATCAACACGTTTTTGGATTTGTTTTGTTTTTCATCTTGTCTGGAGGCTACAAGGGCTATAAGTGAGATGGATGGGCATGAGCTCATCTCACGTCATTTGTATGTTGCTTTTGCCCAGGGACGTGAAGGGCGTCGGGCTATGCTTGCTGCTCGACAAATCGCAACTTTCCCTACTATCAGGGGCGTAGCCAGCACTTATGAGAGGGGGGGTTCCAAAATTCAAAAAATAAAAACTCCACATAGATCTCGGGGAAAAACTAGCGTTTGAAGAAATTTGCTACATTTTATTGGAGCTTTTATTTGTTGTCTATTAAATATTCGCAATTTTAGTAGTAAGTCGGTCCAGAACAGAGGCGAGGGGGGTTCCGCTGCGGGAGAGGGGGGTTCCGGAACCCCTGGACCCCCCCCCCCCCCCCCCCCCCCCCCTGGCTACGCCCCTGACTATGCCTGGTAGAGCACGGGTTCCAATAGCTACCGGCCAGTGAACCGTCGTCTATTCAAAAGAAATGAACAAAATAATCGCCTAGGTTTGTTAAATAGCCTTTCAGCTACAACATGAGTACTAATTTGGGGTATTTTCGTGTGCTATTGAGCGAATTGAGAAATGATATTTTTTATTTCTTATCAGGCTGAACAGTTTTCAAACTTGAAAATTTGATAGCGAAAGCTAGTAAATCTTACGTAAGAATGCCTATATAATGCAAGTTTCAGTTCCTTTCCTTTCTAGGACAGTATAAATGTTATTATGAGTTGTTTACTTGTTTGTGTAGATCACTGGTCTTATTTTATAATATTTTGTTGAAACAACCCATTCTCGTACCCAGAGCTCCCCGGCTCGTCACTTCGCAGGGGAGGCTCTGGTGGCGGCCATTTGAGGGCCTTCGCTGATTGGCTGATTATTAACGTTGGAGCATGCGATGAAAGGTCTTTCTCTCTACGGCTCTGTATAAACATGATTAAATCCCGCGCATGCGTCAGTGGCTGTCACCAGAGCCTTCCCCGCGAGGAAACGAGGCGGGGAGCTCTGGGTTCGGGAATGGAAACAACAATGACAGAACACCGCGGCAAAACGCATTTACTTACTTACTTACGCATTTGCCATGCGCTAAATATTCACTTCCTGGGAAATGAAAACAAAAGAAATAATCTACAGAACAAAAGCATCTCGTGCTGTCTTCGAAAACTTCGAAATATTAAGCTCCATACACAAAGACCAAAAATCGCAGAGCAGCTAGAATATGATCATATCTTTCTCTGAACTTTTGCACCACACACTTTCAGGCTTGCACCAGAGGCAAAAATTATGGTTGAAAGACAAAATTGATCGTTCGCTGTTGTTATGCAGATTTTTTCAATTGTCTTCATTTCACAGGCCAGTGAATCTTGACGCATGTCAACTGCGTTTTGCCGCGTGTCCAATGACAGTGCTCCTTTAACACTACAATCGTCAGACGACTAGCCCAGGCCCGTCCGCGTCAGCGCACTTCCGGGAAGAAACAACTTTTCCTAGAATCAAGAAATCAAAAGCTCCCTCAACTCGGTATGGCCATGGCCGAAGGAGAATAAAGTCTTCGCAAAATAGTCGCCGATGAGCTGTGTTGCCCGATCTGCTTTGAGGATTTTGAAGAACCAAAGTCTTTGCCTGGGTGTGCTCATAATATTTGCAAGGTTTGCCTGCATCAGTTGATTTCACGAAGCCCGAACCTGCCGATCGAATGCCCGATATGCCGTGTAAAATCGGCAGTCTCTCCTAATGGAGTCGACGGTTTTACTACTAATTCCCTTCTAGTAAGAAGTTTGAGTAGCAAACTGTGAGGAAGGAGGATCGAGCTATTCAAAATACCGTGGAAAAGTATAACAAAACTCTGAGGTTGGCTGAGAATAAGCTATCGAATAAGCTTATCGAATAAGTATCGAAGAATCTCTGTTTAACATTCGTGCTTCCGTAACAAAAGCGAATGAAGTCAAACAAGAAATTTCCCAGTATGCCGACGAGATGGTGGAAAAATACGAGCACACGAGGAAAAGCTGAACTCAGAAGTTGACAAATCCATTGATCGTATAAGAGAAGGGGTGGAGAGAAGATTGATTAAAAGCAAGTACATTCTACAGGATGCGATAAAACATGGAGCTATGTGTGTGCAGCAGATACAAGACACATTAAACAAAGATGACACACAAGACATCAACAAAATGAAACGTGTAATGATTGGTCAGCTAGAGGGACATATTTCAGTGCTAGATACAGAGAATAGAGATGCTCATTCGGAGAGGTCGGAGAGTTACACATTTGATGTGAGATTTGACAAAGCAGCACCGAAGACTGGTTTAGATATCTTAGGCAAGATAACTGAAGGAAGAGAGTCTGCAAGAGAGCCGTCCGCTGGATGTAATTTATACATCAAGAACCTTGAGGATGTTATCGATGATGCACGTCTGCGCGAGGAGTTTTCTCCCTATGGGACCATCACTAGTGTCAAGATTATGAGAGATGCGCGGGGGAAGTCAAAATGTTTTGGATTTGTTTGTTTTTCATCTTGCCTGGAGGCTACAAGGGCTATAACTGAGATGAATGGGCGTGTGCTCATCTCTAGTCCTTTGTATGTTACTTTGGCCCAGAGACGTAAAGAGCGTAAGGCTATGCTTGCTGCTCAACACAAGTTACGTAATGTCAAGTGGCATAATCCCAACTTTCCCTACTATGCCTGGTAGAGCAGGGGTTTCAATAGAAAGCGGCTACCGGCGATGAACCGGCGTCTACTTCACTGCTTACCGCCGGCAACTTCATTATATGTTACCAGAATCTGGCAACCAGAATCTTACCTAGAGCAGACGGACAAGACATTTTCTTTGAAAGCAGTATCCAAAGTGCAGAAGCTCTTGAGTAAGATCAATAACAAAAAGGCTACTGGTCTCGACAAAATTCCTTGCAAGCTTTTAAAACTTTTTTTTTAACGCGTGTTCCACGTATGAGATTGTTAATCATCATTTTTAACCTTTTATTTAACTTTTGAATACTATTTTACTTTTTATGCTACAAATTTAACTCTTTGAATTTTTTAACTTAGTTTATTATATAGACACGAGTGTTTTACTGGGAAATACGCCACTCATAGATCTCATATGAAGCTACATCCGGGTCCTGAGTGACATATTTTCCATATCCTCACTAGTGAGGATATCGGTCAAAACAAAAGTGCTTGAGCAGCAAACCAGCGTGGTATTATAACAAAAGTCCCATTGTGTATTTCCAGAAAAAAAATCCATACCCCACCACGGAGGGAATTAGAAATTCCAGGGGGTGAGAGGTGCCAAAGCCCCAGGAAGTCCCAAGGGGTGGGGGATGGCGGATGGGAGAAAATTTCCAGAGGGTCGTTTTTATCTTCACAGACTGCTGTTTGGCTTTTGGCATTCAACATTGTTGGAAACGACTGTTTGCTCAGCGCTTTAAAGAAATGATTTGATCATGTGAAAAATCTGCATTTTAGACCACAATTTTCTTGTACTAGAGTTCGTACATGCACAGGCGAACAAGCCTAATTTGTAAACCTCGTGTGAATTGTTGTTCTCAATAAAGCTTGTAGGAATAGTAAATACTACTATTTGTGTCATTATCTTTGTGTTTTGGGCGGTATTTTTGGGTTTAAAGGACCTTCTAATTAACCACTTACCCAGAGAAAGAAGAAGAGAGACAAGGCGGGCAACTCGCTTTACGGAGGCCTCCGCTTCGAGCGCTTTGGAAGAGAGAATTTTCGAAACATCCTCAAAACCACGACGGCAGCGGCCGGAACAAATGTTTCACCATCCACTGACCAGCTTTCAGAATCATCCGATCATCACGGGCCGAGAAAATAATTTTTTAGTAATTTTTTGTACTGCGATCAGTACAAAACAGCTCAACCAAAGGAATCTCAAATATGCAGACCGCTGGAAATAGGATATTTATATTTCTAAATTAGGCCACGGAAAGAAAATCCAGCAATAGTCAGCTGAAAAAAGCACCTACATATCAGTAAAATTGCCAATCAGATCAAAATGTTTACTGAATTCCAACAATACGGCTTCAGATTTTGCAGTTCCAACGGTCATGCATATTTGAGATTCCTTTGGTTGAGCTGTTTTGTACTGATCACATTGGCATGTGCGAATTAGCGTCAGATACAGAAGGACGAGAAGCGTTTGAAGAAAGCGCGAAATGCGGTGGACAATAAAAGAGAGCCACAACTGCCAAATCCAAGCAGTCTGACGCTAAAAACAAAAGCCCAGGATTGATACCCTGCTAGTAGAGGTTTCTTTCTATCAGTCTTTTATTAGCTAGCAAAGCTGTTCGCGCCCGGTATTTCACGTGGTTGAACTTTGCTAGCTAATAAAGACTGACAGAAAGAAACCTCTGCTAGCAGAGTAAGGATTGATAGCGATAATCAGCTTCTTTGTGTTAAGAATTTACCACTTTCATTCATGTATTCTTTGTTACACTCTCTGGATGCCTGAGTACGTAGTATAGGGGGAATGAATTAGGGTTTTTTTTGGTGAGGAGGAGGATGAGGAGGATTACGTCACAGACATGGAGGATGGCGAGGAGGAGGATGAAGAAGGTGGTGAGGGTGGCGTGGAGCCATTTGACCTCACAGTCTATTCCTACTAACCAATGGATTCTGTAAATACGCAAGACGCCCGCAACAACGCCCGCTGCGGCCGCAAGAAGCCCGCAAGACGCCCGCAACAACGCCCGCTGCAACGCCCGCTGCAGCCGCAAGGCGCCTGTAACAACGGCCACAAGACGCCCGCAACAACGCCCGCTACGGCCGATCCTCCTCCTCCGCCTTAGAACCCCTCACGGAGGGACAATTATGACCACGGGGTCTACTACATTTTCTGACCCTTTTCGGATGTTATCCCCGCGTAATTTTTACTCAAGGCGCTTGTATTCCTCCCCACCTTAAAACAAAAGAACGACTGCGCAAACAAAAAACTTTCCATTATATTAATATTCGAATAATAATACAAACACTAATCCCTTCTGTTTGGACTGAAATGACTCGGCCCGAAAGGACACCGCAATTCATCGGTTAGTAGAAATAGACTGCGAGGACACGGCACCTCACCATCTTCCTCTCCAAAAAAGCCCTAATTCGGTCCCTCCTATACTACTTGAGTATCCAACCATACAATCTGTTGATCTGTCTTAATAGGAAATTTTTATTATGACGTATTTTACTACGACTACCACCCTTTGCGTTGTCCCTTTTATTCGCGCAATTATCGCCTATTGTTTCCAACGCAGTTTATCTCCTAAGAAAAGAAAACTGAAAAGGATTCTCGATAGTCGTAGTGTCAAATGTCAAATGACGCAATCATGCAAATGTCCTATTGCATCATTTTTTGAACGTAACAAATTAAAACGTAAACAACCTTTCCTAGAATCATGGCCGAAGCAGAACAAAGTTTTTGCCATTTAAAAATAGTCGCCGATGAGCTGTCTTGCCCGATCTGCTTTGAGGATTTTGAAGAGCCAAAGTCTTTGCCTGGGTGTGCTCATAATATTTGCAAGGTTTGCCTGCATCAGTTGATTTCACGAAGCCCGAACCCGCTGATCGAATGCCCGATATGCCGTGTAAAATCGGCAGTCTCTCCTAATGGAGTCGACGGTTTTCCTACTAATACTCTATTGGTAAGACTTTTGGATAGCAATTACCCTGGGAGGAAGGAGAAGCGAGCTATTCGAAATACCGTGGAAACATTCAACAAAAGTCTGAAGTCGGCTGAGAATCCCGGGGGGGGGGGGGGGGACTCTAAGGTTAAAATGCTAGGGGTGACCGTCGGGAAACTCGAATTTTGACCCTAAAAATACCTGGTCGGAAAAAATTTCCACCCTAAAAAATACCTCTCAGTCTGAAAATACCCTAAAAAATACCAACAATTTTGACAGATTAAATTTTATTCTGGCCGTTTATTTAATATACATCAAATGTATCCTCTCGACTTTCAAAAACACTACCTTATTTGCGTGAGAACCCCCTAAAAAATACCTATTTTTCTTACTATACCGTTTTTTTATTTTCAAACCCCTAAAAAATACCAGATCGCCGATTTCAACCCCTAAAAAATACGACGGTCACCCCTAGCATTCGAATATAGGGAGTCCCCCCCCCCCCCCCCCCCCCCGGGCTGAGAATAAGCTTGAAATTATCGAAGAATCTCTGCGTGACACACGTGCTTCCGTAACAAAAGCGAATGAAGTCAAACAAGAAATTTACCAGTATGCCGACGAGATGGTGAAAAAAATACGAGCACACGAGGGAAAGCTGTACTCAGAAGTTGACAAATTCATTGGTCATATAAGAGAAGGGGAGAGAAGCTTGATTAAAAGCAAGAACATTCTGCAGGGTGTGATGAAACACGGAGCTAAGTGCGTGCAGCGATACAAGACACATTAAACAAAGATGACACACAAGACATTATCAAAATGAAAAGTGTCATGATTGATCAGCTAGAGGGACATATTTCAGTGCTGGATACAGAGAATAGTGATGCTCATTCGGAGAGTTACACATTTGATGTGAGATTCGACAAAGCAACGAAGACTGGTTTAGATATCTTAGGCAAGATAACTGAAGGAAGAGAGTCTGCAAGAGAGCCGTGCTTTCAGCCGTACGACCCTGAAAATCATGGAAATAATTTATTCATTAAGAACCTTGACGAAGTAATCGATGAAGCACGTCTGTACGAGGCGTTTTCTCCGTATGGGACCATCATTGATACCAAGATAATGAGAAATGAGCGGGGGAAATCAAGAGGATTTGGATTTGTTCGTTTTGCATCTAGTTTGGAAGCTGAAACGGCTATATTGGAGATGGATGGGCGTTTACTCATGTCACGGTATTTGTATGTTGCTATGGCCCAGAGACGTGAAGATCGCCAGGCTATGCGTGAAGCTCAAAACAGTCAATCAAGCAGAGGTAGCCATGTATACTATCTAAGGTAGAGTTATCTACAAAGGATTTAGCAACAAATTAAAATTAAAGGCACAAAACACTGACCCCCGGTCAATGGACCTGCCCTAGTCCATGGACCCCTTGTTAAAAATGTGGAAATTGGGAAATGTCTTACCTTGAATACTATCCGGCAGCTCTTGATGTTCCAAATTTTTAACAAGGGCAGATTGAAAATGTTTAGTACCGGTTGTGTTTTTGGGCAACATAGCTATACTATAGTTTTGTTACTTCGGGGATCTGGAATATCATTATTTGGTCTCAATAACTACAATATACTGGTGAACCCCGAGACCAGGAGATCATAGACTCCGTTTCACATTTTGTCATTCAACATGAAGGTAATCATAAAATCTTCGAGTTAAATTGTATTTTGCAAATACAAGAGACATTAAACAAAGATGACATACACGACATTATCAAAATGAAAAGTTGCGAAACCTTCCCACAATGCACTGCGCGCCGCGCTGATCCTTCCCATAGTCCCCTGCGTTCCTCGATTTTTCTACTAAAGCAGCGAAGCAGTGATTTGACGACCTAGCGACGGGTACGAGTCTGTGATTAATCAGCTGCAGGAACATGTTTTACAGTGCTATATAGAGAATAATAGCGGAGCTTCCGTGCGGCGCGAAGCTCCGCGCGAGCGAAGCACCATACATAAAGCCGGGAAAATACGAGGAACAATATCCCTGAACTTGTGGCGAAACATTATTGCATTGCAAGTCTAATGTTTGTTGCTCGTTTTTCATCAAATTTAAAAGCTTGTCGCGCAACATTTTGTTTGAAGATCACATATGCTGCACGAGCCCAATGCGATTTTGCCCCTTAGCACCTCATTTCGATTGACTAATCAATTGTAGGCAAAATGTTGCACGACAAGTTATGTGTTTGATGAAAAACGAACAACAAAGCCTGCAGTTTGTGGCTCAAAGTAGACCCGCACTCTACTTCGCGCAACAAGTTTTTACAACTTGCAACAAATGGAACCTTTGGTTGCGTGACAAGTTGTGGCGCGAGGATGAAAAACGCGCAACATCGATCATCAACACAGCAATGTTTGCGCGACAAGTTGAGGGATTTTGTGCCTCGTACTTTCCGGCTCAAGGAAAAGTGGTATTAGACATGTATAACCATCAACTCGCCTTTGAGTGGTTTGAGATATGTTTGACATTTTGAGTGAAGTCGTGAAGTATAAACGACTGGGTATGAGACAAAACCGGGGACGACGCAGAGGAAACCAGTGGACGTCGATCGTGTTCTCAATTTTGTCCCGTCGCCCGGAAATACGCACGTTGGCATTAAAAAATATTCCATATGTTTGATGCAGTCGAAAACTTTCAGTGCTCAATCGGTTGTCAGTAGATTAACATCTTAGTCGCTATTTTTCCAAAATTATTGCTTGTTATTTTTAGCCATTTGTTGCTACTCGGTTCGCTCCAAGAACTCGTCTCCCAGGATCATTAATTTGCGCAAGAACTATGGACTTTACTTTTCTCTCACGGGAAATGTTACCTGCTGCAATTCTCATTAAGCGGCGCGATTAAATCAAGCTGTCGGCTGCCGCGATCGTCTAGCTATCAACTTTCACGTGACACACCCTAACGCGTCTACGGTGTCAGGCGCGGATCCAGACCTATTTACACCTGTTTACAGAAACAAGTCAAATGTTTGGTATGTTTTTAAATTATTAGTATTATTTTCGTCTTTACTTAAAAAATACTCTCGTATTTGCGAAATTCCACGCGAAAAAAGCCGACCGTTACTGTAATAGGTCAGATTGTTTTCTGGATCCGCGACTAGACTGGGTCGACTGGGTGCGTAACTATGGCTGATAAACCTGTAGACGGCGAAGGGTCAAACACGACGTCTTTCAATCTACTTTCAGTATTTAATAGCGAGATTCCTAACAGGCATTGGATACTGTAAGTTTTAACACTATGGAGAGCAAATTAGCTTTTGAAACAAGAACAGAGATTTTTGTGTGCAAAACTCTGTGAAAGTCGTCATGCCGACGTGCTGTCTATACGCGTGGTGCCAGCGAAGTGAATGAGATAAACTCTACAAGCTATATTTTGTCCTCTGTTCTTCTGTGGTATGTCCTCTTATATACCACGGAATGACGTAATAAAGTGGTCAAAACGTTGTGGACTCACGAGGCGCAGCCGAATAAATTCAAAAACAGCGCGCGCGCAGCCAAACGGTGTTTTCGTGACGCGAAATTACCAAAAATAAAATGTCTAACTTCGCCATATTTCAAAATATAACTCAAGATTCCGTATATAAAGAGTGTCTGTGATCAAAAGCTTAATTCCAATTTAAAAGAAATTTGAAGAATATGACTTTTAGATATGGTCGACCAAAGTTTGCATAATTCCTGATCAAAGTACTAATTCTCCCAGAAAATGGCACAGAAACCAAAGTTTAAAGCGTAACATCTCAAAGACGAATCCATAAGAAAAAAGTCATTTTAGATATTTTGTTTTCCATGAAATTAGGAGTCTGCATGCAAAAAATTAACCCGACCTTACTATCTGAAATATAGTGATTCTTTAGCCAGGGTTTTTCCGCCCGTCTGTTTTCGTTGGTTCTTTTATAACCGCGCGCGATGATGATGACGCGTTTTCCCTACGCGTTCTGTTATATGCTTTTATGTACCCATCGAGAAACGCGCGCGCTGTGGTATAAATTCATATAGAACGACTGTCGACGCAGCTATCTTACATTTTATTTTAAAGTTTATTTTCCACTTTCTTTTTTATTTCTTTGTTCCAGCTGGTGAGCGAAGTTAGCGAAGTTAGCGAAGCGCAACTCGAGGTCCTCGTGCAACGCTAGCAACAGGGAAAAAAACGGGAAAACGGGTTTTCTTCCCTTCTACCTCCCAGCCCGTTCTTATAATGCGCTCGCCCCTTTATCACGCAGCCAGAAACTCGCTCGTGGAACTTCTCGCCGCCTTCCCTCTGTTTCTCCGGGTTTCTTTTCCCTGAAAACACACGGGACGCTTGCTCTCCACAGGCTCAGCAACCCAACAACACTCTCGCAACACAACCCCGGTTGATTAGGACCACCTAGAGCGTATAGATCACCCCGGGAATCTGACATGACGATATTCAGCTCTCTGGAAACGCCTATGCCCCTGCTGATATTTTACCGTTTTACGGTGGAATGTAGTCATTTGAGCTCCTGGCTTAGCCGCGTTTCTCTTCAGAAATAGGTCTTAAGTAGGTGTGATATGTCAACCTGGGCTATGAACGCTGAACAGGATTTCATAAACTTTAGATACTAGAGTAACAGCAGTTATTCGGGCGGAAATAGACAGCTAGAGAGAAATCAGTTTCCTAACGGGCTGTTTTGCAGAAATAATATTCTGTGAATCTCCGAACCTCGAGAAGTAGAAGTGTTTCGATTGATTTCCACACTATATATATGAAAGAAACCAGAACTGCGGATTTATTTTATTTTTACCGCATTTTAATACCTTTGGGAGAATTGCGAAAATGAACAGTCAAATGTAGTTAGCAATGAGTCAATTCTTCCTAACTTTTGTCAGATCCGGAACGACATTTCATCCGTGACAGGCCCGTGGCGGGACTATGTGGCGAGTTTGTCACAGAACCATTTTTATCCAAATCATGCCAAACATTTCTATCGTGTAAAATTTTCAAGAATGATCTAAAAATAACGGAGAGATTGGCTTATAAACCATTGACGAAGATAAATTCACCATCGCCGGAAAAGACTCCCTGTGATTGGGGAGGGGCACATTATTTGTTTGATTAATAAAATTATTTATTTATTATATAACTACAGTGTCTTATCAGGATTTCGGCACTACGCGAAATTAATCAAATCGAAAATTTTCACAAAAATAGTTGGCCATGTTTATATAATAAACAGAATAGTACATGGACTCTTGGAGATATGGAATTGATCTTCTCGTGTGCGCTCACTCAGGAGATATCAGAATTTGAACACTCGAAGATTAAAATTCCACATCCTTCTCTATATATCAAAATGTTTCACTTACCTCTACTGCGCATTGGCGGCATTTAACAAACTTGACGTAAATATCGGCGAATATTCATGACGACTAGGACTATTTTTACGAAACATGAGTCGACTATTTGTTTTTGTATAATTACTCAAGATTTTCGACACAATAATTATGTGTATTTTGTTAGTTTTTCGTACGAAAGTGCGCGCACGATTCCCAATGCTTTCAATGTAAAATATGACGAACGTCTCGATCAATCAGCGCGCGAAATTGCTTGCGCAATAACACTTAAACCGAATATGGCGATTGCCATGAAGGACTGCAAGAAGGCCTTTCGGTCTCACGTCCTCGAGGACTATATGAGTCACAGCGAAAAAATCCATTCACTTTGCGGATTTTTGGCTAAAAAGATAGACAACATACCCCTCCCATATTAACAGGTTCAAGCGCCTTTGCGTAATCCTACTTGTCAACTTAACAGATTTCGATCTACAAAGTTTGCCCAGCTTGCACGAAACCAAAAATGCATCGAAACTTTCATTGAATAACACAATAAAATATGTATAAATATTCAATGTTTTGGTCAACCTACCGCATGTGGGATTTCTGCTGTTGACGACACCGGGACGAGCCTCCATCAACTCGATTTGTCAGCACATTTTATGAAGTGCTCTGACTCGTCCATTTCCGGTTTATAGAGTTGCATATGACCTTTGGGGGCAAAAACATTAGTCGCCTGTAGAGCTGCCGAGTCGCCCGCGCACTGAAGACCTATCCATTACAATCTTCCCTTTCAGCTGACAGAGTGGCCTTGCAGTGATGAGCATGCTTCATACTGTCCTACGGCTTGTCCCGAATAACAAGTGACTCAAACATGGCGAAGTTGACGAGGGTTACGCTCTGTTTTGCCATCCTAGTCGCGCTGTATTCATCCGGTGAGTGCTATAATCTAGATTTTCCTCATGGTACAAGTTTCTGCCTTTCAACAAGCCGGCGGTAAATCCGTACAGTTTACCCTGGGTCATCAGTGATACAACTGCTCAGTAAAAGCCAAAAGTTAACATCCTTTTTAACATTCCACCAGCGGTAATTTCATCTAAACATTAAGCGAATCGTAGCAGAACCGTGTTTCTACGAGAGGCTGTTAAATGGCTTCCTGACGCAGGCAAGCGCCATATTTTTGACGACACAACAAACGTATATGTTTCCGTTACCAAACATTTCAGAGTTCAAGCTCCTGGTGAAACGCGCGCTTTGTGTAAGAAGATTTGACTCTAGGTTTAAAGAGGGGGCATTTACTGCTCAGTTGGTACAAGGCCGTTATAAACGCGGGGGCGTTTAGAAGGCTCCATTGCCTTATCTGTATGTTTACCTCAGGCCTAATGGCTTTCTTAGCCAAACACGATTTTAGCTGATAGTTCATCGGGTCGATGTTCAGTCTTGAAAATACTTAATTTGCGCAGCAGGAAATTAACTGATCAACTTTTTTGCTTCTATTTTCTGTCTACTACGCGTGTTCTAGTACGAAGTCTTCTTGCGTGGCGAACTACTTTACACGAAATGTCATCAATTGTTCTTGCAAATTGAAGTCTCAATGGGAAAGCCAAACGGCGCGATAAAAGAGTATAAACTTACGACCACCAAGACAAGAAGGGTCAGCAAATATTTAATTTGCTTGAACAACTTCTCTCTCTGTCAATTTAATAACATTAAGGAAAGCTCTCGAAGAGATTCTGATAGTAACTTGAAAGAATTCTGGCTCCTATGTCCTGATTACGATTAACCAACTAATTAAACTCTCTACCACATGTCAACGAAAGGGCAGAACATTTGCTCCGGATTTGTTCTCCTTTGATTGGTCCGCGAACAATATTTTACTATCCACTACATTTCGATGAAACATAGTGTTTATTCTTCCTTGCATTCGTTCCATTTAGGTCTAAACCTTAGCAGATGTTAAGAGAGGAAAAACTTCTTTTCTCTGCTAGCAGGTAGTGACGGCGCCGAATTGCTTGGAAAGCTGCCCGCTTTTGTGAAACAGAAATTCGCCGAGTGCTATTAATCAAACCTCAGAAAATATCCCAGCCCGGCCCCGATGAAAGGGCGAAATGTTTGACAGAGTAGTGATAACATTGATAGATTTATCAATTGGCGCTAACCAACAAGTGTGCCGCCGAACAAAGTGAATTTGACTCCGCCAACCAATCCGGCGACCAACCAAATCTACTTTCACAAATTTGGACATAAAATCTTCTTTTTGTCAGCTATGAATACTCTTAAAACCATAATCCAAAACCTCTGTTTTTTGCTTGAATACATCACCGAACTACTTAACAACTGCTAAGTATGTAAAGCTTTTTCTTTAACACAATGATACTCAAATTTTAATTGCTATTTTTCTGCAAAGATAAGTAGTCTGATTTCTTTGGTGCTTTTTGACGGGCCAGCCTTGATTAATCTTGACCTGTGCGTTTAGTTGAAGACGAGCTGTCACGAGAAAGGCAATTTGTACTGTGGTCTGTTTTATCTCCCCACCAAAGCAATGAAATAAGGGAACCATTGAGTCAATTATTGAAAATATCGCAGTAAAGACATTGATTTTGTCGCGACTAAGGAAGTTCTTGCTCCTAGGAGTTGACCTTCCCTCGAACACATGCATATCTCGTTCATTCTCACAACTGCGTTGATGCGAATGACATTTAATCGAACAATGATATCTCTGATAAAAGCGCCTTTGATTCCCATCTCCTGCATTCTCTCAGTCCAGCATGATCTGTTTCTAATTTGGTACCCATTCTAACCTTTTTTACCCTTTATCTGATAGGAGAAATACAATTTTACTCGGCGGGAAATCTCTGGAGTCCCGTAAAAACAAAATGACCGGTCGCTTGAATACAGCGTTTAAACTTTAAGTTTAGCGTGTTTTTACCTTTTGCGAGGCGAAACTCAACTTGGCAATGAAAAAGAAAATATTTATTACTTCATGCTGGGGTTAATAATTGAAACAATCAATTAAGCAAAAATCCAACAGTCATCTTTTGTTCATTAAAAAGAACAACCACACGCTCTTAATGGTGCGTTTTTCAGTCTGTTCAACTGTTTCTTGTAGATATTTCAATTTCATAGAAAATGTGATGTCAAAGCCAAAGTAGTTTATTTGGAATTTGGGAAATGTTACATTTTTACACTTCCATTGTTTCACTCACGTGGTCATATTTATAATTGTTGAAGTTGCCCTTCGCCTTGCTTGAAACATTTTATGCCCTCAATTTTCGCTAGGAAAATAATCTTCTTTGGAGAGATTATCCTAATGGAAATTAATCTATAAACATGCAAGATAATGTGTTCTTTCAAATATATATGTATTTTTGAGATGCTTTTTGCCACCAGAAGAACCGTGACTTGCTTTTCGTATCGGTAAAAAAAAAGAGTTATTGCATTTTTCTTGTATGGAAACCTCATTCGTTTTGTTTTTATTTGTCGAGTTGCACCATGAAACGTCGAAAATGGCGCGCTGAATACAGTGCGACATATGGGAATTGTATTCTTCGTTGGAAAGGCGCGCTAAAAATATTGCGAAGACTACCTTCGTGGTAAACACATCAATCAAACACACGAAAAATAACAAAACTAGAAACCAAGTTGAAGTGTATTTTATTTATTGTTTTGTTCTTTTTGAGTTAAATAATATATTCATTGACTAAAAGTACATATACTTTTTGTGATTGTTTGTTGTTATTGTATATTATTAGTTTTTGGGTATACAAAATCATTGCGCAACTCTTTGGGTAATACCAAATCATTGCGCAGTTAAATTGCGGGGATAGGTAAATTAGATTTCATTCATCTTTGAAGTTTTACACTAAGTACAATTTCGACTCTATTTCTCTTGATTATTGACCGGTATTCCGTGGCATCCCGGACTTCCCTACACTTTTCGTCACAGGAAAATGATTGCCTAAGCTTTAGTAGTGTTGTAATTCAAAACATCCCGCGCGTCATTCCACGGGATTTCCGCTTCGGATCTCATTAAAATGTTTTCCCACCCATCAGAGAGGATTTTCCAAAACACCCTTTTATATTGAATGGCAAGGGAGAAAAACAGTTAAAGGGCCTCAAATCATAAAAACAGTCTAAAGAATATAAATCTAATTGATTTTTGATGATGCGATCAGATGCTATCAAGGTTTTGTAGGTGCCGGAAAAAGGTTTTCTGTTCACGCTACGCAAATAGCATGAATGAAACCAGCATTTTAGTTTTTAGCAGGCTGTTATAAACATAGGGTTGGGATAGTACAATCTTAGCCTGACATTCTGTTCTCTTGCGCTGCACTTAGCCGCACAGAAATAATTTCCAGTGTAGCACTCAACACGAGTTGTAGGAGGGCCTGCCAGTAATTAACAGCCTCGAGAGACTACTGGTAGGCTTCAAGCGGCGTTACTAGTAAAGGAGTGGTTTAAATTCGACTCCAAGTGCTAGAGCAAATTTCGCATGACTGTGAAAAGTGACACGATTTCATTCGGTATCTACAGCAGGCCAGGTTCCGCCACAGCCACAAGTTCCGGTTCCGCAACAGCGACCGTACCGCGCCGTGTCACGGCCTCATAGTCGGCTTTTAAATATTACTTACTGTATGGGGACCCGATTTAAGGGGGTGGTATATGACCCGAAACCACCCACCTCCCATGACAAAATCGTGCACCTAAAAAGTTCTATTGTTTAGACCTCTACGCTTAAAATACAGGTTCTTATAATTATATACGGGTTTTCACTGGGAGGTCTGCAATTACGTTCCACCAGAACTTGTAGATGCTCGAGAAACATCGTACTTTGGTCGCCTTTTCTTTTGGTCATAGACCTGGCGAGGTGTTTGAAACAAACAACACAGGAAACCCGAGCGGATTCGCATGAAAACCGATAAACACTGACTTGTAACCTGTTTGTTACTTTTTTAGCGCATGGAATCAAGTGCTACGTGTGCGACCCACTGAAAGACAACGACTGCTTAACGAACAAGACAATAGACTGCAGCGCAGACCGCGAACTCGGTCACGCATTCGATTCGTGTTACACTCTCCAAATGGTCATAACCGACTTCAGCGGCGTAAACTTCACTTACGAAGAAAAAAACTGCAGCATACAGTATGGCTGCTCGGATCTGAGAAGAAGTATGTGTGTGCAGTTTAATGAGACTACATCTGGAGCTGTGAAGAGCTGCAATATTGACTGTTGCTCGAATGACTTGTGCAACTATGGTGAAATAGATTTCACTAAAGAACGTTCAACACGGCCGACGCCTACGGAGGAAGTAGAAGTAGAAGTAGATGCCACGACCGGGCCGGTGGTGCTTGCCAGAAAATACAGCTCAGCTGCGAGGTCTTATTTCTCGTGGCTGTGTATGGCAATGGTATTTATTTCCTTGTATAGCTGTATATAATGATCGAAAAACAGGAATAGTGGAAATTAGCGAGTGAAAATTGGAACTCAATTGTGATCACGCAACAGGAATAATGGTCCGAGAGGTGATCCAGAATAACCAGTATCCTCAAATAACAAGTATTTTTGCTGTCAAATCGTGTTGGCGAGACACTGAATTTTATCCACAATGTGGTCCTTCGTGCCGGATAGTTTGCCCTTTCTTAGCAAAAAGATTGTTCGACAGACTTAAACTGTTTCAATAGTAGATTCAGCGCTTGTAGTTATTTTACAATATTGATTTATTTTGTATCGGATATGCGGCCATAGAAGAGTGATAGAACTTGCTGAGGTCGGAATCATATAGAACATTTATAGAACTGTGTGAGGTAGGAACAGGGGCGGCGGAAACAAAATTATGTGGGAATGAGGAAGGGAGGGGGATTGAGGAAGGGAGGGGGATTGAGGAGGGGAGGAGGCACTTTTGGAGAGAAATGCTTGTCCTTTTTTTAGCCAGGTTGTGGACTCCTCAAGACGGCAGGAAATCAGATGGATTCAGGAATTTCAGAAAAAAAGAGGGGAGGGGGAGGGCGATATTGAAAATACTCAGGGCTCGATCTTAACTTTTGAAATGGCTAGTAAATGCCTAGGATTCACTAGCCATGATTTATTCTCTACTAGTCACTCCATGTACTGAATAGAGTCAGCTTCGTGCGAATATTTGTTTAGCTATACTTATCACTATGCTTATGCCAAACGATTCTACAATACATCGCTCGCTAGAAATCTTGTACTCGTATACACGAGAATTCCGTTCTCCTTAGTTTCTCCCATGGCGCATCACGGGCTACCACAGACAATTGTGATGATGCAACCTCTTCTGAAACAGGTGTAGAGCGGATTTCACATGACTGTCAAAACTTATGTAATTGCGATTGCTTTGCGTTCTCATTGGCTACTTGTTTTTCTCAGCCAATCAAATTCTGTAGTAAATACAATTGTGTAATTACTAAGTAATTGGTTCGGCTTGCAATTGGCTGAGAAGAAAGCCATTTAGGAGCAAATTGTGATTTCTCTCGATTCTGATTGGTTAGTGATTGCTCAATTGCAATTGTTTTCACGACAGTCATGTGAAAACCGCTTTATAGAAGAGTGGTATAACTTGCCCAGGTAGGGGGATTTTTGTTAGGAATTTTATAGACTGCTAGCAGCCCCGCGCTCGCTTTCTGGGAAACACGCCAAAGTAGGGGCTGCTAGCAGTCTAGGAATTTTATAGATCAGTGATAGATTGGCTGAGGTAACGATATCATGAAAGCAAGGATAAAACTGGCTGACGTAGGTATATTAGATGACAGTACAGAACCGAAAAAAAACTTGTAGATTTTGTTAATCTGTGCAAATTTCCGACCACCTCGCCTTCCTTTCAAAGCGCTTGATTTCTTAGTCTGTGAAAATAGGCGTGTTGGAGCGCTCGCCGGTAGAGATTTACATCTAAAGAAACACAAATCTCTTTCGGCGAGCGCTACCTAATGATACCTAGCGTTGCTTCTGTGGGTTATATTTCTGTGATATATGACTTTTTATTATTGACGATGTAAATATATAAAATATATACAGTGAGTATTTCCAAATAAAATATTTATATTGCAGGATCAGAAGATTCAAAGACTTTACTTTTAGTGTTTATGTACTACCGTCCACGATATTTTGTAGAGAGCCATTTTAGCCACTCATTCGATTCGGAGACGAATTACGTGTAGAAATCTCGAAATAACTACCTACAAAGTAATGAGCCTGTGTCAGCCGCCATTTTGACAGCCTAGCAACATACCAAGTCGGAGAAAACATCCATTTCCATCGGCTGATTTAGAGATTATAGAGCAATGTTCTCGATTGAATTTGGTTAATCAAATCTGAAACTTTGTTTTTAGAAGTTTATTTAGAGTTTTCTACACGAAATTCGTCTTCTAAGAACGAAAACAATAACAAAGGAGTGGCTATTTAAGCTTTATATTCTTCCTTTACCGAATCAATCGAAAATATCGCACTTCATTCCTTGAATCAGCCGATGGTAATGGATGCTTTCTCCGACTCGTTATGTTGCTAGGTTGACAAAATGGCGGCTGAATGAGGCACAGGGCTCGTGCGTACCAATCACAAGTTAACATTTTAGGACTTTCAAGGCCTTTGTTCAGCGGTTAAATCTAGTATTATATTATCACTAGTGCCATTGTTATTCAAATAAGGTATGGGGATGAACACTCACGGGTTTGGGCGTCGTGTTCTTCGATGCTAGCTATAAAAATAACAATAATAGATGGTTATTCTAACCTTTCTCAGTCAAGGACTGATACAAGGCAATAAAAACATTGTTGAATAGCGTCTCTCCGCAACGAAGAACCGACGCCCTGTAACAATGACACCGAACACAGCCTCTGAGGGTGGGAAGGGTGGGATACAACGTTCTTCCCTTCTCGAAGTTTTGTTGTGAAGTGATAGAGATAATTATTCACATATATTTATATAACGAGATTGACCAATCAGAGGCTGTATATTTACATAACAATGGCATGCATGCATAATATAATTATTCTAATGACTTAGAATAGTAATGCCAGCAATGCATCATAAGCAATGGGGCGATTTATCAGAAAAGATTCATGGGACGATTTAGCGGAGAAAGCTCAGCAGTTCAGTACTTTTTGCACTTGTTTTAGGTAATCATTGGGAGGAGAGAAGAGAGGTTTTCCGCGATAAATACACCCAGTAACCATATCAAAAACACCCTGAACAACACCGTCGTTTTTGAAACGCTCACGGCCATAACCAAATTTGAAAGTATTTACCTTATGTGGGAGTGACTGTAGATCCCCTTCTGATAAGAATTTCGGCGGCATTTGCCAGAAAAACACTGAGTTTTGAGCGAGAACTTGCAGAAATTTTAGCTACTCGAATTTTTTTTATTCATTCTCCATGTTGGATCTAGCTTAGCAGCCAGGCCAGATCGATTTTGAGCATCGACAGGGAACCCGCGCGACTCGCCCAGTCCCCTTATAAGCATTTTGCAAAACGACGGCTTATATTTGATCGGCCTCCCCTGTGAGGTGACGAGAGTCGGGGTGCTCCTTGTACCAGAAGATTTACGATGCTGACTTCTAGGAATGAAAGTGTTATACTTTAATTACATTATGACTAAGCCGATGCCTACCTATCCATATGCCGATCTCTATATACATCTTCTGTCTAAATAGGGTTTTAACATCTATATTTATATTAAAATTTCTTGAATTTTCCACACGTTTCGCGTGGTTGCTTTGAGATTCGTAACGCACCTTCTGATCTGGATGTCTCAGAACAAAAGACTTCAGCGGCGAGAGGCGAACGCCTTAACACTGGGACAATCGTGCTTACCAGTAACAAAGGGCGACGTCACATCTATCTAACCACAGGAACCCCGCCCAGCCAGAACTTCAGGGACTGCGATTGTAGGCTGGAGTCCATCAGATGTGACGCGCGCGTTCGTGTTTCTAAACCCGCTAGTCGCCATGACTACCCATGCCCGTATCCATGACAACCACATCATCAGGGCTGAGCAGTCCCTCGGGAATCTGATCAGCCCCTGACGTCACTGACAGGTCCCCAGACCCCGCGCTGCCGGTAATGTGGTCGAGGTCGAAGTCCAGTGCCGAGTCCACGTCAAACGCGCCGGCAGAGGCCACCACACCTACAATAGGGAGCCCAGATGGGAAGCGGTTAGACTGAATGCAGTGAACAGATGGGCGCAACGTCACACAACTATCACGCGACTATCACGCAACTGTCACGCAACTATCACGCGACTATCCCGCAACCATCACGCAACTGATTGAGATTCCATTTTCTGAAGGACGAGCTCGTTTCGTGTTCCAGAAAGCGACGCCAAAAAATAAAACACTTACCTGCAATACTCGGGTCACTCGAGGTGTTCGCGTCGATAGCGGCATCGATGTCGAAGTTTGAATCGACGGATACATCGATACCATGAACTCCGGGACCTGGAAACACATTGAGAAATAAGATAACAACTATTAAGCCCCATTTCCACGACAGAAATGTTTGGCACGGCTCCGATGAAAATGGTTCTGGAACTACCTCGCCACGTAGTCCCGGCACGAATGAAATGTCGGTCTGGCTCTGACAAAATTTAGTACGGCAAAGCTATTTACACAGCGCAAAGACATCCAAGCCGTGCCATTAAATTTGGTACCCGTACCACCACCTTTGGTACCCTGAATCTTTGAGGCAAGAAAAGATCTCGCCGAAATATGTGAAATCCTAAACTTTGAGGTGGTTTGGATAAATAACACAGAAGTTATGAGAGTCGGAAATTGGTTGTTTTCCTATAGGTTTAATGTTGTGCACCACCTATAGAGAAACAGCCTACTTCGAGCGCTAATACCTTTGCTAATATTTACTCAAATCAACTAAAATTTTCGGCTTTTTCTATTTTCGGTAAGCTTTTTCAAATATGGTATTTTTATTTTATTGGGATCAAAATTCAAAATGTCACGCAACACCTGCAAACTCCCCATATACTCATACCAGTCGATAAAACGTTTTGTACTCTTTCTCTTTCTGCGTGACTCCATACAACCGATGGCCTTTCGACTGACTACAGCGATGACACTGACGACATACCTAAACCAGCGTCGAAGTCCAGTGCACCACCAGGGACGATACCAGGCGGTAGATGTGAAGCGCCCGGTAGGCTCTGCAATATTCCCTCCAGATCCCCGCTATCCGCCCCTACCGGGTTGATATTGAACAGATCCGAAGCGGCACCGACCCCCTCTACATGTCTAGCCATGTGCCCGAGGGCGGTAGACGCAGTCATCGAGGCGATGGAGGAAGCAACGCTTGTCATGTCGGTACGCGAGTCTCCCACATCCCCGAAACCATGACCCAGCATAAAACTGTCCATCATTCCCTCATCCAGCATTCCAGTCCCGTCCACTTCCATATTTTCCACTTTGATTGAGCCCTCCGCCGGTACTTCGGGTCCTTTCTTTTCAGGCTTCGGAAGATCCTCGGGCATCTGGAAGTCCTTTACGACGTACTCATCGGCGCGTTTTCGTTTCAGGGTTAGCGTCAATTTCGGAGTCGACGGAGGCTTCGGAGTTTCGAGTTTCTTTTCGGGTTTCAAGCTGGAGGAATCGAAGCCCATGGCGCCGACCTCGGCACCAGTGAAGAGAATGAAGACATCGTGGGGGAGATAGAAAAGGGGAACGCCCCCAGTGTGGGGGAAGGGGTCTCTAGGGCTAACGTGGCAAAGGTCGGAGATGCGGTGAAAAATCCCGGGGTATTCGGCCCGGATGGGGTGAAGAATGGGTTGCCGGGAATGTTCAGCTTGTCGAGTTTGACTGACGGTTGTGAAGTGCTTGTTAATGAAGGCGTGAGGACTTGGGATTCCGTAACTTTGACGGAAGTTCTTCTGGCCTGAAAGATTTGGCTTTACGTATCAGACAGCGCATTGTCGCAGGGATCGATAGGCATCTGGAATATACAACAAAACAATAAGAATGAACTAAATAACTTACTGCAATTTTTTGTGATGGATTAAGAGCAACGGCATGACGTTAAGACTGTATCCCATGGTCGTTAACAGGCATCTGTCGAAGCCTTAACGTTTTAAAATGTTGCACGGGGTAGGGAGGAAGCAACAAACCCATTCTCGTCTCACAAAGCTCCCCGGCTCGTCACCTCGCGGCGGAGGCTCTGGCGACAAGTCATTTGAGGGCCTTCGCTGGTTCAACTTCAACTTCAACTTCAACTTTATTATGTCTTTTTTAAAATAATACAAAGACAGCACACCGCCTGCAAATAGCATAGCTAATCGAGGCAGACAGTGAGAGGACAAAGAAGCAGAGAGAGACGAAGGGTGAAAACGTGAAAAAAACCCGCTAATAACAAGCGAAAAAGAGGATGTAAATTGTTCAAAGTTTCAGAAATAAAAAATAAGAATTATTTGATTTAATTCATTTCATTAATTAATATAGAGATATCGGCATAACTATCCTTTTCTTCCAGGATACTCAACAGCATTCTTTGAAGTTCTTTTTTGAAAAGAGGCTTTGGTGAGCTTTTGATGTCTTGAGAGATGTTATTCCAAATTTTTGCTCCAATCACAGAAAAAGAGTTCTTGTGCTGGTTTATCCTAGAGAAATTAATGTAATAATTATCTGAAGACGACGATCTGGTTTGATATTGATGTACATTCTTAGTAAGTGTAAAGAGTTCTGAGATATTAGGCGGTGCAGAAGCATTGAAGACATCATACATTAATAACGAAACAAGTTTTAAATAAAGTAGTGTTAAAGGCTGGTTGGCTAAAACAGCGCCCATGCGTACATAAAATCAGCCCTATCTCGCTTTTCCTCTGCGCATGTCAGCCAATCAGCCAATCAATATGTCGCGGGCTCAGAGGTGCGAGGCGGACGAGACGAGAAAAGTCTCATCACTCACCTTTGCACCACTTTAGCTATGTACTCATTGGTACAGAAGAGCGGTTGTCCGGGGACAGTGTTGAGAGAGGCGAGAAAAGTCTCATCACTCACCTTTGCACCACTTTAGATATGTACTCATTGATACAGAAGAGCGGTTGTCCGGAGAGAGTGTTAAGAGAGGCGAGAAAAGTCTCATCACTCACCTTTGCACCACTTTAGATATGTACTCATTGATACAGAAGAGCGGTTGTCCGGAGAGAGTGTTAAGAGAGGCGAGAAAAGTCTCATCACTCACCTTTGCACCACTTTAGCTATGTACTCATTGGTACAGAAGAGCGGTTGTCCAGCGACAGTGTTGAGAGAGGCGAGAAAAGTCTCATCACTCACCTTTGCACCACTTTAGATATGTACTCATTGATACAGAAGAGCGGTTGTCCGGAGAGAGTGTTAAGAGAGGCGAGAAAAGTCTCATCACTCACCTTTGCACCACTTTAGATATGTACTCATTGGTACAGAAGAGCGGTTGTCCAGGGACAGTGTTAAGAGAGGCGAGAAAAGTCTCATCACTCACCTTTGCACCACTTTAGATATGTACTCATTGATACAGAAGAGCGGTTGTCCGGAGAGAGTGTTAAGAGAGGCGAGAAAAGTCTCATCACTCACCTTTGCACCACTTTAGATATGTACTCATTGATACAGAAGAGCGGTTGTCCGGAGAGAGTGTTAAGAGAGGCGAGAAAGTCTCATCACTCACCTTTGCACCACTTTAGCTATGTACTCATTGGTACAGAAGAGCGGTTGTCCAGCGACAGTGTTGAGAGAGGCGAGAAAAGTCTCATCACTCACCTTTGCACCACTTTAGATATGTACTCATTGATACAGAAGAGCGGTTGTCCGGAGAGAGTGTTAAGAGAGGCGAGAAAAGTCTCATCACTCACCTTTGCACCACTTTAGATATGTACTCATTGGTACAGAAGAGCGGTTGTCCAGGGACAGTGTTGAGAGAGGCGAGAAAAGTCTCATCACTCACCTTTGCACCACTTTAGATATGTACTCATTGGTACAGAAGAGCGGTTGTCCAGGACAGTGTTAAGAGAGGCGAGAAAAGTCTCATCACTCACCTTTGCACCACTTTAGATATGTACTCATTGGTACAGAAGAGCGGTTGTCCGGAGAGAGTGTTAAGAGAGGCGAGAAAAGTCTCATCACTCACCTTTGCACCACTTTAGATATGTACTCATTGGTACAGAAGAGCGGTTGTCCGGAGAGAGTGTTAAGAGAGGCGAGAAAAGTCTCATCACTCACCTTTGCACCACTTTAGATATGTACTCATTGGTACAGAAGAGCGGTTGTCCAGCGACAGTGTTGAGAGAGGCGAGAAAAGTCTCATCACTCACCTTTGCACCACTTTAGATATGTACTCATTGGTACAGAAGAGCGGTTGTCCAGGGACAGTGTTGAGAGAGGCGAGAAAAGTCTCATCACTCACCTTTGCACCACTTTAGATATGTACTCATTGGTACAGAAGAGCGGTTGTCCGGAGAGAGTGTTAAGAGAGGCGAGAAAAGTCTCATCACTCACCTTTGCACCACGTTAGATATGTACTCATTGGTACAGAAGAGCGGTTGTCCGGAGAGAGTGTTAAGAGAGGCGAGAAAAGTCTCATCACTCACCTTGCACCACTTTAGATATGTACTCATTGGTACAGAAGAGCGGTTGTCCAGCGACAGTGTTGAGAGAGGCGAGAAAAGTCTCATCACTCACCTTTGCACCACTTTAGATATGTACTCATTGGTACAGAAGAGCGGTTGTCCAGGGACAGTGTTGAGAGAGGCGAGAAAAGTCTCATCACTCACCTTTGCACCACTTTAGATATGTACTCATTGGTACAGAAGAGCGGTTGTCCGGAGAGAGTGTTAAGAGAGGCGAGAAAAGTCTCATCACTCACCTTTGCACCACTTTAGATATTTACTCATTGGTACAGAAGAGCGGTTGTCCGGAGAGAGTGTTAAGAGAGGCGAGAAAAGTCTCATCACTCACTTTTGCACCACTTTAGATATGCACTCATTGGTACAGAAGAGCGGTTGTCCAGGGACAGTGTTGAGAGAGGCGAGAGAAGTCTCATCACTCACCTTTGCACCACTTTAGATATGTACTCATTGGTACAGAAGAGCGGTTGTCCAGGGACAGTGTTGAGAGAGGCGAGAAAAGTCTCATCACTCACCTTTGCACCACTTTAGATATGTACTCATTGGTACAGAAGAGCGGTTGTCCGGAGAGAGTGTTAAGAGAGGCGAGAAAAGTCTCATCACTCACCTTTGCACCACTTAAGATATGTACTCATTGGTACAGAAGAGCGGTTGTCCAGGGACAGTCTTGAGAGAGGCGAGAAAAGTCTCATCACTCACCTTTGCACCACTTTAGATATGTACTCATTGGTACAGAAGAGCGGTTGTCCGGGGACAGTGTTAAGAGAGGCGAGAAAAGTCTCATCACTCACCTTTGCACCACTTTAGATATGTACTCATTGGTACAGAAGAGCGGTTGTCCGGAGAGAGTGTTAAGAGAGGCGAGAAAAGTCTCATCACTCACCTTTGCACCACGTTAGATATGTACTCATTGGTACAGAAGAGCGGTTGTCCGGAGAGAGTGTTAAGAGAGGCGAGAAAAGTCTCATCACTCACCTTTGCACCACTTTAGATATGTACTCATTGGTACAGAAGAGCGGTTGTCCAGGGACAGTGTTGAGAGAGACGAGAAAAGTCTCATCACTCACCTTTGCACCACTTTAGATATGTACTCATTGGTACAGAAGAGCGGTTGTCCAGGGACAGTGTTGAGAGAGGCGAGAAAAGTCTCATCACTCACCTTTGCACCACTTTAGATATGTACTCATTGGTACAGAAGAGCGGTTGTCCGGAGAGAGTGTTAAGAGAGGCGAGAAAAGTCTCATCACTCACCTTTGCACCACGTTAGATATGTACTCATTGGTACAGAAGAGCGGTTGTCCGGAGAGAGTGTTAAGAGAGGCGAGAAAAGTCTCATCACTCACCTTGCACCACTTTAGATATGTACTCATTGGTACAGAAGAGCGGTTGTCCAGCGACAGTGTTGAGAGAGGCGAGAAAAGTCTCATCACTCACCTTTGCACCACTTTAGATATGTACTCATTGGTACAGAAGAGCGGTTGTCCAGGGACAGTGTTGAGAGAGGCGAGAAAAGTCTCATCACTCACCTTTGCACCACTTTAGATATGTACTCATTGGTACAGAAGAGCGGTTGTCCGGAGAGAGTGTTAAGAGAGGCGAGAAAAGTCTCATCACTCACCTTTGCACCACTTTAGATATGTACTCATTGGTACAGAAGAGCGGTTGTCCGGAGAGAGTGTTAAGAGAGGCGAGAAAAGTCTCATCACTCACTTTTGAACCACTTTAGATATGCACTCATTGGTACAGAAGAGCGGTTGTCCAGGGACAGTGTTGAGAGAGGCGAGAGAAGTCTCATCACTCACCTTTGCACCACTTTAGATATGTACTCATTGGTACAGAAGAGCGGTTGTCCAGGGACAGTGTTGAGAGAGGCGAGAAAAGTCTCATCACTCACCTTTGCACCACTTTAGATATGTACTCATTGGTACAGAAGAGCGGTTGTCCGGAGAGAGTGTTAAGAGAGGCGAGAAAAGTCTCATCACTCACCTTTGCACCACTTAAGATATGTACTCATTGGTACAGAAGAGCGGTTGTCCAGGGACAGTCTTGAGAGAGGCGAGAAAAGTCTCATCACTCACCTTTGCACCACTTTAGATATGTACTCATTGGTACAGAAGAGCGGTTGTCCGGGGACAGTGTTAAGAGAGGCGAGAAAAGTCTCATCACTCACCTTTGCACCACTTTAGATATGTACTCATTGGTACAGAAGAGCGGTTGTCCGGGGACAGTGTTGAGAGAGGCGAGAAAAGTCTCATCACTCACCTTTGCACCACTTTAGATATGTACTCATTGGTACAGAAGAGCGGTTGTCCAGGGACAGTGTTGAGAGAGGCGAGAAAAGTCTCATCACTCACCTTTGCACCACTTTAGATATGTACTCATTGGTACAGAAGAGCGGTTGTCCGGGGACAGTGTTGAGAGAGGCGAGAAAAGTCTCATCACTCACCTTTGCACCACTTTAGATATGTACTCATTGGTACAGAAGAGCGGTTGTCCGGAGAGAGTGTTAAGAGAGGCGAGAAAAGTCTCACCACTCACCTTTGCACCACTTTAGATATGTACTCATTGGTACAGAAGAGCGGTTGTCCGGGGACAGTGTTAAGAGAGGCGAGAAAAGTCTCATCACTCACCTTTGCACCACTTTAGATATGTACTCATTGGTACAGAAGAGCGGTTGTCCGGGGACAGTGTTGAGCGAGACGAGAAAAGTCTCACCACTCACCTTTGCACCACTTTAGATATGTACTCATTGGTACAGAAGAGCGGTTGTCCGGGGACAGTGTTAAGAGAGGCGAGAAAAGTCTCATCACTCACCTTTGCACCACTTTAGAAATGTACTCATTGGTACAGAAGAGCGGTTGTCCGGGGACAGTGTTGAGAGAGACGAGAAAAGTCTCACCACTCACCTTTGCACCACTTTAGATATGTACTCATTGGTACAGAAGAGCGGTTGTCCGGGGACAGTGTTGAGAGAGGCGAGAAAAGTCTCATCACTCACCTTTGCACCACTTAAGATATGTACTCATTGGTACAGAAGAGCGGTTGTCCGGGGACAGTGTTGAGAGAGGCGAGAAAAGTCTCATCACTCACCTTTGCACCACTTAAGATGTGTACTCATTGGTACAGAAGAGCGGTTGTCCAGGGACAGTGTTAAGAGAGGCGAGAAAAGTCTCATCACTCACCTTTGCACCACTTTAGATATGTACTCATTGGTACAGAAGAGCGGTTGTCCGGGGACAGTGTTGAGAGAGGCGAGAAAAGTCTCACCACTCACCTTTGCACCACTTTAGATATGTACTCATTGGTACAGAAGAGCGGTTGTCCGGAGAGAGTGTTAAGAGAGGCGAGAAAAGTCTCATCACTCACCTTGCACCACTTTAGATATGTACTCATTGGTACAGAAGAGCAGTTGTCCAGGGACAGTGTTGAGAGAGGCGAGAAAAGTCTCATCACTCACCTTTGCACCACTTTAGATATGTACTCATTGGTACAGAAGAGCGGTTGTCCGGAGAGAGTGTTAAGAGAGGCGAGAAAAGTCTCATCACTCACCTTGCACCACTTTAGATATGTACTCATTGGTACAGAAGAGCAGTTGTCCAGGGACAGTGTTGAGAGAGGCGAGAAAAGTCTCATCACTCACCTTTGCACCACTTTAGATATGTACTCATTGGTACAGAAGAGCGGTTGTCCGGAGAGAGTGTTAAGAGAGGCGAGAAAAGTCTCATCACTCACCTTGCACCACTTTAGATATGTACTCATTGGTACAGAAGAGCAGTTGTCCAGGGACAGTGTTGAGAGAGGCGAGAAAAGTCTCATCACTCACCTTTGCACCACTTTAGATATGTACTCATTGGTACAGAAGAGCAGTTGTCCAGGGACAGTGTTAAGAGAGACGAGAAAAGTCTCACCACTCACCTTTGCACCACTTTAGAAATGTACTCATTGGTACAGAAGAGCGGTTGTCCGGGGACAGTGTTGAGAGAGGCGAGAAAAGTCTCATCACTCACCTTTGCACCACTTTAGATATGTACTCATTGGTACAGAAGAGCAGTTGTCCAGGGACAGTGTTAAGAGAGACGAGAAAAGTCTCACCACTCACCTTTGCACCACTTTAGAAATGTACTCATTGGTACAGAAGAGCGGTTGTCCGGGGACAGTGTTGAGAGAGGCGAGAAAAGTCTCATCACTCACCTTTGCACCACTTTAGATATGTACTCATTGGTACAGAAGAGCAGTTGTCCAGGGACAGTGTTAAGAGAGACGAGAAAAGTCTCACCACTCACCTTTGCACCACTTTAGAAATGTACTCATTGGTACAGAAGAGCGGTTGTCCGGGGACAGTGTTAAGAGAGGCGAGAAAAGTCTCACCACTCACCTTTGCACCACTTTAGATATGTACTCATTGGTACAGAAGAGCGGTTGACCAGGGACAGTGTTAAGAGAGGCGAGAAAAGTCTCATCACTCACCTTTGCACCACTTTAGATATGTACTCATTGGTACAGAAGAGCGGTTGACCAGGGACAGTGTTAAGAGAGGCGAGAAAAGTCTCACCACTCACCTTTGCACCACTTTAGATATGTACTCATTGGTACAGAAGAGCGGTTGTCCGGGGACAGTGTTAAGAGAGGCGAGAAAAGTCTCACCACTCACCTTTGCACCACTTTAGATATGTACTCATTGGTACAGAAGAGCGGTTGTCCAGGGACAGTGTTGAGAGAGGCGAGAAAAGTCTCATCACTCACCTTTGCACCACTTTAGATATGTACTCATTGGTACAGAAGAGCGGTTGTCCGGGGACAGTTTTGAGAGAGGCGAGAAAAGTCTCACCACTCACCTTTGCACCACTTTAGATATGTACCCATTGGTACAGAAGAGCGGTTGTCCGGAGAGAGTGTTAAGAGAGGCGAGAAAAGTCTCATCACTCACCTTTGCACCACTTTAGATATGTACTCATTGGTACAGAAGAGCGGTTGTCCGGAGAGAGTGTTAAGAGAGGCGAGAAAAGTCTCATCACTCACCTTTGCACCACTTTAGATATGTACTCATTGGTACAGAAGAGCGGTTGTCCGGAGAGAGTGTTAAGAGAGGCGAGAAAAGTCTCATCACTCACCTTTGCACCACTTTAGATATGTACTCATTGGTACAGAAGAGCGGTTGTCCAGGGACAGTGTTGAGAGAGGCGAGAAAAGTCTCATCACTCACCTTTGCACCACTTTAGATATGTACTCATTGGTACAGAAGAGCGGTTGTCCAGGGACAGTGTTGAGAGAGGCGAGAAAAGTCTCATCACTCACCTTTGCACCACTTTAGCTATGTACTCATTGGTACAGAAGAGCGGTTGTCCGGAGAGAGTGTTAAGAGAGGCGAGAAAAGTCTCATCACTCACCTTTGCACCACTTTAGATATGTACTCATTGGTACAGAAGAGCGGTTGTCCGGAGAGAGTGTTAAGAGAGGCGAGAAAAGTCTCATCACTCACCTTTGCACCACTTTAGATATGCACTCATTGGTACAGAAGAGCGGTTGTCCAGGGACAGTGTTGAGAGAGGCGAGAAAAGTCTCATCACTCACCTTTGCACCACTTTAGATATGTACTCATTGGTACAGAAGAGCGGTTGTCCAGGGACAGTGTGAAGAGAGGCGAGAAAAGTCTCATCACTCACCTTTGCACCACTTTAGATATGTACTCATTGGTGCAGAAGAGCGGTTGTCCGGAGAGAGTGTTAAGAGAGGCGAGAAAAGTCTCATCACTCACCTTTGCACCACTTTAGATATGTACTCATTGGTACAGAAGAGCGGTTGTCCAGGGACAGTCTTGAGAGAGGCGAGAAAAGTCTCATCACTCACCTTTGCACCACTTTAGATATGTACTCATTGGTACAGAAGAGCGGTTGTCCAGGGACAGTCTTGAGAGAGGCGAGAAAAGTCTCATCACTCACCTTTGCACCACTTTAGATATGTACTCATTGGTACAGAAGAGCGGTTGTCCGGGGACAGTGTTAAGAGAGGCGAGAAAAGTCTCATCACTCACCTTTGCACCACTTTAGATATGTACTCATTGGTACAGAAGAGCGGTTGTCCGGGGACAGTGTTAAGAGAGGTAAGAAAAGTCTCATCACTCACCTTTGCACCACTTTAGATATGTACTCATTGGTACAGAAGAGCGGTTGACCAGGGACAGTGTTAAGAGAGGCGAGAAAAGTCTCATCACTCACCTTTGCACCACTTTAGATATGTACTCATTGGTACAGAAGAGCGGTTGTCCGGAGAGAGTGTTAAGAGAGGCGAGAAAAGTCTCATCACTCACTTTTGCACCACTTTAGATATGTACTCATTGGTACAGAAGAGCGGTTGTCCAGGGACAGTGTTGAGAGAGGCGAGAAGAGTATCATCACTCACCTTTGCACCACTTTAGATATGTACTCATTGGTACAGAAGAGCGGTTGTCCTGGGACAGTGTTAAGAGAGGCGAGAAAAGTCTCATCACTCACCTTTGCACCACTTTAGATATGTACCCATTGGTACAGAAGAGCGGTTGTCCGGGGACAGTGTTAAGAGAGGCGAGAAAAGTCTCATCACTCACCTTTGCACCACTTTAGATATGTACTCATTGGTACAGAAGAGCGGTTGACCAGGGACAGTGTTAAGAGAGGCGAGAAAAGTCTCATCACTCACCTTTGCACCACTTTAGATATGTACTCATTGGTGCAGAAGAGCGGTTGTCCGGGGACAGTGTTAAGAGAGGCGAGAAAAGTCTCATCACTCACCTTTGAGAAAAGTCTCATCACTCACCTTTGCACCACTTTAGATATGTACTCATTGGTACAGAAGAGCGGTTGTCCGGGGACAGTGTTAAGAGAGGTGAGAAAAGTCTCATCACTCACCTTTGCACCACTTTAGATATGTACTCATTGGTGCAGAAGAGCGGTTGTCCGGGGACAGTGTTAAGAGAGGCGAGAAAAGTCTCATCACTCACCTTTGAGAAAAGTCTCACCACTCACCTTTGCACCACTTAAGATATGTACTCATTGGTACAGAAGAGCGGTTGTCCAGGGACAGTGTTAAGAGAGGTGAGAAAAGTCTCATCACTCACCTTTGCACCACTTTAGATATGTACTCATTGGTACAGAAGAGCGGTTGTCCAGCGACAGTGTTAAGAGAGGTGAGAAAAGTCTCATCACTCACCTTTGCACCACTTTAGATATGTACTCATTGGTACAGAAGAGCGGTTGTCCAGGGACAGTGTTAAGAGAGGTGAGAAAAGTCTCATCACTCACCTTTGCACCACTTTAGATATGTACTCATTGGTACAGAAGAGCGGTTGTCCAGCGACAGTGTTAAGAGAGGTGAGAAAAGTCTCATCACTCACCTTTGCACCACTTTAGATATGTACTCATTGGTACAGAAGAGCGGTTGTCCAGGGACAGTGTTAAGAGAGGTGAGAAAAGTCTCATCACTCACCTTTGCACCACTTTAGATATGTACTCATTGGTACAGAAGAGCGGTTGTCCAGCGACAGTGTTAAGAGAGGTGAGAAAAGTCTCATCACTCACCTTTGCACCACTTTAGATATGTACTCATTGGTACAGAAGAGCGGTTGTCCAGGGACAGTCTTGAGAGAGGCGAGAAAAGTCTCATCACTCACCTTTGCACCACTTTAGATATGTACTCATTGGTACAGAAGAGCGGTTGTCCAGGGACAGTGTTGAGAGAGGCGAGAAAAGTCTCACCACTCACCTTTGCACCACTTTAGATATGTACTCATTGGTACAGAAGAGCGGTTGTCCGGGGACAGTGTTAAGAGAGGCGAGAAAAGTCTCACCACTCACCTTTGCACCACTTTAGATATGTACTCATTGGTACAGAAGAGCGGTTGTCCAGGGACAGTGTTGAGAGAGGCGAGAAAAGTCTCACCACTCACCTTTGCACCACTTTAGATATGTACTCATTGGTACAGAAGAGCGGTTGTCCGGGGACAGTGTTGAGAGAGGCGAGAAAAGTCTCACCACTCACCTTTGCACCACTTTAGATATGTACTCATTGGTACAGAAGAGCGGTTGTCCGGGGACAGTGTTGAGAGAGGCGAGAAAAGTCTCACCACTCACCTTTGCACCACTTTAGATATGTACTCATTGGTACAGAAGAGCGGTTGTCCGGGGACAGTGTTAAGAGAGGCGAGAAAAGTCTCACCACTCACCTTTGCACCACTTTAGATATGTACTCATTGGTACAGAAGAGCGGTTGTCCGGGGACAGTGTTAAGAGAGGCGAGAAAAGTCTCACCACTCACCTTTGCACCACTTTAGATATGTACTCATTGGTACAGAAGAGCGGTTGTCCAGGGACAGTGTTAAGAGAGGCGAGAAAAGTCTCACCACTCACCTTTGCACCACTTTAGATATGTACTCATTGGTACAGAAGAGCGGTTGTCCGGGGACAGTGTTAAGAGAGGCGAGAAAAGTCTCACCACTCACCTTTGCACCACTTTAGATATGTACTCATTGGTACAGAAGAGCGGTTGTCCAGGGACAGTGTTGAGAGAGGCGAGAAAAGTCTCACCACTCACCTTTGCACCACTTTAGATATGTACTCATTGGTACAGAAGAGCGGTTGTCCGGGGACAGTGTTGAGAGAGGCGAGAAAAGTCTCACCACTCACCTTTGCACCACTTTAGATATGTACTCATTGGTACAGAAGAGCGGTTGTCCGGGGACAGTGTTGAGAGAGGCGAGAAAAGTCTCACCACTCACCTTTGCACCACTTTAGATATGTACTCATTGGTACAGAAGAGCGGTTGTCCGGGGACAGTGTTAAGAGAGGCGAGAAAAGTCTCACCACTCACCTTTGCACCACTTTAGATATGTACTCATTGGTACAGAAGAGCGGTTGTCCGGGGACAGTGTTAAGAGAGGCGAGAAAAGTCTCATCACTCACCTTTGCACCACTTTAGATATGTACTCACTGGTACAGAAGAGCGGTTGTCCGGGGACAGTGTTAAGAGAGGCGCGAAAAGTCTCATCACTCACCTTTGCACCACTTTAGATATGTACTCATTGGTACAGAAGAGCGGTTGTCCGGGGACAGTGTTAAGAGAGGCGCGAAAAGTCTCATCACTCACCTTTGCACCACTTTAGATATGTACTCACTGGTACAGAAGAGCGGTTGTCCGGGGGCGAGGCGAGAAAAGTCTCATCACTCACCTTTGCATCACTTTAGATATGTACTCATTGGTAAAGAAGAGCGGTTGTCCGGGGACAGTGTTAAGGGAGACGAGAAAAGTCTCATCACTCACCTTTGCACCACTTTAGATATGTACTCATTGGTACAGAAGAGCGGTTGTCCGGGGACAGTGTTGAGCGAGGCGAGAAAAGTCTCATCACTCACCTTTGCACCACTTTAGAGATGTACTCATTGATACAGAAAAGCGGTTGTCCGGGGACAGTGTTAAGAGAGGCGAGAAAAGTCTCATCACTCACCTTTGCACCACTTTAGATATGTACTCATTGGTACAGAAGAGCGGTTGTCCGGAGAGAGTGTTAAGAGAGGCGAGAAAAGTCTCATCACTCACCTTTGCACCACTTTAGATATGTACTCATTGGTACAGAAGAGCGGTTGTCCGGGGACAGTGTTGAGCGAGACAAGAAAAGTCTCATCACTCACCTTTGCACCACTTTAGAGATTTACTCATTGGTACAGAAAAGCGGTTGTCCGGGGACAGTGTTGAGCGAGACGAGAAAAGTCTCATCACTCACCTTTGCACCACTTTAGAGATGTACTCATTGGTACAGAAGAGCGGTTGTCCGGGGACAGTGTTAAGAGAGGCGAGCACAGTGCTGTCTTCTGCTACTTGTATATCGACTGAAAATCAAGCGAACAAAGGAACTCGGTCAGCCGCCATTTTGTGACAATAAAATAACGAGGTAAAGAAAGCATCCAATTCAATCGGGTGATATGGAGATTTGCAGTGGAATATTTGCGACTGAACTCTGCAAATCTAATCATATTAAAAAAAAAATATCACAGCGCGCGCGTTTCTCGAATCAACCATGGATACATTAAAGTATATAGAGCAGATTTCGTATGACTGTGAAAAGTGCCGCGACTTAGTTGTACCGCGCCGCGACCGTGCCGCGACTACACGATTTCATTCGGTATCTACAGCAGGTTCGGTACCGCCACCGCGAGAGTACCGCACCGTATCACGGTACTTTTCACAGTCATACGAAATCTGCTCTACCACGGAACGCGCTATCATCAGCGCGTGCGTTAAAAACAACCAATGAAAACAACGTCTGGTTGTGCGCGTGCACTACTTTTTTCTTGATTTGCCGTATTGAGTTAAACCACCACTAGCGCGCGCTTGAATTTAATCCTGGATTAAACCCGATTAAAGCTAATCCGCTTTTGCACAACCGAGGCCTGGTAGCAGTTCAAGCCCGTTGTCCTCTATGACGGTGTTTTATACTCACTGGACGCCATTCCACGGCTACAGGGGTGAGCAAACGTGATGGTAAGGGAGTAAGTCCCGGATGTGGTCAGTTCGAATGTGTATTCCGCCCGTCCTTTTCCTGCAACACAATAGGGGACCCTGTGGTTAAATTTATATCATAGGGGAAAATGGGTACCCTGTGGTTGTGAAAAATTAAAGGGAGGCTGTCACGATACGCGCATGCTCCAGGAACGATCACTGAGCAAAACTATTTAGACCATCCTATCAGAAAACTATTGAAGAATATGTAAAACGTAAACATTTGGTTGGGTAAATCGAGAAAGCGAGATTAAAACGGATTGTTTTCGTGGTTTTCAGCCTTCGCTGGCCATCGTTACGGGACGATACTTGTTCTGAGATGCGCAGAACAGCTGCGCATTACGCCAATGAAAAAATCTGGAATCGTTTTTTTGCCTTTCGAGGACAACATAGAACTAATAAAATTTATTCACGCGTTATACTTCCCCTTATTCCCCGAAAATTTAGAAAGTGCCGTATGCTTTGGGGAACTGTGATATGCTGGGTGCAAAATCGTGAGTTTTAAGGATTGTTTGGGGAAAACCTGAGGGGGGGAGGGCGCTACGACACTGCCTTTGGTAGCTACATAATGGTGTTAATGAGGCAAACAAAAGGAGCTACGAAAAGGATTCTGGGATTAGTGGTATCAAGCGTAATAAAGGGACTTGAGAATTGAAGAGAAAACATCAGCTCGGAAAAGAGGTCTCCGCCAAGTTTCCTGGGAGTGCTCAAATGAATTTCAAATGAATGCAAGAATGATTTCCAATCAATAATTACCTCGGGGTGGAGGCTTGTGATCCCGAAGTACACTTATCAGCAGAGTATTAAAGGTTGATTGCCTTCGAAGTTGCTAAAAAGCAAACAAAATCATGTTGAATGATTGTCTGTAAGATTTACAGCTAAAACCGTTGCAACGCGACCCCCGTTTTCGAAAAAAAACATCAAATTAGGGGTGGACCATTAGAAATTGGGGAGGGGGGGGGGGGGGGTGGCAATTCCCAAAAAAAAAATTCGAGCAAGGCCAATCCTTCCAAAAAAAAAAATCTTGCAGAGATCCAAGCTAGTAAAAAACATGATATAAATTCCGAAAAAAAATTCTTGCACAACCTGATCCCTGAAAAAAAAATTCATGCACCAAAAAATTGCCACCCCCCTCCCCAATTTCTAATGGTCCACCCCTTATGTTTCGAGTTTTGACTATGCTGTTCCGCCAATCAAACTATCAGAGCCAATGAAACTCTTGCCCTGCTTCGCCTAGTGCAGTCAACTGGCTTCCCTCTGAACTAAAACCAGACAACGTCGCGACGGAAAGCCAGGCGACTGCACTAGGCGAAACAGGGCAAGAATCTGATCTTTTAAATTTCGTATTCAGTGTGCATTCGATTTTAGTCCGAATCTTTTGTTTAACTTGTCTTTGTTCTTGTAAAACAAAAGAAATCAAGAAATTCGGACTAAAATCGCACGAGCTAAACACGAACTTTAAACTCCAACTCGGCTGCACTAGGCGAAGCTGAACAAGGAGCTGATTGGCTCACCACACGGTTTGATTGACTATGCAGAAAAAAACAAACTGATTGCGCGCCAAAAAAAATCAACTATTCGAGAAACCCACAGATCCCGCGCGCCAAAAAAAAAAAATCAAACATCCGAAAAATAAAAATACTGGAGCCGAATCGCAGGCAACTATAACACGGATCTCTGAAATGTTCGGTAGGTGTTGTAGCCTCCTTTGCAGTCGCTGTCGTGTCGCGCGTTTCACTTGGTGTTGTGACTGTGTTTTTACCTTGATAATAGCCGGTACATGACACGGGTGCGTGAAGGGAACCCTGTGGATCAACACTCCATTACTAGACACGTCACTCACGTCTTCCGTCTCTGATCTCCTCAAGTAGTAAGTGTGGTAGTGATCCGGGATCGCCTGCACGACAATGAGAACAGAGTTTGATTAAAACTTGAGATAAAAATAGAATAAATACCAAGTGTTTCAGCGAGCATTTTAGTAAGCAGGTAAGGATGTTGTATGATTTTGTACCCAGCAAGAGTTCAGAGACATTTACCGTCAGTTGCAGCTGCTCGTCTACACGTGCGATGAAGTGTCTGCACGTGAAACTCGATGTTAAACAGTAAAACTTCACACTCTATTATCCTCGTTCTACAAAGGAGTTCCTTTGTCCCTATTGTCCTCGTTCTCGAACGGACTTCATTTGTCTCTAAATCCTCGTTCTACAAAGGAGTTCTTTTGTCTCAATTATCCTCGTTCTACAAAGGAGTTCTTTTGTCTCTATTATCCTCGTTCTACAAATGAGTTCTTTTGTATTTATTATCCTCGTTCTACAAAGGAGTTCTTTTGTCTCTATTATCCTCGTTCTCGTTCTACAAAGGAGTTATTTTGTCTCTGTTATCCTCGTTCTACAAATGAGTTCTTTTGTCTCTATTATCCTCGTTCTACAAAGGAATTCGTTTGTCTCTATTATCCTCGTTCTACAATGGAGTTATTTTGTCTCTATTATCCTCGTTCTACAAAGGAGTTCTTTTGTCTCTATTATCCTCGTTCTACAAAGGAGTTCCTTTGTCTCTATTGTCCTCGTTCTACAAATGAGTTCTTTTGTATTTATTATCCTCGTTCTACAAAGGAGTTCTTTTGTCTCGATTATCCTCGTTCTACAAATGAGTTCTTTTGTCTCTATTATCCTCGTTCTACAAAGGAGTTCCTTTGTCTCTATTGTCCTACAAATGAGTTCTTTTGTATTTATTATCCTCGTTCTACAAAGGAGTTCTTTTGTCTCTGTTATCCTCGTTCTACAAAGGAGTTCTTTTGTCTCTGTTATCCTCGTTCTACAAAGGAGTTATTTTGTCTCTATTATCCTCGTTCTACAAAGGAGTTCCTTTGTCTCTATTGTCCTCGTTCTACAAATGAGTTCTTTTGTATTTATTGTCCTCGTTCTACAAAGGAGTTCTTTTGTCTCTGTTATCCTCGTTCTACAAAGGAGTTCTTTTGTCTCTATTGTCCTCGTTCTACAAATGAGTTCTTTTGTATTTATTATCCTCGTTCTACAAAGGAGTTCTTTTGTCTCTATTATCCTCGTTCTACAAAGGAGTTCCTTTGTCTCTATTGTCCTCGTTCTACAAATGAGTTCTTTTGTATTTATTATCCTCGTTCTACAAAGGAGTTCTTTTGTCTCGATTATCCTCGTTCTACAAATGAGTTCTTTTGTCTCTATTATCCTCGTTCTACAAAGGAGTTCCTTTGTCTCTATTGTCCTACAAATGAGTTCTTTTGTATTTATTATCCTCGTTCTACAAAGGAGTTCTTTTGTCTCTGTTATCCTCGTTCTACAAAGGAGTTCTTTTGTCTCTGTTATCCTCGTTCTACAAAGGAGTTCTTTTGTCTCTATTATCCTCGTTCTACAAAGGAGTTCCTTTGTCTCTATTGTCCTCGTTCTACAAATGAGTTCTTTTGTATTTATTGTCCTCGTTCTACAAAGGAGTTCGTTTGTCTCTGTTATCCTCGTTCTACAAAGGAGTTCTTTTGTCTCTATTGTCCTCGTTCTACAAATGAGTTCTTTTGTATTTATTATCCTCGTCCTACAAAGGAGTTCTTTTGTCTCTATTATGCTTGTTCTACAAAGCAGGTCTTTTGTCTCTAAAATCTCTAGGGAGCAGGTCAAAACACATGCCCCAGATAGCCAGAGGTAACGGTCACCGCCTGGTACCACCCCACCCCCTCTGATTTTGAACACCTAACTTTTTTCCTAGAGGGACTGTGCAAAATTTGAATGTATTAGACGAAATGACAGGGCATTGCGGATTGTTTGATGGGTTCTTATCGAAATTGGTTTTAGGAAAAAAAAAAAAAATTTGAGTTTTTGGAAAATTTTAGGTGGTAGGCGCCCTTCCCCAAATTGGGTCCTGCCAGAGGGCATTTGTTTAGACCTCTTCCTACAAAGGAGTTCTTGAAACGTACTTGAGCGAGACATTAGGCGATGAGAGCTGACTTTTTTGATATAATTTTGACAGCCGCCTTGCAGGCGCCGCGACAAGTGATTCAGTCTGTAAGGCGTAATTCTATTTTAGAAAAATAAAATTCCGCAGAGCAAAAAGCTATAACTTATAGTTTTGTAATTCAGATGACGTTAAATAATTTCTATGTCAATCCATATCGTCCTAAGATCTTGTTATGTAAATAGAGACTGAAGTAAAAATGGGTTAGGTTATTTGCTAAAACGCTTCAGAAAGTCTATATTAAAGTTACCTGCCCTCAAATTTTAAAAATGTTCGCTATTCTACCGCCCGTACACCACCCGTCTCCTTCACATCTGGAGGTTATAGCAAAACGTGAAAGTGTAATTGTAGCTTGCGAAAAACCACCCGAAAATCTCTTGCTACGCAGGCAATTTTTAATCGTACATATATATTATAGTAATTATTATTTATTAATCGAAAGTTAGCAAAGACAGTCAACACATAACTTCGGCCTTTCGGCCTACTTGAGCTAAAAATATAAAGGTTTAAAAAGTTAAAAATATATATTACTTACATCAATGCATGGTTTCGCTTTGTGGAGCAAAAAATACAATGGGACTTATTTAAATTTAAACGATAATTTGTTATCATAAGCTCGAGAAAAATTACGAGGGTTCCTTATGGCTTATAATGTATTGGTGTTTGTTGGTCCGTGCGGCTTTGAAGTGAATAACTGCGCAATTCAGTATGCATCTCTGGTCAAAAGGATGTTGTTTATTTTTTTTCACGCTGGCTTGCTCATTAACCACTTTCTCGATGCAGATGAAAGAAAAGTCCGAAATGGAATGATGAGCACTATTGAAATGAATGCAGTTTCACTCATTGGTATATATTTTCACCGATATTTATTAAAGACGTTATGATTTTTATGTGTTCTCTTTTGAAACAAGAGCTTTCGAATCCTGTTCACATGTTGTTAACTATTTACTCCTCTAACTCCTGTCTGGTGGAAACTTGCCTTTGTAAGGAAAAAAGTTGCTTTAGGCCTGACTGAAAATCTTCAAGAAACACTAAATATATAATATAATATATAATATAATAAATTGCTTATATAGCGCTTTTATCATCGCTCAAAGCGCTTTACATTAACGGATAACTCATCCTATAAGAACCAGCTTTATAAACATGAGTGTGCGTTAGTATTGTGAGTTCTGTGACACTGAGGTTGGGCAACTTCCGACGGTCCTAGTGGTTCTTTAACGTCCCTCTGGTTCCGGTTAGTGTAGTGTATGTGAGAGACGGGACCTACGGTTTAACGTCCTTATCCGAGAAGACGCGAAGGTCTAACCATTTGCAGATGTTAGAGCAAAGGCAGCACCTTCTCCTCAATTATTAGAAAAGACCCTGAGTGTTGGCCCGGCCAGGGTTTGAACTCCCAACCTCCCGAACATAAGCCCGGCGCTCTACCACTGCGCTAACGTAAGGGCTCAGAGTGAAGTTCAAGTAAAACAGAAAATATATAACAAAATGCACAGTATCCCAGTCAATGCAGTAGGCGTCGTTCAATGTAACATTGGTGTAGTAGAAATAAACTGCTTGAATCAGTTCAAGTAAATTCGCCGGGAGCAGGCAGATCGTGTAGAGAAGTAAGGAACACAAGACCATTCTGACAGCTCGCAGAAAACGCCTCTCTCGCTTTCGTCTTTGGTTTTCTGGAAGATTCATTGCCGATTTGGTGTGTCTCAGCTTCTTCAAGATCAGAACATTGAGAATAATCATAATTACAAAGAGTACAACCGTCATGACAGTCTGGATAATGACGTACTGAAGGCTTGTGAGCAACGACACGTCAGCCAATGTACAGAGAAGAGTGTTATAGTACTCGGCGATGTCATAAAAGTAGAGCGAAGAGCTGAAAAACGCGAAAGGTATAATCCAAGACACGGTGATCATGCCAGCTATTTGTCGACTCGAGGTAGGCGAGCTCCGAGATGTGCGTGCTACCGCGCGAAATCTCTCCATAGAGATTATAAGCAATGTGACTAGTGAAACGACGGGTGCGACATAGAGTAGAAAGTAATAGAGCTTACAAGTGATCGAGCCTGCAAGGCCGGTCATTCTCCACGCTCTTGAGCCCGAAATGATCATGTCAATCCATTGAGGAACACCCAATACTAGCGCCATCAGATCTGAAACAGTCATGTTCATGATGAGAATATTGATGCTTCTTCTCAGCTTCTTGTAGTAAGAGACGAGGAAAATTATGAGAATGTTGCAAATTGGTCCGATCAGCAGTGTACCGGAGAGAATGGTGACTTTAACTGGCACAGAAATGCCGGGCGGTTCAGCACAGAAATTAACGGTGTTCGAATTGTTCGTAGAATTGGTCATTATTTAAGAATCATTTATGGTTTCCATAATGGTTTCCACTCTCTGTTAACCTTCTCTCAAAACTGACTGGAAATCTCCCAAGATCAGCGCATATCATGCAAGTCGCTGTCTAAAAGTTTTTTTGTTGTGTCAGTGAATAATGCGCGTCCACCAACAAGAACCCAGTCCACTCCAGCGAAATCAACAATAATATTATTGGAGAGCGATTCGACTCCGTATCTACACAATTGCTATTCGAGTAGACTTGATTCGTGCGCGTTCATTTAATCCTGCGGTTCGCCCAGAAATACTCTTGGCTGATCGCTTATGATGCAATGTATTTACTCATCAGTACGCTCCAGGTGATATAACCTGTATATATCAGAGCGTCAAAAAAGCTTTTATTAACGCAGGTAAAATAACATATGCTGTCAGGAGATAAATGCGATGTCATTTAAAGGCCCATGCCACCGTTCTCTATTGCTTAATTATTCGCCGAAGGCGAAGTGAATAGTGGCGAATAGTCCCCGAGAACGGAGGTCGAGGGGACTATTCGCCACTATTCACGGAGCCTGAGGAGAACAATTTTTTTAGTATATACTAGACGGGAACACTCCAAAAAATATCCGAACGACACTAAATGTGACATTTGCCGACATTTTGTAGCCTCTTTCTGTATGCGTGACGTTTGTCACGCACGCGACATTACGTCAGACTTCACTACAAGCATTCGGCTACACAACACATGGTGGAAACTTGCTGCTGTTTTAGAGAAGCAAAAACGCTAGAAATCACTTATTTTAAAACCTTAATATCGACTACGATAAAAGATTTAAGTTTTTAGAAGGTTGCAAGGATGGATTCGAGGGATAAATTCGCATTTTGTGCCTTTAGTTGGATTGTGAACTGCAGAGTTGCCTCGCTGGAAACACTTTGATTCGGTCGCCATTTCACCACCGATGGTGCGTTTTAGACCCCGTCCACACTACTCCGTTTTCAAACGAAAACGGATACCTTTTGCTCCAGATACGGCTATCGTCCACACTACAACGCCGAAAACGATCACCGAAAACGAAAACGCAATTCGAAAACGCTCTCCAGAGTGGAGCGATTTGAAAACGGAGCTGTTTTTTTTTTTGCACAGGAGGGGCTTTTGTAAAGATACCACTGTTAGAATATCGGCTCGTAAGCAAATGCGGCTCTTAAAAATAAATTCGAACGGATAGCTAAAAGCGGCAATGGTCGAAGTTTAACATATCCAGAGCTCAAAAATATCCGACCATTTTTGACGCGACACGAGCGAGTTAAAAAAAAAACTCTAAAATACGCGTTTAGTTTTGTTGGAGTCACCTTAATTTAAATGGCATCGACACGTGTGTCACTTTGCTGTCTTCATGATTGCTTCTGAGACATGGACAGTCTCGTGGCCAGAAAAAATCGTTACCGAGGCAGAGTGAGCCAAATTTCCAGAAAAAAATCGTTATACAATTTTCTGTCAGTGAAATACTATTTGGAACAAAAAAGGTTACTTTTTTCTGTGACTAACGGCCAGGGCTGGTTCAAATTTCATTTTCAATTTGGTTCTGGTTCTTTCAGTAAAAAAAAAAAAAAACATGGAAATTTTTACCGAGGCGAGTGTGCCTCGCTCACCTCATGTTGACTACAGGCCTGATGGAGCTAGTCATATTGGCGAGCAGTAGGATCTTGAAAAACGTTTTTAAAACAATGTTTATCCCCCGACAGCTGGTCAATAAAAAAATTGAGGGAAGTGGTGTAGCCCATGAATTTTAAATAGAGGCAAAAATGCAATATTGTAAGTTTTTGTGATGAATTAGAATATATTCCAGCCAATGCAGCTTCTTCCAGTGTCCTAGATTAGTTCTTTATTGACTAAAGAACTTTTTGACATTTTCAGAACAAATCTGGTCTACTGGAGTACAGTAATGATAACCTAGTGGCTAAAGTTTACCCCACTAATAATATAGAAACAAGAAATTTTTGGGGGGTGGATCACGTTATAATCATCGCTAAATATATCCTTATAACTAGAAATAACACCACAAGAGAAATTTTGAAATCTTGACTCCACCAATATTTCAACTGTACAAGACAGCCTTCATCAGGGTGAATGGCTGATAACGCGTTACGCGTGATAGAGCGGATTTCACATGACCATCGTGAAAGTAAACGCATTTGTGCAATCACTAGCCAATCAGAAACAAGAGTAATTACAACTTACTGCTGAATGGTTTCCAGCCCAGCCAATCAGGAGCCGAACCAATTGGCTAGTAATTCCTTGCTTGTAATTAGTTCGCAATTTGATTGGTTGATAGAAATAAGCAGCCAATGAGAAAGCAAACCAATTGCAAACACGACGGTCATCTGAAATCCGCTCTAATATGAAACATAGTTGAAACTGCGCGAGCTACAAGTAGAGTTAACGAACTTACTAGCGCGCGCTAATAAACAAGAAACAAACACATTACGTGTTACGTGCGCGACGATTCTGACTATAAAAAAAGTCATTGTCATTAAGTCCCTCAGGAATAGGCCTTTTGCAACAGATGGTCACGTGGCCCGATCACCTTTAAACGGGCAGCTTCACCCAAATAATGTTCAGAAATGAAAAGAGCATATTCATTTTAGTAAAAAGACAGAGTTTCAGCTCTATACCATGTATACGCGAAGAGGGAGAGCAAAAACAAAACTGTTTATTTTACAAGGATTTGTATGATTGGATTACAAGCCTTGCAATCCAATCATACAAACCCTACTAAAAAAGCAAGTTTTATTTTGCTCCCATTCTTTGAGTGTGCATTGTAGCGGGTTGAAATTTGGGCTTTAACTCAAATCAGTATGTTCTTTTCATTTCTGAGCATCATTTGGGTGAATCTGCTCATTTTAAGGGTGACCGGGTCACGTGACCATCTGTTGCAAAAGGCCTATTACTGCGAGGAAGTAAAGTGCTGGGAGCATTGAGCCAGGGGGCTGCTAGTAAAAATGCTCATTATCGGAAGTACAGCAGGGTCGGAAGCCTGGCACATTTGAGGGATTTGCCTTTCATTGTGTACTCAGTTTCAAACATCGCTCAATAACAAACAACAACATGCCCTGTGGTCTTGGAGGTCTTGGTGCTCAACAATCCACAATATTAGCCTGGCAAAAATAAACCAAGCATGCATGGAGAACTGTATATACTCGCGCGGGTCCATTGCCATTTTGCATATCTTTGATCCAACTTCTATATTGCACTGTATCCGTATATCAATCATTTCGACTCGTAAATATTCCTGTCGATAGTGATTGTAAACTTGAGAAGCTTCGTACAAAAATTCGTTAGAAAAATAACGTTTTTAAAACAGTTCCTGATAGTTCTCCTGCGAGGAAGTATGAACCTTATTTTTCCGCCGGTGTGACCTGGCTTATGTTTGGAGAGATTTTCAAGGTCAGCCATTTTTGCCAGCCCACTCCAAGCATTGCATAAATGTCCAGTGTTAAATAACAGCACTCTTCGTTTTATTCAACGTTTTCTTGTATCCAGCTAATATCGACAGCTGTAAGGGAATTTCTTGTCTGAATCAAAATGTTGTCCCCACCTAAATAATAAACGGTCAATAAAGAAAAGTGGAAAATGTTTTTAAACTATGTCTGCTTCTTTGTTTGTGTGTAACGTGGTGACAAGTGTGTATATGTATTCATAAGATTGTTATATAATACTGTGAACAGGAAATTGAATTAAAACGTTTTAAAAGAAAATGTAAAAAGGACAAAAAGGAATGAAATGAGACAAGGATCACGAAATGGAATACTGAACATGAAATGTAAAAAAAAGATAACAAAGAGATGTAAATGTAATTTTCTTGCTGTCCACGAAACAATAAATATATAATCTTGTTCATGTAATCTCTAAGTGCTCTTTAGATAATATAACAATAATAAGAATAAATATAATAATTATAAAAACACTTATATAGCGCCTACGTTATCACTGCAATATTCTAAAGCACTTTACAACATATGAATATCTATATGGTTAAAAAAACGTATGCGGAAAACTATTTGAAATACTAAATTTGTATTGTATAAATGATCTCATTCACGTTACACGTTCGGAGGGGAGGAGTTAGGCTGAAATAACAAGGGAGGGGAGAGTAAAAGGTGATGTAGGTTGAATGGCTATGATTGGCAAAATTCAAATATTTGAAGGGTAGAAACCTAATGAAGCGAGATTACTGCCGTTTCAGCATATCCCTACTTACAAACAGCAGACTACATGGAGATCAAGCCGGGCGTTCGGTGCGTAGTGACACACACACATAGTCCGTGGGCGCTGACTAAGAAGCGCCGCCGATTTGCATGCAATTATCACATCACTAATATTGGCAGCAAATATGGCATGATGGTGCAGCCTGGCGCTAAAGCTTAAGAATAAATTCACATATTTACCGCATAAAATGTAGTGGGTTGCTCCTCATCCTGACAGACGCCTTTAGACTTCAGCCACTAGCACAAATAGAAACTACAATCAGACGGACGGACGGACAGAAAGCGAACAACTTAACAAAAACAAGCACAACATAGAGCGGTTTTCATATGACGGTAGTAGTAAAACCAATCGCGAAGTAATTACACCAATTCTGAAAAAAAAACTATAGGAGTAATTACGACAGTCATCTCAAATCCGCTCTAACGACGCGAGAACACTGATCTATTAACAGTTACCTCTCTTATTATGAGATTGTTTATTGGGACTTTTGACGAGTTCGCAAACTTTCCTAAAAACAAACAAGAAAGGAAGCGGAACAAGTTTAACACATACTGGATATATAAAAGAACAGGGTAAGATCTGAAAACTTATGCCTTTCGTGGCATTCCATTAGTATTCTTTCTTTCTTTTTCTGCGACACACCGAATATGAATATGGAAGCATCCAAATAAGTAAAGATTATTTAAATGAATGGCACGTGATCTGAAATGGGACAGCAGTACACTCAAGCCGAGGAGGTATACAGACGATCCCAGCTATAATGTATGCGCGCGTTGCATGTCGGTAAATGAGGGTGTTCAGAACACGCGTGATGCATGCTGGTAGTTGTGTGTCATGTCATGAGAAGATTGATCAGGGTAACGCATTACTACCATTTTCGAGCTACCGTGAACAGCAAACTTTTTTCCGAGATTTTAGACGCTTCAAACGTGCACGTTTTGTCGGAAAAAAGTCACGTCTCTCGCTCTCTTATTGGCTGAAAAATAACGGTCAAAACAGCAGCCAATCAGCGTGCGAGAAACGCGACTGTTTATCGACAAAACGTAAACGTTTGAAACGTCTAAAAACTCGGATAAAAGTTTGCTGTTCATGGTTGCTCGAAAATGGTAGTATGTTCAGGATGCCTATTTCACCAAAATTGTACAGCATTACTAAGGCCCGTTCACACAACGCGATTTTCAGCTGCGATTTTAGGTGCGATTTCTGTGGCGATCTCATGGCGATGTCATATCGCGCGGCCGGCGATCTTATGACGATTTCACTTGCGATGTCGCCGCGACGTCGCAGGCGTTTTGAACATGTTCAAATTCCACTGCGATTTCTTGAGATCGCCAACAAACTGGCAAATATCGCAGGCCAAATCGCCAGCCGTTCACACCACCGCGATATGACGCCGACGATCGCCGCAAAAATCGCATCTCAAATCGCAACTAAAATCGCGCCGTGTGAACGGGCCTTTACGTACTGGTGTACCGTATCTCGGGACGTCTCACCATGAAGTACCTACCTTGCCGCTGCCCAAGGGTTAACCCGAGGTAACCCACTCAAAACCTCATAAAAATACTTACGTTTGGGATACCTGTGACTTTAGCATGAAAGTGAGGCTTGTACAAGCCGCAGCTATACCAGAAGTTTCAAATTTGCATCGGCTTTTGGTCGAACATACAAGCTGACCAACTGTTCAACTCACCCGTCTTGTGAATGAAGCCGTACATGTTTTGTGCACTTTGGACAGCCACTGGTATGGGTTTGTTAAGCTGAAGTACAAACGAGGCTGGTAGTTCATCACTGTTGTTATCATTTAGTTGTTGGTATTTGATTCTGAAAGAAAACAAGTGAAGCTTAATGGCTGATGACAATTTTAAACCGCACTGGAGGGGTTGAGGGCCTCCCTTAAAAAGACCCCCCACCCCTGGAGTTACTAGCCTCATCAATTTTTTCTGGCAAAATACCCCTGGAAAATCATTATGGGAGTGGCCTGCGTAGCGGCTCTAAAGGGAAGGGGCGGGAGTCGGGGCGAGCGAAAACCGGAAATAGCGCGGGCCCCCTATTATGGGAGAAACTGGAATACCAACGTTTCTACACCTCCCCCTAGGAATACCCATCCCCTCCTGTGAAATTTCCAGCGTCCTCCAACCCCCCCCCCCCCCGTGCGGTTTAAAATGCAATCAGCCAATTACAAGCAAATACGAGTGGATTTCACATGACTGTCGTGAGTGATTCACAATTACTTTGTAATTACTCCTATAGGTTTTTAAGACAGGTTATTTTACAACTTCGAGCAACGTTTGGCCAAAAATAGTGTTACTCAATGATTTCTATCCTAATTTGTAGATTTGTGGTCCACATTTCGAAATATCACGAAAGGCAAAGGACTGGGTTCGCGCTGCCACAGAAATAAGCGGTCAAAAATGGAAAAATTCTATAGAATCTATAAAGGCTGTGATTGACATCACCATTTTTATAGATGCGAAAAATACGTCTATCTATAAAAACTAAAATTTCTTTTCTCAGGTTCCTCTGGAAATTTTTTACCGGGACGATAATACACGAACACTACCATGAAGACCTTTCAAATGAGACTAAATTCAAAGCAACAACTTTTTTTATTTCGAGTAACAAGATTTTTGCCGCTTTCTGGCAAAATTGCTCAAAGTTCTAAAAAAATCTGTCTTAATTACTTTCATGTACTTTGCGATTGGTTTCACTACAGTCGTATGAAAACCGCTCTAAAAACAACAAAAAAAAGGATAGGGGGAAGGTTTGTGTTTCTGGATGAGTTACGACTACGTGGAATAGTACAGCCGAGGGGATAGGGTTGAAGGATTGCCACAGCTGTCAGAACAAGCCGGCAAGCGCCGAAGCTCCGGCGGCTACTTCATGTTTAATCGCAGGCTACTTTTTGCCGAATGCGAGACACAAAAAAGTTTGAACCACAGAACTTTGTTAATTGCAGCCTGAAGCTCACCTCATTGTTTGCGAAAATAAAATAGAAACTGGAATCCTTAAATTGTAGTTCCCCACGCCTGTATCAGAGTTGTGAAATTTGCATGTCGGCCGTCCGTTTTGCAGGCGGCTTCTTTTTTTTTGAACAGCCGCCTACTTCAAAACATTTGGGCAGCTCTGTGTGAAGCCCCGCAATTTCGCATTCAAACTCACATGAGATTCTCGTCCAGCATGCCTGCCATCATGGGTTCCTCTACAAGTGGCATGGTGGGGAGAAGACTCTTCTGAGACTGCTCCACGGACACGCTGACCCAGCAGCCAAGATCCAGAGGGGGGTGACCTGGAGAGCAAAGAATAACATGGTATTTATGTTAGGGCCTGTTCATGAGGCGAGATAGGCGATATCCCCGATATCTCGGGGGGGGGGGGGGGTGTCCCCGAGTTGTCGAGACAAGTTTCTATACAATCTCTGTGTTGAAATCTAACCGTTCACACATGCGACCGAGACAACTCGGGGCCCCGAGATATCTCACCTCATGTGAACATGCCTTAGTTATACAATGCTTCTGTGTAGCCTCCTCCGTGGCAGTCCCCCCCCCCCTCCCCTCCTCCAATTTCTAATGGTGCACCCCTAATAACAGCTGAAGTTGAATGCCTGTTCTCTTCAGTCGGGAAAATGGGAGAGTTGTCAATGTATTATCCAATACGTACATTCTTTTGAAAACTGCAGGTAGCTTCCTGGGTTGTTCTTGTCCAGCAGATCATACGGCGAGACAAAGTACGTCAAACGCATCAGGCGACCTAGTGACAAGGAATATTACAGACTCGTAACAGTACAAAAGCAAAAGCTATAAAATTGTTGAGAGCTTTTGTTTTACTAGCCAATCAAATTCGTTTTATCAGTAGCTTTACAGCCGCCTGTCATTCGCAAGACATGCACGTGCAAGCACTGATTTCTTGTTGTTCTCTGCTATTTTCTTTAAATACATGTAAACGTGATCGCAGCGGCATAGAAACAAGAGTAAATACCAATCTGAAAATAACTAGGTCTGTCAAAACGCCTTATCAAGAATATATATATCAGGGGAACGCCCCTACGTTTCAGTCCCTGCAAATAAACAAATAAAAAAGGGCACGCCCTAGTATACCTCCCTGCCGTGGAGTTCCAAAGCCAACAGGACACTTGAGAATTTTGTCTGTAGAATTTTCACTCGACCTATACAGGAAAACATTACAGAACAGTAATGTCAGGGCTGGTAGGAAAGATCCGCTATCTGTAGATACCAATCAGGGTTAGAGTTTCTCCCACTGGGACTGAGTGCGTGTCCCACAAACAGTATGTCATGACTTCCAAAGTCAGTCCGATTTGCAGCACTTTTTTGCCTTTTATGAGAATGTAAACACAGATGATCCGAAGATAAAGATAAAGATATCTGGTAGACCTTAGCGGAATCTGAATATTTTTGGACTTTTTTTAAGGAGAAACTTGGTTTGTTTGTGGGACATAACAACAGTCGTAACTATGGCTATGAATGACAGGACGGATCTATGAATATGAGTTAGGATAAACAAAAGAACCACCTAATTACTAGCCTTTGTAGCAAGTGTTCCCGTGTGTTTTCAGGGAAAAGAGAGCCGAGAAACACCGTAGGCTATGGAAAGCATTCGCTAAGATACCTAGGTCCTGTATTGTGGTCTAAAATCCCTAGTAATATTAGAAACTCATTCTCGTTTCAAAGTTTTAAGAGGGCAATCAGGACACGAGGGGCCGCAGGCCCTACATTTTTTGTAAACAGATATAATAGACTTGGCCGTGCGACGGCCACATTCTTGAGATGCCATTTTGGCAATAAAAACAAGGATTATTATTTAAGCTCTCGAAAATGCCAATCAACAGGGCTGTTGACACCGACTCTATTGTTACTGCCAGCGGAATCGTTTGTTCTTTGAACCTATCTGTCAATAAAAGCCCGGCATGACTATGATTACTAATTAAATCTTGGAACCAAAAATATCAGGCCTGCGGATCCTCGTGTGGATCTGGAGACACTGATGGATGGTGGTGGCTGCTCAGTGTGTACCTCATGACAAATATGAGTTGCACACTGACTAGCCACGGCAGTCTGATTCTCCATTGGGGTCTGTGGATGCGATCTCTTGATTGCCTCACTTTGGCTGTCCATGGGATCTTCAACTTTATAGGAATATTAATGTATATAGGATGAGTGTGTGTGCTAGGGTTAGAGCGTGAATGATGAGTGAGTGTGGGGTAATAGAGTGAGTGTGTAATTTGTGATTTGAATTGTAAATATTATTACGAATTGTATATATTAGCTAGTAGTAATTAACTTAATATTCTTAAATTTTATAGATAGTTATTTATTATTTTATATTGATTTGTGTCCTTACTTAGTGGTTTTATTACTGCTATCATTTTACTGACACACAAATAAAGTATTTATTTATTATTTATTAAACAAAGGAGGAAGCGGCAAGAAATTCGACGAACGAGTTTTTGGGTGCGCGAAAATGGGGCGAGCAAAAATGGACGGGCGGGGAGGGGACGAGCGCAAAAAAGACCTCCATAAAAAAACTAAGCAGCAAGATTTTGGCATGTTGTTAATCTACCCACCCATAAAGATCTGAGATCATACTGAGATCACTCTCAACTGCTTTGAGTGCCATAAGGATCTTGGATTTCTGGAACCTGAGCACCAAAATGATAATAAACTCATTAGTATGCACGGCAGTATAAACCCACTAGCTACGGCACTCCTATTATTCAATACATATGTATTCTTACGTATCTCCTGAAAGCTGGTAGAGATCTGACAACCCCTTCAGATGACAAGCAAATTCATCGTAATCTCCTTCCCTGCGACCACAAAAAACGCATCTCAACATCTTTGATCTTCAAGTCAACAACTTTATTGCTTATCTATTGGTGGCCATGGTTCCAACAGCACATTTACAGCTAAAACACTAGCATCGCGACCCACGTTTTCAACAACATCAAACTTTTTTTTTATTTTTTTATTTTCTGTTCGCCAATCAATCTGAGGCAATGAAACTCTTGCCCTGTTTCGCCTAGTGCAGTCAACTGGCTTCCCTTTGAAACCAGACAACATCGCGACGGAAAGCAAGGCGACTGCACTAGGTGAAACAGACCATGAATCTGATTGGCTTAAAGATTTGACTGGCGGAACAGCAAAACAAAAACGCAGGTCACGATGCAACAATTTTAGCTGTAAAATATATTCAGTTACATTTAGGTAAGCACTTACCGTAGTACTCTGGTGAGCTCTGGACAACTCTAAAGAAACAACACAAGTGATAAATGCATATCATCCCTTAGAGGCAGAGAGTGGACTGAAAATTGTGCTTGAATAAATCAGAAAGCCGTAGTAGTCTAGTTCTCTCGATCGCACCTCACTTTGTGCAAGGAGACGTCTGATTTCAACTCGAGATTTTCTCATTCATTACATAATTACTGACCTAAAATCTGTCAGTAGAATCTGATTGGTTGACTTTCTGAGAAAGATGCCATCGCTACAACAGTGCTGTCAAAATGTTTCAGGAAGTTTATTCAAAAAAGTAGCCAGTCCTGTTTGGCTAATTTCAGTGGCTCAATGGTGCTTTATGCCTGGGATCCGATGAAAAGCAGCCAGGATCGAAGCGTAAAGTAGCATTAAGTAGCCGGTGGAGCCGGCGGTTTGTTCGGACAGCACTGCTATCAAGGTCCACTGCCTTTGAATGACATTAGAAATAAACAGTCCATGACTTTATCATGCCAGGTTTTATGGCAGCCCCCTAAATCAGAGGATTTGGGTCTCTAAAAGTATCACAGAAACAAATAATATCGCAAGAACACTTTAACTGAAATACTGACTTCAAAAAGTGGTATTTCCCTACCTCAGGGTCGCCTGCATGTGCTACTTTGACCTCAGACACTTTCCCGTTTGTCTCCATCTTTACCTGGAAACAAATTAAAAATATGAAAATTTTGGGGTTGGCCAAGACACTGAAGTGCATGTCCAGTAGTAAGGTGATCAATACAAACCTCAACATAGAACATATCTGAGCTAATGAAGCAATCCGTTCCTGTCCCATTATCATAAAACTTCAACCTGAAATTTCAAAGGAAATAGAAGCATTACAGCTAAAATCATTGCATCGCGACCCGCATTTTCAAAACATCGTTTTTGGTTTTTGCTGTTCTTATGAGCCAATCAGATTCTTGCCCTGTTTCGCCTAGTGCAGTCACCTGGCTTTCCGTCACAACGTTGTCTGGTTTTAGTTCAGAGGGAAGCCAGTTGACTGCACTAGGCGAAACAGGGCAAGTTTCATTGGCTCAGAAAGTTTGATTGGCATAATAGCATAGTCAAAAAGCAAAACAATTTCTTGATGCTTTTGATAACTTGGGACGCGATGCAACGGTTTTAACTGTAAAGAATAAATAATGGTCTCCTTTCTCATTCTTGCATTATTCTATGCTAGAATGATCAAGATCAGTTTCTCTGAGAGATGCTCAGGATTTTAATATTACTACAATATTAATTCATTTCAAGCCTAGGAAAGGTAAAAGTAGTACCTCCTAACAACGAACTTCTAAAACTACAAAACATTTCATCCTTACCCTACTTGTCTTGTTATTGCCTCTAGTCGTTGAACAACACCCTTAATGGAATGATCTACAGAGTGTAAAAAGACAGCATGTTTAAGGCAGATGTGGTATACATAGTATGTTTTAAGGGAGTCTGGCCTACATAGAAAGGAGGTGACTTGGTTCACTCAATAATAGACCTGCTATTAATACTCTTTCTGTCAGTCTTTTATTAGCTAGCAAAGTTGTGGTTTTGCATGTGGTAGTTTTGTTAGAAACGCGAACAACTTTGCTAGCTAATAATCAAAGACTGACAGAAAAAAACTCTGCTCTCAGGGAAGCATAATTTGATGTTCTTGAAAACATGCAGGATTGCAAAAAATAATGATAATATTTTCAGTGTTTGCAGTGCTCTCCTTCCTTATGGAGTTTTAGTTGGTTAATTACGTTACTTAATATATAATTGTTCCTACAAGGGGGGTAAAATGACAACTATGGCAGGCCCATAACCAGAGATTTTTGTGGGAGTGTGCTAATCTAGAAAAAGCGGACCAATGTGGTATGAATGTTTTTTTATTGGGAAACCGCTAGTCAAAATTCGCTAGAAATATAGTATAATATAAGTTCTTTAATTACTGTGGACCTTTTTGTCGTGTGGGGGTGCTTGCACACCCCCGGAACCCCCCTGGCTATGGGCCTGTATGGTTACCATATTTCTTAATTTTGAGCCTGATTCTACAGCCTGCATGTCATGTTGCCCCTAAAAATGTTGATCATTCTCTCCCTGACAATGTGTCAGCTTTACCTCTCATAGCGTGTTGTAGTTTGTCCAGGCACTCTTTGATGCAGCCCCTGATGGGAGCAAGATTCTCTGTTTGCTGGTATCGTTCCTGTGAAGATACACAGACCCAAACATTAGTAGAGAGTTGGATACAGACATATTGTAAGGGAGGAATGATTTCTCAAGAAGGGCTAAGGGTAGCATCACGAGGCTAAAAATTAATAGGAAGCGCATCTGATAGGGTGCAGAAAAAAGAAAGTGTGCAGCAATCCAGGTGTAAATTAATTATGCTGAAAATTAGGGCTATTGTTCAATAATGGCTAATTATGTGAGAATTTGCATGTCCACCAAATGCGGTCTGGCACTAAAATACACAATTCTGGTCAAGATAATTATACTACCATTTTTGCTCAACCCTAAAGCTTGACGATTTTTTCGCGTAGTTTTGTGTTTCAACCGTGCACGTATTGTCAAGAAGTTGTCACATTTCTCACTCGCTGATTGGCTGCTGTTTTGACTGTTATTTTTCAGCCAATCAGAGTAGACAAACACAACTACTTCTTGACAAAACATGCATGCTTGAAACGTAAATCTACATGAAAAAATTGCCAAGCATCAGGGTTGATCGAAAATGGTAGAATAGTAATATAATAATATAATAATATAATAGTATGCCAAAACAGATAATATCCTGGGCAGAATCAGATGAGAAACACAGCAAAATTAAAAGGGGCCCCCTCAGCTTCAAGATCTAGAGCACCTGTTCTTTCAAAATCTAGCACAAACTCTGCCTACTGCCACTGGGCTGAGATATTATAATTTCCTGGTGTAACATTTAGACATCAGTTCAGTTCAGTTTATCATGTTTTGACATTACAAACAAAGTGTATAGTACAAAAATAATAACGATTTACAACAATGTTTAAGAATACAAAACAAAATTGCGTAGTGACCATAGTAGCGCATGGCTACTAGCACATGAGAGATAGCCACTACCACATAAAAATAAAGAGACTTATACATGGTAATAGAATGCATACAGTTCATTATCTATTTTTGTTGGTATTTTCTTGTTATATTTTGTTTTTCATTTATTTGTGGAAAGAAGGAAAGACAGCATATCATTAATTTTGACTGCCAAGGAGGTGCATTTTATAATGAGAAACAAAAGTTTAAATGGCACAATATTAATGCTGTAAGGGACTGTCTCCAGATTCTGCTTGTAATTGGGCAGCAATGACACTGTAGGCAGAAAAGAGGGCTAAAAAGTCATACTATTTCTGGAATCACAACATTTCAGCTGTTAGTTCGGAAGCCAGATAAATCATCCAGTGTTGGCTTTTGTAGCTGTTTCCCTGGATATAAAGCATGTTCAGAGCACACTTACTATAGATGCTTTGATGGCTTTGTCTCTTTCCTTCTTGCCATCAGGCCAGGCCTTGCACTGTAGGCACTTGGATCTGATGCTGTTTACCACTCGGTGAATCTGTTGTGCTCCAGACAATAGTTCACTGATCCAAACAGGTGAACTAGAAGTGAAAAAATGGGATTAGAAAAAAGACAAATCAGTGTAAGGATGGAGGCAATTTGTCTGCATTTATCACAACCTTTATTAGTTTGACACAATGAAAACAATAAACAACTTTATTGCAGTAACAGAGGTGTTAATATAGAAGGCAGCTACCAGTGGTATAATTGCAGTCTACTTCAACCACTACATGTACTTGACTACTGGCTATTTCAGGAAGCACTCAGGGCTCGAAACTGCGCCTGATAGAAGAATTGTCATTTTGTCAGTGAGACTCATTTCCATTAAACATAGAAATGTGCCTCGCATTACGGGGAATTATCAGGCTCAGAAATCTAATGTCCCACTATTCCCCAGGTAGGGGAGTGCAGGGCTTTCCACTGACTAGTGCATTATCCTCACACATCTCCCAGCCACCTACATAAAGCCTGCGGCCTTCTTTTTATAAATTTACCGACACACCTGCAGTAAACATGGCAGGAGCTCTTGAAACTCTTGGATTGTTGTAAACAACAGGGCTGGACAAAATCTGGTCTATGAGTAAAAATTGGTGAGACTTGCAGCACTTTCTAGTACTACAAGGAAATACATATGACCCATTATTTTTTTCACCGGTCCTGTATCCACCAAATCGCATGCTCTGATTGGCTCGCGAGCGGTCTGGAATCCTACGATCCTGACCCCTGGGTCTGGATGAATCATGTGTGTGCTAATTTCTATGAAGCTTTGTGCTATTTCAGTGAAAGCAAAAAATAAATATGTTATTTACCAGCTTGGGGGCGGCCCAGATCGTAAAATACAGAGACCTCTGCCTTGAAAATACTAACCTCGACCTCTGGTCTCGGTTAGTATTTTCAAGACCTCGGTCACAGTATTCATGGTATTTCACAAGAATCTTTCTTACTGGAAGGAAGTGGGCTCATCCAGAGGAAGAAGAAGGACCTCCCAGCCGGTAAATAACATTTATGTATATCCTCCACAAGGCCCACCTAAGGGTCTACTTTGAATTGTTGAAGGTTTACTGTGACTAGTATAATTATTTATGGTGTAATGAAAAATAATCAACAAGATCAGATTTGCCTGTCGAACTTTTGTTGATTATTCCGTTGATCATTAAAAAAATGGCACCTTAGAGCCATTTATCCAACTTACTCTTTGTTCCATCATTGTTAGCATCATTGAGGCCAAGTTGGGATTCGTAGCTCTTGATCAGATCTTTCAGCTTCAAGCAACAAGAACCACAAGTTTCGCTCTCGATGCCGCTCATGGCCGCCATCTTGGATGTCTGGAGCGGCAGGCGCATGACAGTGATGCTGCATCCACTGACCATTGGTTTAGCGGGCGAGGTGTACTTTCATTTTAGCGCGCATAGTACTCAGTCAAACTTCACACAAACGCCTACAAGTTTTCTTTTTTTCCGCGAACTATCCCAATGTGGAACGCTTTGCCTTCCAATGTTGTTAAGGCAGAGTCCTTAGCGACATTTAAGGTGGGGACTCGTTCGAATGTATGTTAAGTAGACGACCACCCATTGCCTCATTAGTTTATTTCATCGGCAATTATCTCAATTAAAGATTTTTAGAACAGGTCATTGTAATTCCGAAACATGGCTTTATAACAGCGCGCATATTCTGTTGGCAGAACGCTACCAGCATACATTGCGCCTTTTCAGGATTCCGCCACAAGGCGCGCGGTGCAATCTAGTACAAGTGAGACTTGCTATGATCCCCTGCTATGATCCACCGGAAATGTCGAAAGAAGATTGCCCTGCGCAGGCAACTATGTGGGACAAAGGAATTAGATGGCATGGGCTTCCTGTGTTTGGGGTTTTTGGCCTCCTTACAATAACACAGGAAGCCCGACAGTTTCGCGTTTTACTGGGCTTTTTTCGTTCTTCTTGAGAATATGCGGGGGGAGGTTTTGTGGAACAATAGAAACTCTAAAATTAAGTCACGCAAGTTGAAGACATTTTTATTCCGCCAACAAGAATGAGTACAGATAACGGCATTAAGTAAGGAATACAGTGAATACAACACAAACATGAATACGTCGGCGTGAATATGTCATTTGCTATAAAAACACGGCACAAAAAATACAAATTCTAACGTCACACTCCGGCCGAGTTAAATACAATTTACAATGGAATGTTTTTAAAAATTCTAACGATTTCGCTTCATGTACAAAGTTGAGAATCCCGTAGTTGATATCCGAGCTGCAAATTTATCGAATTATGAATTTATGAATGGGAATTACGAAAGGCCTATCTGATTGTTTTAGTCCAGGAATTGAGTCGCCTGTTTGCATTTTTAACTTGATACATTTGACTATTTAGAACCACTCTTATTTAAAACACAAGCAGTTTGACCGAATACAAGTAAAATGTCAGTCGAAATGTGATAATCCACTGACTGGACTGCATGTTAAAATGTAAACGACCGTCTTTTGAGTCGATGAACACTTTTCTTTATCTTTTTGAATTCCCTGCCTCCTAGATGTTAAGCTAGCACACAAGCCCCAACCTGTTCCAAAAACAGATTGTTATGGTCAAAACCGTTGTTTCGAGCTTGAATTTTCAAAACGTGGATTGATTTTTACTTTTTCTGTTCCGTCAGTCAAATCAGCTAAGCCAATCAGGTCCTTGCTCTGTTTCGCCTACTGCAGTCGACTGGGTTTTCGTCGCGACAGAAAGCCAGTCGACTGCACTTGGCGACACAATGCAAGGACCTGATTGGCTTAGATTGTTTGACTGGCGGGACAAAAAAAAAAAATCCCAAACCGACGTTCTGAAAATGCACAGACCGAAACAACGACTTTAGTATAAAGGGGCTACACCATTATTTATCGTCTGTTAAAGTTTAACCTTAGAAAACTAGCGGCTACTTATTTTAGCGATTTTTCATACGCGTAAATTTATTTTGAAATAAAGGCTAACAAGCTAGGAGAATGTCACTTGAATTTAGAAGTAACAATCTTTCCGCCGTACATAAGGGCACTTCGAAACTGTAATCAAATAGGTCATGTTTGAGAAAGTTCTATCTTTCTTTCTATTTACCGTGAATCAAGTTCTATCCATTCGACTTTCCTTTTGTTCTTCTTCAACCCCAGGACTTCAAAAATCAGGAGACTGCCTTGAAATAGTGAAATTTCCTGAAATTCTCCTGGGAATACAGTAAATGCATGGCACTCATCTTGAATTTTTCGGGAAACGATTCGAAGCGATAAATCTTGAGACTCCCGGCAAACCGGGAGAGAGTTGCTGTTCCTGTGTATATTTGAATATTTTTCCACAACGGGAACCTAGATTTTGACGGATCTTTTCCAGGAATGTTTAAGAACGGGTTCAATATCAATGAACGTGATTCAACATGGTTCAACTTTTCCCGAAGTTCGTAGAACTTTTAAAATAGCAAAATTTGTGGTCATAAAAGCACTAGCGATGGGTCAAAATTTCGGAACATCCCTAAATTTATACTCGCTAAAATTAATAGCCGCAAGCTATGTGATAGACTCTTTACCATTCACTCTCCCTTAATATTTACAATTCCCGTAAATTAATTCCCGCTGTCAATCAAAGCCGTTCTCGCTGATAACATCTTCATCGTCGTCCTCTTCAATGCTGAGTCCTGAGCCGGCCGCCACTTGGTTACGGTGCATAATCGCGCGCTCGTAAGCTTGCTGAAGTGACTTTCGCATAGATGTCTTGCGACCTTCTAGGAGCTTGCTCTCGTCGCGTGATGCGTCCATGCCTAGCGGCTCAAGCTTGTGTCTAGGTAACCACTGCCTGAAAAGAAACACAGGGTACAGAGTGGCGAAGTTAAATTGGTGATAGTTTTAGTCGGTGAAAACGCAATCATTTTACTCAGTTGTGAAATGAGGCAACTACTATCGCGTAACGCGCGTATGTCTTCTTTGCACACTCATTCGCGCGTATTTTGCAGTAAGGCGTGTTTGCCCCCTCCCAACACGGCACATGACCCCTTGGTATAACTCGCCTTTATATTCAATGGCGTAAAAGAGCAAGGACTTTAAAACTGACGCGTAAAGCTTCCGTGTAATTCTCTTGCCAATAGCAACACGAAAGCATTTTGGCCATTAAAGTTTTCAAGTTAAAGTAATCTTTAATCTTTAATTTAAATAATTGCCCTTAGCTATCTTTTCTTTTTTCGAACAAAAAATATCCGTGCAACCTGCATACTGCAATTCGTTGCTTGCACGTGACGTCATTGGCAGCCATGTTGGTGTACCGAGGAAGAAAGTTCATTGGTTGCTTTTGTTCTGTACACCAACATGGCCACTGCGCCTTTGTGATTTTATTCCATAGGAATGAGTGCAACTCAAGAATATCTGACGCCTGTCAGTTTAGTGAGGTTAAAACAATGGTACTTCAATAGGTATCCAATTTATACAGAAAAGTACCTCACCCCTCCTGATTTTCAAGGCAGGTTTTGGGGGACCCGATTTAATTGCCCTCCTTCTGTGAAGTGGCATGACAGGCTTATCCTGTCCTGTGGTCTGTTTCCCTAACTGTCACTCATACGAAACAATTTCTTTGTTTAGTGTCATGAATATTAAAGGTTTGCTCGTGCGTGAAGGGGAAAAAAATATTTCGTTCGCTTGAGTGCCAGAGTTGGGGAAACAAACCACATGATCCCCGCTCAAGCGAAAAAGGTCTTTGGAGTTTTAAAAAAAACGAGATGGAGGAGGGACTGACCATGTTCGTCGGGTGTCGAAGAATAACACGAGATAGAGCGTATCGTCTGATGATGATTTCTCTCGCATCACGTCCTCGGGGGGAACAGGAATAGGGATGCCATTATAGATAAAACCCTTCTTGGTCTTGGGATTGATGATCTACAGGACAGACAACAAACTAGAATCAACAAAGGGTTCACTGCTGGTCGCAAATGAAGAACCGGGCTGGGAATCAACTTGTTTTTTTAGTCGCCAGTTGCAAGTGCAAAAAACTGGTCGCCTGAACATAACTTTTGGTCGCCGGGAGGCATCAAGCTTGAAAAGAGCTTGCAGCAAATTATTTGGTCGCCAGCCGGCAACTAAGTTTTTAGTCGCCTAGCCCTGATTTGTGGTCACCCAGGCAACCACCAGGTCGCAATTTCCAGGACTGAAGAATGGGGACAAAATATGTGTGAACAGATAGATGTTCTAAAAACACTATGTATTTGAGGGATTTTTTAATTATTTCTCTATTCAGAAAATTCATTTTTTAGCTTTAAAATGATATATAATAGACCACTTCAACTAGGGCGTAATGTTTTCTCATTTCAGATCACATGGCATTCATTTGAATAATCAGGGTATGACCCCCACCCCACCCCCGACAAGAGGGGATTGCAGACGTACCAATGCAGGGTAGGACGGGTAGCCACGACACTTGGCCCACACAAGGTCTAAGGGCTGTAACGGCGTCAGATCAATATCAGAATCTATTGTCGACTTGCGCGGCCGTCGCTTCTTCGTCGGGTCCTCGGCAGGCCCTTTCATCATCCGATTTTCCGTCGAGCCGTTTTCGGTATCCGTCGTGCTCATCTCGTCTTCCGAGACCGACGAGAACAGCCTCGGCTTCCGTTTCTGTCTTCCGCCATTCGCTCGTACGTCCGCCGTATCCGACTCGGAGCCACTCGTATACGATCGGTAATTTCGCTGGCGTAGTCCGTTAGCGAACGCGAAGCTTTGTTTGTCCGAATTCGTGTGCGTGTCATACATGGGAAGAGTCGCGTCTTCGATGAGCTTCCCGAGTTCTGTTTTGTATGTCTTCCTTGGGACATAACAGTTATCATTGTTAGTTATAGAGTCGGTACGATTCCATTTTGGATTCAACTCCTTGAATAACGCGTTCCGATCATCCGGCATCGCATCCGCCGGACGCACAAGATCCGTGCGGTGATTCTGTGTGACGAGCGACTCAGTTGCTATGACAACGCCATTGTTCTTGTCATGATTGACAGGTTGTAGCACGTGATTAACAAGCTGTGGGGGATCTAACTTGTCATTATTCGCGTTCAGGTTCCGCCGCACTCTACTTCGCCCCTTGTTGAATAGAATACCACTGCGCCTGCTGGTACCGGGACTAGGGTTGGTGGTTGCTGTGGTAACGGAGTTGTGGTCGACCACCTCCATGTCCACGTGGTCAGGGGGTGCAGGCATGTCAGTTACATCATTGGTGGTGTCTAGACGTTGTTTCTTACTCGGTGGGTACTCGGGGGGATACTCGGGAAGGGGATCTTCAGTGGGGGACAACAAGGTGAGTCTTTCTTCTCCTCCGCCAACTAGAAAAAGAGACACGGGCAATGAGTTATTCCTGCGATTTTCATAATTCTGTGAACTCCCACTTTATATTTCCGAACACCAAACTGCGTTTTGGCTTCCGTCAATCACACCAGGCGCATGGAGGTTTTCAAACTTTCGTTTGCATTTTATGGTGGAAAATTTGGTTTTGAATCTTAGCTAGTCCTTATTTGATCAAAAATCCTCTCAAAGCCTGCGTGAAATGACCCAGAGCTGTCCACTCGTTTGATTGACGGAAGCCAAACCGCGGTTCGTTATTTGGCGTAGAGGTCGCAGAATTATGATAATTGCAGTAACCATTTCATCGAGCTTCGGGCAATGCTCTTTTCCTGAATTTTGTATTCATTTTTTTATATCTCTTTCAATTGTGGTACATTATTATCTACGGCATAATTAACATGTATTCCTTTGGACAAGGTCCAAAATACGGTAGCCATAGCAAACGCATTCTCTTACCCAGAGCTCCCCGGCTCGTCTCCTCGCGGGGGAGGCTCTGGTGACAGCCACTGACGCATGCGCGAGATTTGATACAGAGCCGCAATCTCGTACCCAGAGCCCGTCATCTTTTGGCCAGCGGCAAGATTCAGGGCTCTGGGGGAATCGATTTTTTTAAAACCCAGATTCTGGGTTTCCGGTTTGATTGTTGTATGAAAGTTCGTTACGTTTTTGACCTACCACGCATGCTCACAAATCGGATTCCCCCAGGGCCCTGAATCTTGCCGCTGGCCAAAAGATGACGGGCTCTGGGTACGAGGTTGTACAGAGCCGTTGAGAGAAAGATCTTTCTGCGCATGCACCAAGGTTCAAAACCAGCCAATCAGCAAAGGTCCTCAAATGGATGTCACCAGAGCCTCCCCTGCGAGCAGACGAGCCGGGGAGCTCTGGGTACGAGAATGTAGCAAACGCAAACGCAAAGGGAAAGCGCAAAGCGTGAAGGTGCATGCGCACGAGAGAGAGAGACACGAAAGTAGAGAAGGAAGCAGTTTCCATCTCTCGCTCCCTCCTCTCTCTCTTTCCCTTTGCAGTCCTTACGCATGATAAAATTCGGCGTCTACAATTAAACGTTGCAGTTTTGCTACTAGTTTCATGTTTTAGTCACAAAAAGAGGTTTTACAATTGAGGGCAAACCTTGAGGAATATCTACAAAACTAATCGATATTTTGCGACTACCTGATACATTTGCCGCAAAGTGGAAAACTGTGGTCGCGTTTGCGACTGATACGGTCGCAATTTCGAGCCCTGCAGCTGGCGACAGACTTTGATTCTACTCTGCCCAGTAGTCCGTTACACTTCTCGATTGTTCTGCCCGCCGGCGGCAGTCTAAAATTGATCGCGCGATCAACTTTTTTGTACCACGTGATGGGTTGCTTATGTACCACGTGATCAACCGTTTTGGGCGTAGACTTCGTTGGAATGCAGAAAAACAATGGACTCTCAAAGTTTACGCCCACAAACATTGATCACGTGGTACATAAGCAACTCATCACGTGGTACAAAAAAAGTGATCACGCGATCAATTTAGACTGCCGCCGGCGGGCTGAAAAACCGAGAGGTGTAACGGTCTACTGGGAAGAGTAGTAAGATAACCTCACGAGAACAAACACTCTGGCGACCACGTTTTTCAACTTGGCGACCACTTTTGTCATGATAAAGTTACTTGATAAAAAAGTGAATTTTGGTCCCAATAAAGGTGCAACCGCCTGCACATTAGAAAACCTTTTCACATAATTTCAAGGGGAACAAATTTCTATATCAGTTTTACGTGAACTCACCACTTGACTCAGAACAGCGGCGTTTCTCCTACAAAGATCAAGAAGAGAAAAACATGAATATTCGATACGAAGGAACTCAATCTCGCAATCTACTGTAATCATTTAGCATGATACCTAGCTAATTAGGACACAGCTGTTTATCTTTTTGGAATCGTAATCGTAAAGGCTATAAAGTTATCATTATTACCTGGTTAAGCTTGCGCTTTACAAGAGCGATCTCTTTCCTCAGTGTCCGTACCCTTGTGGCTCTTACACCTATAATTGAGAATAAAAGCTTAGTTTTATAGGATCCAGAAGGGCGTGAGGGCTTAATCGGGGGTTGTGATAGTAGACAGAGTCACTTACCACCATGCTTGATGGCTTGTGTCATGTCCAGCTTGTCGTTCAAATCCTTGAGTTGCTCTTCCAGGCTCATTTCCTTGCGCTGTTCCTCAGTCAGAATGAAATCTGAGAAACACAGATGGGATTACGAATGAGCAAGTCGGCCTCTACAATCTAGCCTAGTCAGTCATTCCTTTGTTATGAATATTTTTGCGCGCTTCCTGTGTGACACGCGCGCGCGCTTAAAGTGGCGGGAAAAAGTCAGCCAATAACAAACGTTTCCCAGGCGCTAAGAATTTGAATATATGATATCTCTTTTTTGTGTAAATTAAGGACGAGATATCATAGGATTCAAGTATATTCAAAGCGTTCAGTCGGTAGATTCTGCCGAAAATCAAACACTCAAAAGGCGATATCGCCCTCGTCGCTGCGCGACTCGTGCGATATCACTTTTTTCGTGCTATTTTTCTCCTGAAGCTTTGAATAATCCTATAGAAATCTCGAAATAACCATCTACAAAGAAAGTTTAATAAAAACTGTAATCACTTACCTTCCTCAGTGGGTTCCCTGTCAGCAAGAGTAGGCGCATCTTTAGTGTGTAACCCAGTCACAGGGTCGATCCCCGCCCTTTCCACCTGACGGCGTGCTGCTCGCACTATCGGCCGACCCTGGTCTCTGAGCTTAAGAGCTGCCCTGTAGTAGACAGTGTCTTGAGCATTGTACGCCATGCAGTTCTCGATGACCAGATTGAAGTCGGCCTCAAACTGCTCAATAGTGTGGTAGAAATTGGAATCAATTCTATTCCTCATTGTGGTGAAGTCCATTGGCTGCTGAATGACATCAAGATAGTCTGGAACCTGAAAACAAGATTTTGGTGACCTGTTAAGCAAATTTCCTGAGAACACCTACCCATAAACAATTTTCAGATTCCTCTGATGTCTCTACTTGGTCAGAATTCATTTGCCACTTCTTACTAGTCAAACTCATCTTATTTTTAAATAACTAGATAAGTAGTCCAGATTATGGACAAAAAATAGCAAGCTAGGTTGCTAGAGAGGTTAGTGATGACTTTTTGCTACACTTTCCAGAAAATCACATGCTAGTAAATTAATACATGCTAATTTAATACATCATTTGCATTGAATATTTCAGCACGTTGCTCGGATACCCTATTCACTTCACTACACTTTATTACGTGGATGCTACCTCGTTATATATATACGATACGTGCATCGCCTTTTCAGTGATAGTGAACTCATGGTCTAGGGCGATAAAGGATGGCTGTTTCCTCAGCAGGCCTGACATTCCAAACATATGGTCGCCAATGGCAACTAGATTCAGGATTTGGTGAGCAAAAATTTCCACCTAGTAATCAAAGGCGACCCACCCTTCCAGTCTGTAGGTTTCTGAAAAATTCCCTTCTCAAATTAGCTATCAACAGCATTAATTTTAGGAGTTCTAAAAAGATGGCAACCAAATTTCTTTCTGGCGACCAAACTTCATTATTTGGCAACCAGAATTTATTACTCAGGTGCCAATAGCATCTCTTGAAAAAAGATAATGTTGGGTCCTGCTCAGACTACCAGTGATACAGATTGCTGTAATACATAGCTGTATTTTGTACCTCGTCAGTATCCACAGGGTCACAAAAGATCTCGCCTGGGTCTTTAGTCAGTAGCTGGTCCAGGGTCTTACGAAGCACAATGTTCAATGGCTGGAGCTTCAATTCAACTACGTGCTGCTTGACTTTGACCTTGCCAACAAGAAAAACATGATTTTTTTACTTCACCAGTTTTCATAATTTTACAAACAACTTTTCACCTCCAAACAACAAACTGCATTCTAGCATCAACAAATCAAAGTTTTACAGCTAATACTGTTGCATTGCAACCCCACGTTTCAAAACACCAAATTATTCTCTTATTTTTGGCATTGCTGTTCTGCCAATCACACTATCTGAGCCTCAGTTCTGTGCCCTGTTTTGCCTTGTGTACTCACCTGGCTTCCTTCTGAACAAGAATCTGATTGGCTCATAAGGTCTGACTGTAAGAACAACAAAGCCAAAAATAGATTGATGTTTTGAAGTAGGTATCCCTGCTGTTCAAAGTTAACACTGGTGAACATAGTCAGTAAAGCCTGGTCCACACTTGCAACATAACAAAAATATCACGCAATCAAAATTTAGTGGTTTCAAAACGTTGAAGTCTACAAAAAGTAACATGAGATTGTATTGATGAAGTAATCTAATAATGATCCATGGAAAATATTGATTATTTCAATTATTTTCCCATGCTTTTTTCGTTGCAACATAACCTCTTTATGTCGTTATGTCACGAGTGTGTACCAGACTTAACTACCTGTTGGCCATCCACATGGTCAAATTTAGTTGTCAAATAAAATTTGTTCCTGTAGTTTAGAAATCACATGCTCTATGCTCTAAGCCCTTACATGTTCTCTCTTGAGTTTCTCTCTTTTCCTGATCAGTTCCACAAGAAGACGCGCTCTCTCAAGGTCATGCCGCAGTCTTTGCCAGAAGTGAAGCTGCTCTTTCATTGCCCTGATTCTCTCAGACCTTTCACTTGTCTGAAATTCAGAACAAACAAATTCATGACACATCTGTTGTAAGGTCTCTGGACAAGGTCCAGGGAATTCCCTTGAAAAGAATGTACCAATACTAACTATATTTTTTTCAAACTATTATTTTGGATAAAAGATTTGATTGCCTCTTTGATTGCCTCTAATTGATCCCCATTCCCCCCTTTTCAATGTTGTTTCCTTGGCTGGGGTCCCTAAAACAAATTTATGCTAAAAGGACCAACATTGATTGGGGGGAGGGGGGAGCATGTCTAGCCATAGGTTGTGTATGGACACAAGAGTGAATCCATAACAGTTTAATTACCGGTATGCCAAAACATTTTGTCCAGGATTGTAGATACCGTTGATGCCCATATTAAAAGGCATTCAAAAAATACAATAAAACAATGGGGTAAAACGCTACAAAACAATCATGCTGTATGTACCTTTTTTGCACCTTTTTCAAAAGATGGGAAACACTTTGTGTGATGCATAACTATTTGATGTAGTCTGTAGTGCATCATGTGAGGGTGCTTTTCAAGGTACAATATTTTATGAGCCTGAATGTGAACAATTATTTGATTTTTTGGGGGGTTGAAAGGGCTCTCTCATGAAGCACTGCTGCAACCTTTTCTAAAATATGTGTATATTTTTTTAGAAATTAAGTAATCATCCATGCAAGAACTAGGCAAACCTCTATTGTTCTACAGCATTGAAGGTTCCCCACGTAGGATATGTCCTATTTTTTTACCACAGAAATTTATCATGACTAGTAACATAATAAAAGTGAAAAATTGATAGATTTCGACTTGCTTTGAGAAAATATGGCAACAAAAAGTCTCTAGACCAATCAGATTACAGAATAACAAAGGAGTGAGAATCAGCATTTTACGCTAGGTTCCCCACGTACAAAGTCTTTTTAAATTGCATGTCCTGTTTGTGAGTACCACATGTGCTTATTTATCCCTAAAAATCCCCAGACAAGTTTTACTAGCATAGTGATTTTACTGATTTTCATGTCTAAGCCAATGAAATTGCCTATATTTTCAATAGAAATTAATTGCATTCCAGCATGCTTTGCCGTTGGCTTGCCTAGTTCTTATACGGACCATTACTTAAGCATCTACGTACTGTACTTAATTAAATGTTTCCCTTTTTTGGGAGGGGGTAGGAGAGGGGTAGGAGGTGGGTTGGAGTGGCAATTAGCGATAGAGAAGGCTGCAAGTTAACAAATAAACATGTTGGTCAAGTTGCTTTAGGACCAAAAGAATTTTGCAATAACAATTCCATGTTCTAACCTCGTCACCAGCTCCTTTCTGACTTAGATGTGTGGCCTGTAGTCGTCGTAGCAACGGAACCCCATTCCTGGATTGCCTCTTTAGCATCCAGTAGCTCTGCAGTGCTTGGACAAACTGAGCCTTTCTTGTCATGGCAACTTTGCTGACAATCTTACCAAGCCTGGGAAACATGACATGAAATAATTATATGGGTGCCACCAAGGGTTTTTTAATGGTATTCAGCCAAATTTCTGTTTTGAAGAGTTTTAGGTACCTTTTATGTACTACTGGTAGGTTCTTGATGTATCTAGACACTGAGCATATGGGTCATCCAAATTTTGCACAGAAAAAATTTCATAAGGGTTTGTACATAATGAGGGATTTGTGATCTTTTTTTTTTGCATTTTTCTCAAAAGTATGAAATGCCTTTTGCATCCTTTTTTAGATAAACTGGAAGTTGCACATCGTAATGCATTGTGGTCTAGCTTCGGTACAAACAAATCACCAAACAAAGGGCAGTTTTTCCCAGTGGAATTCAAAATAAATTCCACTGGGAAAAACTGCCCATTGTTTGGTGATTTGTTTGTACCGCGACTTCTGGTGTATCTAAAAAAAGGCCTATGAAGCAGGGCTGAAATAATTTCTGTTGAGAGAACTCCTTATGATTTCCATAAAAATGAAATCACATGAAACCAAGTCTTCAAGTCTGTTGCAATTGAAATCATGCATATTAATAGACCCTTTTCCAAAATGGCCGCTGCAAATTCACATGTCTTAAAATTAAACTGACGGACAATCAAATACTGGCACTAGGAAGAGTATCCTCACATTAGTAATACTTTAAATTTTTGTCATGCCAAATGCCATTATTATTCAGCCATGCCACTATCTCGGTTCTGATTGGCTAAGAGTACGCAGCGAAACCTTGTTGGCGCGCAGTGCCTGACGTCATACTACAGACATTAGGATTGATGCACTCTAATGATGTCATAACGCAAGCCAATAGGTTTGGCCGCCATCTTGGTTTTCATTTCCGAATTGAAAGCCGGTTTTGCGATTATTCTCGTTGAATCTGTTATGATTTTTGCCAAGAGATCATTGCTCAGGATATCTAAACATCAACTATGGCTATTTGAATTGAATACAAAAGGAAAATACCAATGGACGTAAGCTGAAGTTGAAAAACCGTGTCGCCGTGCACGGCCTCATCGCTGACTTCGTTTAGTTAGGTAAGAATTCTTGGTTGCTGAATAATAAAACAATTATTGAATTCGGTTTTCGCATGATAGTGAGATTTGTCAACGCCTCGAGTTAGTGTTATCCGCTTCGCTTCGGCAGATAACACAAACCTCGGCGTTGCCAAATCTCACTATCATGCTCAACCTCATCCAATAAGTGTTAATTGTCTGCTGAGAAAGCAAAGTCTGAAAATTGACAATTTTTCAGAGATTTGTATGACGACTGGGGTATGTCGCAAACCCCCAGTCATACAAACGTCTGTAAATTTTCACATTCTCAATGTCCATTTTCTTGCAAGAAATTGGATATAATGCAGAAAAATTTTGTAGTTTTAATAAATTGATGATGTGTGTTCTAGCGCTGGTGTTCATTTTTGACAAAAATCGATTTGAGTTTTTTCGATTTGAAGTATCTATTGTTTACATTTTCTGCACCCCAAAAAAATCCTCTAAGGCAGAATTGCAGCTTAATCTAAATGTAATTCTCCCTGAATATTTAGTTATAAATTCTTGAAATGACCAAAGCAATTGCAAAGTAGTTCATCTCTAATGTTTAGAAGCCGGTAGGTTTTGTCACCAGCTAAAACAATGCATAAAATTTGGAGGACTGCCCTTTTTTGTTTTTCTAACGTCTCACGCAAGTCTATATTACAATACATGTTAGACAGCTAGAACGAAACAACCAGAAATGCCCTTTTATAACTTACTGTAACTTACATCTTAACAACTGAGCAGTTTACTTTTTCATAATTTATTGGGTTGAATTACTTCATTTTATAATATTTTTTTATATCCATGCAGGGGGACTCAAAAGATAGCAAGTACAATATCAAATCTTACAATAAACAAAGCTTACCTAATTAAGCTTTTCAAGTATTAAAATGGCTTTTTGTCCTGCTATTTGTGAATACCACATGTCCCTCATATCTCAAGAATATTGAAACTTGGTGGTCAAAACATTGCTGTAGGGCAATTTCCTAAATAGGTTCAAGTGTACTTAGAAATGCTAAATAAATATAATCTTCATCAAATATTGCCATTAGAGAAGTTAATACTTCTTAGCTTTTGCTAAGCAGCAGAAGTTTCAATTTAGCTGAATAAATGAAAACATATAAAGTGCAGATTTCAAAAGAATTTCTCAGACAACTCTATAATTCAATATTATGATTGTTATTTTTTTGCTGAATTTTCAATCTGCAGAATAAATAACACTGTTCAAATTAAGATTAAATGTTGGGTGAGTTAGAAATACTAATACTGTCATGAAATAAAGCAGCACATCCTTTTGAGAGAGTGTCTGAGAGAAAGATAGAGCCATTTATTACACATGTATTTTGCTGTTTCTTGTTCATTCATTTGTTTGTTTACTGGCTCAATATCATTGCTTTCTCACTACAAGATTACATAGTCTTCAGGATGGCCTGAATCTAGTGCATTTGTCTGAGCTGTGATTGATAACAAGGGAAATTGACAAAACAACAGCTAATACCTTTGTCAATATTGCATAAACTGGTTGAAGCTATATGTACTGCAGAATTAGCATAAAATTGATATAGCAGAGAACAAATAGCAGGTACAAAAGCAATTACCAGATGCTAACTTGCCCATCAGACAGGTAGTTTTTTTTTTAATGCACATGCCTGGCTCTAGGTAGCAAAAAGCAAAATATCTTTGATGTGCCAATTCCCAAATGACCACCAAGGATTTATATATCTACACCACTAACAACTTTTCAAGGTCAAGGTCAACATTATTAGGGACACTTCAAAGTTGCAATTAGATGATATAAGAGCACAGATGCAAACTTGTGACCCATAACTTCATTAAGTGATAAATTTCTAAAAACAAAGCCATTCTGTGTCTTAGTGTTACAGAATAGCTTTCTAATTACCAGTCAATGTTAATTGAGCCAACCAACCAGCCAATGTTAATAGGTTTTGAATCAGATAAAAACAAATTTGTCAATAAGATCTTGCAACTAAGTAGCTTACCACTCTGTTACTATCACCCTAACATTTCCTGCACATAGCCCTTACAGGTCTTTAAAGAATATAGCTTTGGTTACCATGCAGAACACATTGTACAACAGTACCAAATTGTCTACACCAACGCACAGTACAATAAAGAAGAGGTGTTAAACCTACCTGTGGGCTGGGATGAACGGGATGTTCACAACTGGGACAGGCATAGTCTTTTTTTCTGCGAGCAGCTTTCTGAACTTTTTGATACTCCGTTTACTAGTCTTTCCATTCTTGGCAGGTTTCTTGGCCTTGGTTTTGGTTTTGGAAGGAGTTTCTTTTGGCTTTTCATCCTCTGTCACATCTTCACCCTCTTTCTCCTCAGAGCTATCAGGGAGTGCACATCACAATATGCTGACTTCCGCACTGTAACATGCCCATTCTCTCCTTTCACAGGTTCAATCTTCATATACAGCCCTGCTTGTTGTGCACATGTAACATGAAATGCAGTGTAGCAGTTTGTTTTGAAGCACTGTATGCATGCACCTTGCCGACGCTTGCAAATGTAACACGTAAGTCTCCAGCGAGCTGAGGGGATGTTCTCAATAGAGTCAATAGGTTCCAGGAACACTGTATTTGCAAAACAAACCTCAGGAATCCATAATGCACAGACTACATGTCCCCAGCGGCCATCATCAGTTTGTTTAAAAGCCCCTGTTTTGTTCGGACACAGGACACAATCGACCACTCTGGAGGGTGACTGTAGACACCGTCTGCATAACCACTGCCCCTCAGGGATGTACGGTACCCCATAGCACTCCTGGTGGACAGCTAAGTTACACATATCACAGAATAGGATAACATTACTGTTCTGGCATTCTCCATCATTGCATATACAACATACTGCATCCTCGTCAATGTACTGGTTAGGATCACATGTAGTTTGACTCTCAAAGTATGACTCCTTCTCTAGTCTGTCCATCAAAGTCTCAAACACCTCCTGGGAGACTGGGGCGATGTTTTCAGCTTTTCGTTTCTCGTTGATAAAGTCGAGCCAGGCATAGTCCTCTTCATCCATGTCATATTCTACCATCTCATCCATTTCCTCGGTGGTCTGCTCTATAAACCGAAAATATGTGGATGGTCTGGTGGGCGCATCAACTTCTGCATATGGCTCGTTTACCTCAGCGTAAACAGCTAAAGGAAGCTCCGTTTTCTTATCCGGCGCATTTTTAGTTTTATTTTTGTTCTTGTTTTTCGACTTGGAGACCGGCTTTGCAGGAGCTGGTGGCTCGGGTTCTTCGATCTCATCGGGTTGTTTGCTCTCGATCTCCTCGACAACCGATAATTTATCAGTGATGTGGATTCGCTGAGGTTGTCCTTCGAATTCGACTTCTACGATTTTTTGCGCTTGTGCGTAAGTTAGAGTTTCCCGTACAACAACTGGTGGAGGTGAAGGAGGAGGCTTTTTATTTTTGACTGTTTTTCTGCCTCGTCCTTTGCTTTTCTTCGAAGAACTCGGTGGCGGTTGAGGGTCGTCCTTCCCGTCATGTTTGAAATTCAGTAAATGATATTCAATTCCCGTGTAGCTCTTATAGAATTTTTGGCATAAAGGACATTCATACGGAGGCTTTGTAGCTCTCAAGTTATCGATAAGTTCCCTTATACTAACCATGTTTTTGAATCACAACATCATCGGGATTCATCAAAATCTTAACTCAAAGCTCAAATAAAATGTTCCACGGTTCATTAAAACGCTTCGAATGTTTCGTGATCAAAGCTTCTTTTCGCCAACCTCACAGCGCTTTTACGCAAGACCCTCGCGTAGCTATAGATAACAATCCAAAGCTCTTTCCAAGGCCGTTATCCTTGCTTTTCTCTCCCCGATCTTCCTCAGAAATGTAGAATAGACTCCCAGTCTGTCTTTTCCCTATTAAATTTCGCTTCGCTTCTTGCCAAGACGCGTTTTAAAATGATAACGACATGAAACCCGCCCTTTGCTTCGGTTCCGTTAAGATGGCGACACGCGTAATCCCTACAAGACCACCACAAAGTTCGGTCGATAATTTCGCCGCCAAAACCTTCTTCTGATTCACTTTTGAGAAGCACGATCGACGAAGAGAAACCCAATAAGATCTGGTTTGAAGTTTATAGAAGAATATCTCCTGAAATAAAATGGCAAAATTAAAATAAAGTCACACAAAGTATTTCAACAGAGTCCGCGGCTGAGCGAACAAAGAGGACGCTAAAGCCCTAAGCAAGAATGCCGTCATTTTAGATTTTAGAATTGCCAACAATTCAAGGGACGGAAAACCTTATTTCCATAACATATATGCACCAATGAAGCAATCAAAACAAATCGCTTACCTTTAATCTACAAGATACGTGACTCTGGTAAGAAACTATAGCTTTTTAGAAGAGTATTTCTGACTTCGGATTGTCTTGCTTTTGGACACAACGTTCACGCCACAAGACCAACAATACACAACAATGGGCGGCTTTCGGCCAACGAATTCCTAAAACGTGGGGCACAAACTCTCTCTTTCTTCTCCTCAAACTTTAGAAAAAACACCCATAAACAGCTGTTGTTGGTCAGAACCAGTGAATCTCACTTCTGCAGCCGTAAAATAACCGTCGAAGATGACGAGCTGTTCTCAGTTCGAAAGTAAAGATGGCGCCACTCGCTTTCGTGTCCATCATAGCCCTGAAATCTACCAAGCGCTCGGGGACGCCCCCGCATATCATTCGCCTCCCATTTGTCAAATGTTAGTATTACAAGTAACGCGATCTTTCAACCAAAAAGCGCGTAAAAAAATCAATAAGTATTTTCGGATCATAAAATATACTCTAGCGAGGGAATTTTTTAAAGAAAAAATACAAATGTTATTTACCGGTCATATTTTTTTTTTTTACCGGGTGTTTACTTCCGGTTTCCAAGAGTTGTACGGCCTCCACGAGCCGGTGGATTTTCGAGCCGACTTCAATCATCCGCAGTAGGACAATTTTATTTTATTTACATTTTTAGCTTTCTGGGCGAACACTGAGTGCAATGTAGTGAAGCCACGGGTCTTGTAGTTATCATGCTGAGAAAGGTAGATTTGAAAACCTGTAAATTTCGTATCACATGTTATTATGTGACTCTCAGCTGCATAAACAACATAGAGCCGCGCGCGATATTTGATTCTGGGTCGCCTGGATATCGGAGAAGATGGCGTTATTCAAAAGTCGAGTTTTCAGAAAGATCAACAACTCTACTGCTCTCTAGAACCGCTCGAAAGTAAAGATAAGTCTTTATTTTACGGGATTAGGCACGTTTTAGTTCACAGTCCCGCCCCCTTGGCGAACACATCGTCTTTCATTTATGAGAGTTGATACAGTCACATGATCAAATAGTCACGTGAAGATATGTGCGAATCTTCGACGGAGACGACAGAAGTCGCGCGACAATCTCGTGTTGATGTCTGCCGAGACGCCTCGTTCTTGACACCGAAATGAAGCCGATTGGGGATATATCCCGCGGTTTCTCTTCGCCAGGGGGGGACTTCTTCACAGATCAAGTCCTCGTGCTCGCCCGTATAGAAAAGCCCATGCCCCCCATAACTGCAACAAACTGAAACTTGAACCAGTTTGAGTTCCTGAATTTGAAGTAAGTCAATGGAAAACACGAGAGAAATGTGAGACCGGTACGAACTCGGAGCGATCTGAGTTCGTATCGGCTCTCATACACTTCTTTACATGAGTCCGGTCTGAAAAAAGTCCTTACCGGCACGAGTTCATTCCGGTTGCTGACCCGACACGAACGACTTTCGAGTCTGTACCGGTCTCACGTAAACACGATCAAAAAGGTGGTGATCACATGAGACCAGTATGAACTCAGATCGCTCTGAGTTCGTACCGGTCTCATGTAATCACCGCCTTAGTCCTCGCGGCCGAGATCATCACGTAAAAATAAAAGCAAAAATCCTGCGACTGACTGGTTCCTGAGTGTGTACAAAACCGAGCAGTTATTTTGACGGGTACAGCTATACAGCGCTAGAGCGGCGTGCAAATGTAGGCTAAACCTCATCATTTTACAATGGCCTATGTTTTTTTTTATTCTCGCATATTTGCCAATTTTAAATCTATTGCCTTAAAACTTGGCGCGCAGGGTCACAAATTCTAGGAAGTGGTTTCAGTGGAAGTGAGGATTTTCGAAAGCGCCCCGGTGTGCCACGAAAGGCGGGGATTCCCTGGTGTTGTGACGTCACATATACCAACAAGCGACTTGGAGCACGGCGTTTGGTGAGCCCCCTCCCCCATATTTTTTGGTGGTCGGGGATGATCGTCGTATCTTTTAGGGGTTTAAATCAAGGGGGTTTGGTCTCTTTCAGGGGTGATCTTGATCTTCAATAAATTTTAGGGAGATTCGTATCTTAATTTAGGGCCGAAATATATGTCCAAATTGTTTTGTCTCATGATATGGTGCTCTAAAAACGGCCGTGTAAGAGAGATTACTCGACGAGAAGACGGTAAATTAGACAACATTAAAGGCAGCAGTTAAGTCAAACACGGACATGATGGGTATCTTTTACCTGTCCTTCGCGCCTACTTGGCACATAAGGCCTCATCTTTTAGGGTATCTTTTTGGATAACAAATTATTTGAGGGGTGAGCCTCGTTAGAAAAATAGGCGACAACATCTACGGCTGGCCGAAACCGGCAGGCTATTAAAACAAAACGCATTCGAATTCATGGAATGTACGAGCGAGCAGCAACTTAGTTACTCTTTTTCACAGGTCTCTCTAGGGAACAGACGGTCGACCCGTCTGTTCCCTAAATGCGAACTGCGATTTATACAATGCAGTTTACCAATCACGAGTGGTTGTGAGCACTCTGGTAGTGTTGTTAGTGAGCACTGTGGTAGTTAAACGTTCCTCGCATAGTGGTTAAGTGTAGTGGGCCGAGGCGGGAGCTCGGTTTATTGTGATCCGAAAGAGGTGAAACACACGAGAAATGACGAATCACTTCAACCCACGATGACTACCACAAAAAAATCCCAACTGTCAACGACTGGGATTAGAATCCGGTGCACAGAGGTGAGAGGCAAGCGCTTTACACCCTGCTTCGCAGACTAAACCGAAGAAAGTACCAGGACGGTAGAAGCGCCCCGCTGCACGAGTAGAGCAAACAAGTGAATACTAATGTATAGTGTCTTATGTTCGCACTAATGAGGACCAGTGAAAATAGAGGCTCAAATCCTAACATATATCAGATTTAGCAGTGGATGCTGTAGAACCGATTTAGTGTGATTTACAGCTAAATTTGTTGTCCCGCGCTCTGCGCGTTTCAAAACTTCGCTTTTGGTTTGGGATTTTGGGCTTTTCTGTTCGCCAATCAGTGTTTCTTGCCTTGTTTCGCCAAGTGCAAACCTCGCGATGAAAAGCGAGTCAGCAACAGGGCAGGACCTGATGGTTTCACTTAACAAAAGAGAAAAAAAACGCTGATTCATCATTTATGGAGACCCCAGAAGCAGCTATTGAGAGCGTCACTTATAACTTGTAATGTGAAACGATCGGGAATTTTGAATTCTAGTAAGAAACTCATATCCGCCATTTTGCCCTGAGAGCACAAACGCGTTGTAGTCTCTTACTCCATTCTCGTAGGGTACGAAAATTGGCCTGCCATGTCCCTGCCCAATCTCCTTCTGTCATAGCTTGAGCAAAACCATACAACCACATTTATCCTTTTAATCGTTTTATTTTTTAATTGACATAGACATTACAATAAATGAATGTTTTAGTTCTAGGGCAGATTTCGTATGACTGTGCAGAGGACCGCGACACGTAGTTCTCGTTCACATTGACCAAAAGGACGTCCTATTGTCTGTGAAACAATAGAACGAGGAACATCACAATATATCTATGCCTCGTTTTATTGTTTCACAGACAATAGGACGTCCTTTTGGTCAATGTGAACGAGTGCTAACCCGCCGACACGGCGGGAACTGTCGCGGTCGTGGCACGGAACCTGGCATGCTGTTTGCCTGCTGTAGATACGGAATGATATCGCGTAGCCGCGGCACAACTTTGTCGTGGCACTTTTTCACAGTCAAACGAAATCTGCTCTATATTCCACTGGCCTTTCTTTCAAAACCATTGACAATTTAATTCAAAGAGATTTCTAATTGTTCTTTGGTAAAACACAATAGCAGAATTCTATTTGCCGATTTACTGATGGGTGTTTAGCCGACAGCGCTCAGGATGACCTCGCTGACTGTGGAATCTTTGCTGCGTACGATGATATTCATGGTAACACCCTGGTCGAACGCGAGACGAGCCTTGACCAGTACGTCATGCCCTCCCCTGTATACCCCGGCTAGGAGCAGGGCGTGCGAACTCTTCCCCTCCGGGACCCGGTCGGACCGCTCACAAGGCTGCATGCCTAGGTACTCAATTATCTGCTTTACGGCCTCTGCACCAAGAAACAATCATAATCAGGGTTGGGTATTTGACAAGAGGATATCTCCTCAGGTTTGTCGGAAATGCTTGTTTTCGGGATTCCTGTGGTGCATACAAGTGTGTTTCAGCGGCACAGGAACCCAAAAATACACTTATCCGATAAACCACAGGAGAATCAGCAAGCAAGCTAACAAGTGGTTGGAAACAGTCCTGGATTCCATGAAAAAGACAAAAGCATATTAAGTGATTATGGGGCTGTGCTCATGCACCTCCGGCGCGGTGAGCTCCGCTGAAATGTTGCTCATAAAACCCGAGGAGGTGTGTGCGGATTACATACCGTCTAGACTGCCCATTTGCGAGAGCGCGTAGGTGTCCTGCAACTCGTGGTCTTCTCCGACTTCCTCCCAAGACGCCAAAAAGTTGGTGCGGTGAACCTTCTGCACGTGATCAGCGACAAGCAAATCCACGTCCTCGAGCTGAGAAAAACAAAGAGAGAAAGAAAGGAAATATCAGCAGACGAGTTTACGCTCTCGGGCTGAATCACGGGTAATCTCGGCAAGGTGGCGGGAATAATTTGGGCTCAGCTTTGCCAACAGAAAATAGTGAATGAATAGTGAGGTTTGGTCGCCATAATAGAAATCTGGGTCCAGTTCCTGAAGTTGGATAAAGTTATCCACGGATAAAAGTTATGTTGTATAGGATTTGTTCTGGATTTATCCCGTTGGATAAGCGTTTATCTACTGATAACTACTGACATTCTAGGAACCGGCCCCTGGTCGCCATCTTTTTCTCACAAATGAATGCTGTTGACAGCTAATTTTTAGAAGAGCATCTTTTGAAAACCTACAAACTGCAAAGTCGCCATTTGGCGACGCCCTGAAGTAACTATGCACTTGAAACCGTTACTTGGTACAGTACGAGTGTGGTAGCTTAGCGGTACTGTGACGGGGGGGGATACAAAGGTTATGGGATGGGGGGAGGTAGTGGTAATACGGACGTTGGGACAGGCTACGTACGCTCAGAAATTGGACAACATTCCAGGGGGTGGGCTGGCAAGATGTTTCATACAGCCCCAAAAACCTCTTAACCCCCTCCCAAGTATCAATAAAAACCTCAAAGCCCCAGCAGGCAATTTTTATAATAATGAAAGCCCCCCCCCCCCCCCCCTAGATCAGGATGAAATGTTGGGGCATGTAGATACCAAGACCACTTCCTGTATTTAATTAGGACAATTAGGAATTTCCTGTGACTGCACCGCATGAACAGTTTGTTGTAATTTTACAGGCGTTTTCAAATTTTCTAGTGACCCCCCCCCCCCCCCCCCCCCCCCTCCTTAATTCTTGCCAGCCCACCCCCTGGCATAAATAATGAATGCTCTAAGGAGCTGTTTCGGAATTTTTCCAGGATAATGTTTAGCCCTGTCAGTCCATTTTCGATAACCTTTCAAGCTTGAAAACGTTTATTAGAAAGATTACATTCTTGATTTTGTGAATGATGAAATTCATTTCATTTTTCCAGGAGTTTCCTAGGACTTTGTTCGAAATTCCAGGAGTTTCAAGAACTTTCCCGGAATTTCGAGGACTTTCCTGGAGTACAATCCAGGATCCAATCCAAAATCCAGGACTTTCCTGGTTTTCCGGAGGCGTACAAACCCTGTTGGGGGGTCTTGAAACCGTTTTTGTGAGCACATACCACATATTCGTCTTCGTATCCCTCCTCGTCCGGCTCCCCGGTGTTCGGATCACAGTCTTTCACTACGAACTTGAGCGTGTTTGAGAACGTACAAGTCACTAAAAACAAGAAAAAAGGGAATGAAAATTAGCCCTAAAGAAGTGAACTCTGCAGTGACACATTACAGCTAAAACCGTTGCATCGCGAGAACGTCACTGAAGAACAAGATATAAGGGAATGAAAATGAACATCAAATTATGTTTTGATTTTGGACTTTCCGCCGAACAAACTGTTTCGCCTAGTGCAGTCAAATGGCTTCCCTCTGAAACCAGACAACGTCGCGACGGAAAGCCAGGCAACTGCACTAAGCGAAACAGGGCAAGAATCTGATTGGCTCACGGCAAAGCCAAAATTGCGCGATGCAACGATTTTAGTTGTAATTGTGTTTTTACAACGTTCCCTGAATCAAACATCTAAGCAACCTGTTAGCTTTTGTAAAACCTCCGAGTGATGTTTGTGATTGCTAAGTGTTAGTTGTTGCTTCAGAGTTCGCAGAATGAAAAGGCGACGTCAACAGTAAATAAGCCAACAACCAGTTTTCTTTCTTATTTTCTTTTCTTTCTTGTGTCACTTACCAGAAGAGTCATCCTCGGGAAGTTTGATGAGCGTGTAGCACGTTCCCGGTTGGTTATAAGGGAGGGTGGGACAGGGGATTTGACAAACCAACTCGAATTCGCCGTCACTCGGCTCCATTTCCACCTTGACGTCCTCAAGGACTTGGTCATTTAACGTGTTGGTACAGTCAAACTATCAAATAAACAGAAAACATGGATGATTCATTATTTATTTATTCATTTTATAGCTTCGCCAATACATTAACAACAGAATACACTATGCAATAAGACAGATAAAACAGAGATGAACATTCAAGGAAACCGTGTAAGGCAATTACTGTGGCCCCGTTATTGAGATTAAAAATAATATATTAACATCTAATGCCCTTTGGAGAAAGGGGAGAGGATCGTTGCCGATACCATTCTGAAGTGCTACTTTCAATGTCGCCGCTCTGCCAGACACAATCTATGCCAAGACACGAACGGTTTTTATCGTGCGCGATTTCCAGTTGAAAAAAAGCTTAGCAACAACTGTAAAAGGAACAGCGACGGGTGCAGCAACATCAACAACTGTTACATTAACAACAACTACAGCACCCACAACATCATCATCAGCAACAACATCAACAGAAACAACAGCAGCAGCATCAACAATAACAACAACAACAACAACTACTACAGCAACATCAACAACAGAATCAGCAACAAAAACAAAAACATCAGCAACAACAACAACAACAACAACAACACTGAGCAGTAGCAACAACAATGACAACATCAACGTCAATAACAACATGAATACTTGTAGTTCACCTGGAATACGATGTGGTCATTGAAGACGTGCTTGACGCAGTTGACTACGTATTCAGTCTCCGATTCAGTGAGCTCAGCAGGTTTGGGTGAGGATCTGAAGAGCGGACCAAGCTTGGCGAACTGAGGGATGCCAGCCAGTTGACCTGTACAAGATATTCGCATGACTATGGAAACGCTACGGGAATAGACCTCATTCGCTTTGGCGTAATGGTTTCGCATTTCAGATCACGTGGCATTCATTTGAATAATCTTTATTTGTTTGGTATGCTTCTATTTAACCATTATCCTGCGAGATTGCGCAGAATATCGTCTGATACTTAGCCGACGAGGGACGCAGTCCCGAGTTGGCTAAATCAGACAATATTCTGCAAAAATCGAGCAGGATAATGGTTTTATTATTCAGCACATCGATAGCACAAAAAAATCCCGGAAATGATTTACTTTTGCGTATTAAATACGAGCTCAACACATCATATTTCCCTCAGAGACGAATATCAGAGGATAAATGTCATGTACAGAACTGACGGCTATTGGCGTTCCAATGACCATATTTGGGCAGTGCATCGCTGTGCTGAATAATAATTTCAAAGTAAAATGCAATCCGTATCGATTTCTGTGCTCCCTTTCCTTCAAATTGCATCAAGTTGCAAAGAGTTGCGAACATTGAAATGTCCGCGACAAAAATCGCTGCAAGCACCAAATTTACATTAGTGATTTTGAGTTGACGCGTACGTGTGAGAAAGCCCGCCGTGACTCGCGCGACAAAAATTGCAAGTGTAAACGGGCCTGAAGGTGGTACAACCTAACATGACACTGGCAAGAGGATAAATATGGGTCTTACCCGCGTATACATCTTGTCTAACGGCAGCAACAGGAGCGGCCGCTTTAGTAGACAGCGCTGGAGTCTCAATGGCTGAAAAAGGAACAATCAGACGCGTTATCATGTGTATTTTCCACGATTAGATGATTTTATTCATGACATACTATGGAAACCACTAGAGTGGTAAAACGACGCTTCGAGATCCAGTCCCCGGCTAACGATTTTCTGTACCACGTGATTATAGTAAATTTGATGCAGCACGTGGTTATTGTTTGATAATGAACTTGAAATCGCTCACCTACATTTTGATGCTTTATGGACCAGTTACTCGCCGACGTCAAGCAGGCGCGCCGCGACCGCGACCGCGCCGCGGCACTTTTCACAGTTGGCGCAGATTTCGTATGACTGTGAAAAGTGCCGCGACAAAGGTGTGCCGCGCTGCGACCGTGGCGCGACTACGCGATTTCATTCCGTATCTACAGCAGACAAGGTTCCGTGCCGCGCCGTGTCGCGGCACTTTTCACAGTCATACGAAATCTGCTCTATACGAAATCCGCTCTAGTCTTTTAAATAACGGGAAATAGGGGCACAAAGACGTGAACTGGTTTACCTGTTTTACCGGGTTTGACAACCTGTTCCTGCATGGGTGTTGTGGCTAGTGGGACGGTCTTGAGATCGAACGGAGCCGTGTGAGTGGTATCCTTGACATAAGCATGCAGCGCTCTCTCCAGTCCAACAATAGACACCTGAAGGCCTGCAAGGCAACAACATTTAAGGAGGCAGTGTCACAACTTATATGTTTCTGGTGAACTTAAATGCAGTCCAATCCACAAGAAGTAAGCAAATAGCCTTGCAGGTTTGTTATAACCTTTTAACTGCAAGATAGGTACAAATTTGAAGTATTTTCCGGGTGGAATTGGATTGCGAATTGGCCTTTTTGATTTTAAAACTTCGAAATTTGATAGCGGGAGCTTTGCAGTCTTATTAACGAATGAATGTATAATTCAAATTTAATTTCGTTTTCCTTTCTTACACTAAGCTGAAGTATACAGGACTCTGGATTGTTTGATTAGACCACAGGTGTCATTTGAATTTTGTTGCAACAACCGTTACACAGAAAAAGATTCATTCAAAGTCACTCTTTATTCTCTTCTCTGAATCAGCGACTATCTATCGGTATTATTATGGTTGATATGAGCATACCATTAAGGATGTAGGCGGACGAGAGGGACTTGTCCTTTTGATTCAACACATTCAAGTAGAAGGTGGCTCGGTCACGCACTTCGTCATCGGTATCCAACAAGCACCTGACGGGGCACGGAGAAGGTCAGTGTCTCACGTGAACACAGATAAATAACACACAGACAACACAGAAATGAGACAAAACAGATAGAGAAGGCACAGATAGGCAGTACACAGACAGACAGCACACATGTAGACAACACGCAGATAGACAACACACAGATAGACAACACACAGATAGACAGCACACAGATAGACAGCACACAGATAGACAGCACACAGATAGACAGCACACAGATAGACAACACACAGATAGACAACACACAGATAGACAGCACATAGATAGACAACACACAGATAGACAGCACACAGATAGACAGCACACAGATAGACAACACACAGATAGACAACACACAGATAGACAACACACAGATAGACAACACACAGATAGACAACACGCAGATGGACAACACACAGATAGACAACACACAGATAGACAACATACAGAAAGATAGACAGCACATAGATAGACAACATACAGATAGACAGCACACAGATAGACAACACACAGATAGACAACACAGATAGACAACACACAGATAGACAACACACAGATAGACAACACACAGATAGACAACACACAGATAGACAACACACAGATAGACAACACACAGATAGACAACACGCAGATAGACAACACACAGATAGACAACACACAGATAGACAACACACAGATAGACAACACACAGATAGACAACACACAGAAAGACAACACGCAGATAGACAACACGCAGATAGACAACACAGATAGACAACACGCAGATAGACAACACGCAGATAGACAACACACAGATAGACAACACACAGATAGACAACACACAGATAGACAACACACAGATAGACAACACACAGATAGACAACACACAGATAGACAACACACAGATAGACAACACACAGATAGACAACACACAGATAGACAACACACAGATAGACAACACACAGATAGACAACACACAGATAGACAACATACAGACAGATAGACAGCACATAGATAGACAACAGAGATACATACAGCATACAGATAGATAGACAACCCAGACATTATACAGAACACAGGCAGATAGACAGCACAGATAAATAGACAGATAGATAAGCAACAGAGAAAGACAACACACAGATAGACAACACACAGATAGACAACACACAGATAGACAACACACAGATAGACAACACACAGATAGACAACACACAGATAGACAACACGCAGATAGACAACACACAGATAGACAACACACAGATAGACAACACACAGATAGACAACACACAGATAGACAACACACAGATAGACAACACACAGAAAGACAACACACAGATAGACAACACGCAGATAGACAACACGCAGATAGACAACACGCAGATAGACAACACGCAGATAGACAACACACAGATAGACAACACACAGATAGACAACACACAGATAGACAACACACAGATAGACAACACACAGATAGACAACACACAGATAGACAACACACAGATAGACAACACACAGATAGACAACACACAGATAGACAACATACAGACAGATAGACAGCACATAGATAGACAACAGAGATACATACAGCATACAGATAGATAGACAACCCAGACATTATACAGAACACAGGCAGATAGACAGCACAGATAAATAGACAGATAGATAAGCAACAGAGAAAAACAGCACATCTATAGATAACACACAGAATGACAACACACGGACAGCACACAAATAGACAGCAAACAGATATGCATGATAGATAGCACAAAGATAGACAACATAAAGAAAGATAACATGCAGATAGACAGACAGACTGGACACTGAAACCAAAAGTACCTTGAGAGCAGAACCTCGATACTTGGCATTAGGCTTTCACAGTGAGCACCAAACTTGGCCAGGGAGGTGACGGCAGCTGTGATAAGGTGCAAAGTTGGATGGAGCTTGAAAACACTGGATATTGGGGCCCCAGGCCAGCCCCACCCCCACCCTCAGCCCTACACACTGCCCAATAATGTCCAAGATCTAGCCGACCTTATGATGCATCGTTCACGTCAAACGAAACTGGACCAGGCGTTGCGCATGACCGCACTTGACAATAGAGATATCTCCATTCTCGTACCCAGAGCTCCCCGGCTCGTCTCCTCGCGGGGGAGGCTCTGGTGACATCCACTGACGCATGCGCGAGATTTGATACAGAGCCGTTGAGACAAAGATATGTCTGCACATGCACCAACGTTCAAAACCAGCCAATCAGCAAAGGTCCTTAAATGGATGTCACCAGAATCTCCCCTGCGAGGAGACGAGCCGGGGAGCTCTGGGTAAGAGAATGGGATATCTCAAGAACATAGACGGATGTTCTCGTCTAGTGATGGGCAAACAGGAATCAGTGCAAGCTCACCTGCCCTAACGGCAGCATTCTCTAGGATGACCCTGTTATAGATGTAACGGATGTATCGCCCTGGTTGTTGAGATCGGGGACCCTCACGACCCAGCAGGTGAAGGATGCGAGTAGCCAACACGGTGTGTTCACAGTCCTCAATGAATTCACACAGGTGAGACAGACCTGAAAACACAAAACACTCCTGTTAGAAAATCAGACAAATTCTGTGTCAGTCGCCATTTTGACAGCATAGCAACATACCAAGTCAGAGAAAGCAGCCATTTCCATCGGCTGATTTAGAGAATATAGAGCAATGTTCTCGATTGAAATTGGTAAATCAAATGTGAAATTTGCTTTTAGATGTTTAGTAAGATATTTCTGCACGTAATTCGTCTTCTAATATCGAACGAAAACAATAACAAAGGAGTGGCTGACACGGGCTCTTTAATAGAATAATGTAGGTACCCAGTGCGTACATGAGTCGACAGTGCACGAAAACAGTCATTGGAAACGAAAATGTGCTTCGCGGTGGGTAAACTTTTCACAATTGGCAATTTTTGACAAGGTGTTCCTAGCTGACTGCTGAGAGGTTCGCAGCATCATAGACTCGAAAATCGGGGCAAACTTTTGCTTCTCGCAAATGAAACAATGTTAAACTTCGCAAATACACGGGCCTGAAGCTCGACTGTCGCAAATTTATGGGACCGAATCTCGACCACGTTAAAACATTTCGTCCTGATAAGTGAGCCTTTTTTCAGTTGTGTGGATGGATCTTCGCCAATTTGCTGATTTCAAAATCTCACTTAACTATGAAAGTGTCTTTTAATGCGAAGGTGTCGTCTCTCCTTTTACCTGTTTCTTTGGCGTCAGAGTTTTCCTCGATGATTGTGATGATGGTGTCAACAATCGCCTTCTTGTACTCAAATCCACCCTACCGACAAACGCAACAGCAACATGGTGACCAGTGAGAAAAAAAAACAGAAGCTCACAGCACAGTGTAAACTCTCTCTCTCTCTTCTTCTTTCTGTCTTTGACTACCAGCACGAAACAAAGACGTTCAATGACCAAATACCTAAGCAACCTTTTTTGAATTAGGTGTAAAATGTACACTATATGTTGAACACAACTTACACGTTGACCTATTCTACCTCACTGACACACAGGTTCTCTGCATTGTTTAATGCAAGGCAGGAGTCACGTGCTCCCAAGGCTACTATCTTAAATGGTAACCTAGGGATCGCGTAAGCCCTAGCTAGCAAACTTCGCCATTGTATGGTTGTCCTTCCACTCTACCTAGGGATCGCGTAAGCTCTGGCTGACAAACTCCGTCATTGCGCAGTTGTCCTTGCACTCTACCTAGGGATCGCGTAGTAGACTTCGCCATTGCATGGTTGTTCTTCCACTTTACCTAGGGATCGTGCAAGCCTTGACTGACAAACGTCACCATTGCACAGTTGTCCTTGCACTCTACCTATGGATCACATAAATCCTGGCAAGCAAACTTTGCCAATGCAGGGTTGTCTTTCATTGTTCACAAGGAGGTTCTGTGTTGTGCTGTGACAGTGCCATGTAACCTTCCCAGGGTCGTCTTGGTAATTTTCAAGATGGCGGGTCACACGGAATAAGGCCCTGGCAAAGGCTGGCGCCTTTCCACAGGGAGACCACCTAAGAAAAACAGTTAAAATCCGATATGGCGGGCGGACAGGCGGGAAGATAACGCCAATCATTAAGAAAGTTCATTAAGATAAATTCTTAAAGATTTCCGCCCTCTCTTCCCAGCTGTCCGCCGCCATAACGGATTTGAACTGTTTTCCTTAGATGGTCTCCCTGTGGAAAGGCCCCAGCCTTTGCCAGTGTCTTCTTCCGAGTGACCCGCCATCTTGAAAATTAGCCAGAAGACCCTGGGAATGAGGTTGGGCTTTTCACAGTAATACGAAATTTGCTCTTTGACAGCTATGCAAATGCATCCCGTTACTAACAAACAAAATCCACCAGGACTTTCAGGTGTACATCTTGTTACACATTCTATTATGAAGTTCAGAACTCACCTCATCTCTTAACATTGAAGACAGGAAATTCATCATCACAAGATGTTTCCGTGGGAACTTGAGGCACAAAGACCTGTCAATCATAAAGCAAAATTAATTTCAGATGACTGTGCAGTAAGACCACATACACCTACCCAATCATGAACAAAAGAAAGTACAAGTTGCTGCTGAATGGCTTTCTCATCAGCCAATCACAAGCAAGTATCACATGGTGACATGTGACAGGTTACTTTGTAAGCCAAGCCAAGCCAATCATGAACAAGAGAAAGTACAAGTTGCTGCTGAATGGCTTTCTCATCAGCCAATCACAAGCCAAGTATCACATGGCGAGCATGTGACAGGTTACTTTGTAAGCCAAGCCAAGTGAAGTTAAAACACTTTATTATATAAACACCAGTGAAATACCGGGTGATCTCCCGTACGAAAACTTGATATCTTCACACACAAAAATAACACACTTGCCTTTGCTCAATGCTCGATTTTTAGGCTTAAATTCAAATAAAATGTTAATTTCATTGATGTTTATATAATAAACAGAATATTACATGTCCACTTGGAGATTTGAGATATAAATTTCATTCGCTCCGCTCACTCGTGAAATATATTTTCAACACTCAAAGATAAAATTTGTATCTCCACGCAGCCATGTAATATCCTCTATGAATCCTATGATACCTCTTTTTTGTCTAAATTGAGGACGAGATATCATAGGATTCAAGTCTATTCAAAGCATTCAGTCGGTAGATTCCGCCGAAAATAGCACTCAAAAAGGCGATATCGCCCTCGTCGCTGCGCGACTCGTGCGATATCGCTTTTTTCATGCTATTTTCTTAGTGGAATCTAGCCTCCTGAAGCTTTTAATAATCCTATAATAATACATGGGTGCTTATTAGAGATATGAAATTTATCTCCTTGTGTTCAAATTTGATATCTCACGAGTGAGCGCTCCGAACGAGAAGATAAATGCCATATCCCTGCACACCCACATATTATTCTCCATAGTTAGCACATGATTACAGAAATGAGTCTATCTGTCTGTCTGACCACCCATCTGTCTGTCTGTCTGTATGTTTGTATGTCTGTTTGTTGTTAACAACCTGATTGCATCCACCACAACAATCTTGAACTCATCTGAGATCTCGGACATGAAAGATGAGATCTGCTTCATCAGTCGCTCAACACTGCTCTCATTTCCAGTCTGAAAGGGATTGATTAGTTGTATGTTTTACTAAATAGAATATAGTCATGTTCAGTCATTCATCATTACTTGGCAGGGTGGGTACTACCAGTACTTCATAAAATAGCACTGACAGATCATGTGTCTAATTATTTTAGTAGAACACCAATAGCATACTACATACCTCTGATTTCAGTGTTTCTAAACAATGTACCATATTCACTGTTTTTAGAAAGTTTTATGCTTGCTTTTGTGCTAATGAAGTAACACCTATTTAAGAAAGGGTTGCAGCCTCACAACTATCTGTTGTAACCTGTGGTGCAGAAACATAACCAGAAACATATAACTTAGTTGAAACATGTAACGGCGAACCAAGCTGCGGATTATTTGAGGTGAGTTTATGACCATATTTGGTCAATAATGAACTCTCGACTGCTAACTCAAGCAAGTTTTCTTTTCATAATATTTCATTTTTCGCTCAAATAAAGTAGAGCAACAGTGGTAAGTGATCATTAAACATCTTGAAGTCTCGCAACATTCTTTTCAAAATCTGTTCAATTGTTTATTCTGCAAATATTCCGCAGCTTGGCACTAAAGCAATGTATGTTTGCTACACGTTTTTAACTCACTTATATGTTTTTGATTTAACCCATTACAAAATTTCTTGTTAGCTCGTATTGTAGAATCATTTGGTATCCAGAGTGATAAGATGGCTTGTTATCCTAACAACCAGTGTCCATTATTTTGTTTTGGTATACCTATTTGTTCCCATGATGCATAGTGGGCTATAACAGACTACAACGTTTTCTGAAATAGGTGTACATCACGAAATTGATAGCGAGTGGGCAAGCCAATCAGATTGCAGGATTTGTGATAGTATGCTAGAGAGTTTCTTCTTATACCACTATGATACATGTACCGGTATGTTACCTTGAGAAGGGTGGTGATTGCCAGGGTAGCAATGCTCCTGTTTACATCTGTAATCAGGTTCTCCAGATCTAGGTTACATGTCGTTACTGACATGGGTTGGGTCATGGCCACCTTATTTAGGGTACGCACTGCAGCGAATCTCAGGGTTGGTCTGGGGGAGCTGAGGAACAACTGCAACACTGCAAAAAATGTTTCAAATTTAAATCAAAGCGCCGCAATGGCCAACTCGTGGATGGTGAGCAATCAACTACAATACTAGTCTTTTTGCAGTTAATGCACAAATTTAAATAATCAGTGATGTACACATTAATAATCAGTGATGTACACATTATCTTGAATTAAGTACTGAGAAGACTTGATGGCCCTCTGGCTAGCCTAGTCTATTGCTTGTCATCATTCCAGGTCTTAATGGGTTTCCTGTGGCAGCCGTAATCTAGTTCCCAGATCCTTTTGGCCATGCTAACAACAACACCATTTTCGTCCCTAAGTATAACACGTCTCTGTCCTTCGGACATCCACAAGTTCAAAACTGCTTCAGATATCAATAATATAACTCTAGTAAAAATCTAGAGCTGTTCCTACCTGATATTGCTGGGCAAAGATCCTTGGATTTCAGGTTCTTGAGATTGACGATGGCTCTGGCTGCCTCATAGATCACCATCTATTGAGAACACAGAAGAGAGGCGATTCAATAAGGTGATAGGGTAGCAAACAGCTCATAAAACAACCATTTGAAAATACCCACTTTGAAACATTGATATTTCCTCCAAAGAAACCCCAAAAGTCACAAAATGGGAAACTGTCACAAATAAGCTTTACTGCTCTAATGGATGATTCCAGCTATAAGCATGAACGCTGTTCTTTATTCAGAAATGCCCAAGCCGTCTCCCACAACTACCAGAATGCAGCGCGCGCTTTTTTAACAGTTTGTTCAACAATGTCCCACATTTACCGACATGCAGCACATGCTTGCATTATAGTTGGAATCGTCCACTGTGCTTTATTTCTAAAACAACATCCCAGATTTTGCTCATGCCCAGGAAGCGAAAAGTGCAGAAATGGCTGTAGGACATGGATCCTCTTTTCCGCACCTTGTCAGATGCCATGACTAAGCCCAAAATTTGACAGTCGTATTTCACTCACCTCACTCTTGTGCCTCAGACAATTCTCTAAGAAATCATACAAGGGGCTTTCAGCTCTGAAACACACAAATCAGACAAGGGTGTGAGCACTACAAAACATAGATTAAGATAATTTGCATGACCATTAAAACACATGCAACATGACACAGTTATAACACAGAATAAAGGACCTGCAGGTCATCCAATGTAAATGTAATGAAATGATTTGTTTTATGTTGATAACGTGGGGAGTGGTCGCCCAATCGACTGAGCTAAGACATCATGTATGAAATGCTCAATCATGTTTAGTACCTAGGATTGTGAGCCCTACACTGGGGATGGTCACTCCCGCCTCCCCATGGTTCTTTAACGTCCCTCTGGTTCCAGTTAGAGTAGAGTATGTGAGAGACGGGACCTACGGTTTTACGTCCTTATCTGAAAAGACTCTAAGGTCTAACCATTTGCAGATCTTGGAACAAATGCATCCCGTTCTCCTCAATTATTTAGAAAAGACCCTGAGTTTTGGTCCGGTCAGGGTTTGAACTCTCAACCTCCTGCACAACAGACCGGCGCTCTACCACTGCGCTAACAGTTGGCAGAGGTTAGCACAGTGGTATAGACTATGGAACTAATCTTACTCCACATCAGGAGAAAGCAATTATTGGTTAACTTACACTTCTGGTTCCTCATCAAGGTACTTGGTGGCAATACGTATCTGAAAATAAAGTGTAAATGTCAGGGCCCAACATTAATTGTTTTTTTATAGGTGCCGTAATCAGGATCCTGTAAGATCTTATGGAATGCTGCAAGGGAAGAGGGTGCCCCTTCCCATGACCACCATTCACGCTTAATTATCGTCCTGCCTACCTAGGTTTTGAACCAGGGAAATTACAAAGCTGACATGTACAACTGTTTGTGGACAAATTTGAGGTCAAAAGCAACAGACGTGTGACTCACCAGCATGCAAACAGCATAGGGAGAGCGCAGGGAGTGTTTTGAGTGCTTGGCAATAAGCTTGGACACCGCTAGACGGTCATTCTGCTTGATGTGGTAGAGTAGTCCAAGGGCGTGGTACTGTACCATGTGGTTATCGCTTGACACGGCCTCCTGAGCTTCATTCACCCAGCGCTTTACAACATCAAAATTGGGCTTTAACAAATGCTGAAAAAAGAAAAATATTTAGGGGGTTAAGAAAATACAACACTCAGAAGTAACATGCAGTACAGCATTTTCTGTGGATGCATCCATGTAAACATAAATATGTGGGTTAACTCCGGTGTAATAACCATTCCCAGAGGACACCTTTGTGTTCAGTTCTTATTTCATCATGATTCGTTCTACCAAACAAAGGAAGCTTTGTGACGCAGTTTGTGAGCAATGACAGGTTATTACACCGGAGATAAGCCAAATATGTTGTGAGTTGATCATTGGATAATCTTTGTATTGTTAGTTGACTACACAGGAAAAATTTTAATGGCTGTCATTCATGGGCTGTCATTCATGAGCTGTCAGGGAAAACTTGATTTTCCATGACCATAAGAATGCTTCCCATGCCATGTGTAGATACAATTAAATTTGATTCAATAACATTCTAGCAACTGAGCTACATATTGTAAACCAGCTACATATTGAGCTACATATTGTAAACCAAGAAAAATTACAATTAAGGTGATTCCCTTGAATTGCACCATGCATCTCTTCTGCTCACGGTCACACATACATTTCGTTTGAAAAAGTACACTTTGAAAAGTGTGCGTGCGAGCAAAATAAGGCCAAACAAACAACACAAAAAGCATCCCATTTATGGTTTTAGTGATATTACAGAAAAACAAGGATGGTGACCCCCAATTTTTTTTATCTGAAATCGACCATCATACCGCTACAGACAATGTATATTTGAAGCAGAAAAAAAAGTTACTAGGTAGTAGAACATGTATTTTTTAAGCCTAATGTGCGTAAAACTATGTACTATGGAGCAAGCATGGAGTATGAGCTGAGTAATTAGTGGTCCATTTTCTTGCTGCATCAGTGCAATTAGATAAAAATCTTGAGAATATATTATATAATTACCTAACAAAGTTAAAATATCAACTAATATCACTATTGCAGGGGAGAAAAAGCTAATTAAAATCTTTTTCAACGGAATCACCTTAAGGTGGCTCCCGAGTATTTATTGCAGAAATAGACCTCAACTTCTAGCGTATGTTTGACCCTGAAAAAATTGTCCGATTTCCATAATGGTTCTCACAGAGCTTAAGCAACCTCTGCACTACCAAATGGTGTAGTTCATTTGATATATTAAGCTCTTCTTTTTAGGATATTTTAAATTTTCCAAAGGAGGTGTTTTTAGAATAATTGGTATAACTTGAAAATTCGACCGTGAATGATCTTATTACCAGCTAAAATCGCATCTAAAATCTGAAATTGTTTCGCAAGTTTCTTTCGTGAGAGGTAGAGTACGCTCTAAAAAATTGAATTATGCGCACAGTGAACGCGTTTCTTTTAGCCCAAAAACTGCATCATGTCCATCAGCACTCATAGGGCTGTCAGACCGTGTGGGGATTTGTCAATATTTTACTTAGTTTATGATTTATCAAAGGCTAAAGTCGAAAGAGTTAAAATTGCTTACATTCCTTTACTTATGGCACATTTGCATCGCAGCAAAGCAATATTTCTTTAAAGCCCCACACGGTTTTAGAGATCAATGTTTAAACTAGCAATTGGCCAAGTTTCAAACGAATCCATCGTTTCCCTCTATGCGCATCATTCAGTTTTATGTTGGTAATCTGCTCTAAAACTACTAAAGAGTTACGGCTCGTAGAAGCTTTCCTGGCTTCTCAAGTGGACAGCAAACAAACGTCAAGCAGATGTCAACTGATAACCAATGAGAACGAAGCGCCCCGTTGGGCCAGGAAAGTTCGCGGGAAAGCTCTTCCGATCTCGAATTTCAAGAGCATTGTTTATCGTTTTAAGCCTCGACTTATCAGGATAATGGAATGGCAAAGCCAAAATCAAACCGACGCAAATCAAGCGCTGCAAATCAAAGTAGGAAGACTAAAAACTCTCCAACAAAGAGGAAAAAGGCCAAGGGAGGAAAACAAAAGACAGCAGCGGTCACAGCGGCCCGATGTAAATCACATGGAAATCATGTTCAGGGAACGCGAGCTCGAGTAGCGAGAACAATCAGATTATCTAGCTTCTTTGGAAATATCGAATCTATTTACTTCAGCTTGACGGAACGCATTTTGCGGATACGCTTAAATAGAATGCAGAGACATGGCCAAGCGTGAAAGTCACCAAAGACGAATCAGAAATGTACAATACTGCAAAACAGTGTATTAATGGTTGAAATTCGTGAGTTGTTCGCGTTCACTTGTAGTTCGATGTTTGAAGGAAATGTGCGTAAATATGCTAATGAGTCCCGGATTATGTTTTCGCGCGCAATCAGTGGGGAGCCTGTGTCATATGTAAACAGGATTAAAGGATTAATGTTGGCTGAGTTAGTAAATGCTCGGATGAAATGAATAATTATTCTCGTTTTTACGCATAAAAACACTACTTCTTTGTATTTTTCTTTTTACGAGTTGCTAGATTACTACACAAACTTTAAGTTCAGCCGAAAAAAGAAAAATTTGCCTCGAAGGTTGACAGTAGCCTTAAGACCATTGCATTGTGAACCATGTTTTTAAAATGTCAATAATTTGTTTTTGGTTTTGTTTTCCCCCAGTCAAGCCTGATGAGTCAATCAGAATCTTGCCCTGTTTTTGCCTACTTCAGTTGTCTGGATTTGTCAAGACGTTTTCTGGTTTTCACAGTGGGAAGCTAGGCAAGTGCAAAACTGAGCAATCTGATTGGCTCACATGGTTTGATTGACAGGACAATAAAGCCAAAAAACTAATTTGATATTTTGAAAATGTGGGGCATGATACAACAGTTTTAACTGGAATTGTCTGTGATCACTTGACCATCAGTTTTTTCTTACCAGTGAAGAGACTAGTGCTGCGCTGGACACACTTGGGTTCTTGTCAACAATGGCTTGTTTGAGGTATCTCTCAATACCTTGCAGCATGGTACTCTATCATAACAGATCACAAATAAAATGAAATAGAATATAAAATATTTGCAACCGCGAATAGGATTTTTATATTTTTTCCTTCCGGTTTAGTGTCATATATCAATTGCCCTTGATTGAACTTGATACTTCACGTGTCACCTATTATGTAACAGTAGGCCTAGGGCGTCTAATTAATTGAGCCCCCCTATAAGAGAATTGGGGGCGTAGCAAGGATTCAGTCATAGCTTTGGAAGCGAAGCCACGTTTTCTTCCTTGCCCCGCCTCCTCCCCTTGCCGTGCCACTGTTAGGTAATTAAGTAGATAGTTTTAGTTGGACGCCCTGGCGTTTGGATGCCCTCACCTTTGCAGGGCCTTGTAAAGCTATTTACAGAAAGTGATTGTAACTGTTGTGTGATTCAGATTAAAGAGGCTTTGGGACTTTGCCCTCAGCCATTTTTATCCCAACAGTGTGTCTGACTTTTCCTGGCCCTGTAAATCGAGCTCAAGAGATGCAACTTTCCGACTTCAATGATTTAAAGGAAGGAAGAAAATATAAAAATAATTAAACATAATGGATAACACAAAGGATTCCACTAGATGGCTTTTATTCCGTTGCGGGACACAGTTTTATGTCCTTATCTGAGAAGACGTGAAGGTCTAACCAATTGCAGATGTCAGAGCAAAGGCAGCACCTTCTCCTCGAATATTAGAAAAACACCATGAGTGTTGGTCAATCTGAGGTTTGACCCCACAAGCTCCAAGAGTGCTCTACCATTAAGGTAACTGACTGGTGGCGAAGCAGAGAAACACTAATAGTATTTACTTCCCATGAAAGCATAGGAATAGCAGGAAAAGGAAATGAAAATATATCTTGAAGAGCAGAAGGAGTGGTAGAGAAAAACCTAGCTGCACTTACATCAGTGATTCGGCAAAGAGCTCGGATTGCACTTGCACGGAACATGTCCTCCTATAGAGAAAATATTACTGTTAGTAAGTTTTCCCTGGTCTCTGGATATGGGACATTATTATTATTTATACAACATCTTTTTTCCATTATGGGCTCTCAATCTGACGACATATAATCTTGCACGCAGTACCTGTCTGTATGTGTGTAATAATTAATTTGGTGTATTTTATCTAGGATTTAGGAAATTGATTGAAAGGCACTAGTAATCATTTTTCTGTGTACCTGATAGAAATGAGTAAATTATGATTAATATTGATACCTGACTGCATTACACACCGAATGCTGTATTACATACCGGTACAATATACTATATTTTTTAGCAATGAAACCAGTTAACAAACCTGGTCTTTTGTCTAAACTATAGCTTACCTTTCCAGTCATGTCCTTGGTGAGGCTGAATTTGAAAAGAAATTATAATAAATAAATGAGGAACTTAAAAATAAAAATCTGGTATCATCAGAGAAGCTCCACAGCTGAATAGTTGATTGCAGCTATAAGCATGCACACTCTTGAGCTCAGAAATGCAAAAGACATGACACACAGCGCTCAACATTGGGACCGTATGGTTGCCAATAGCGACTAGATTTAAGGTTTGGAGTGCAAACCTTAAAACATCATTAATGCAGGAGAGAAAGATGGGTGCCAGATTATGGTGACCAAACTTCACTATTTGGTGACTAGAATGGAGGATTCCAGCTATAAGCAAGCAGGCTCTTCTTTATTCAGAAAAACTCAAACTGTGTCCCACAACTACCAGAATGTAGCCCACATGTTTTTACTACCATTTTCGTTCAACCCTGAAGCTTGACAATTTTTTCGCGTAGTTTTGCATTTCAATCGTGCATGTTTTGTTGAGAAGTTGTCACGTTTCTACCTCGCTGATTGGCTGCTGTTTTTAACATTATTTTTCAGCCAATCAGAGTGCAAGAAATGCGACTACTTCTCGACAAAACATGCACATTTGAAACGTAAAACTACACGGAAAAAAAACGTCAAGCTTCAGGGTTGAAGGAAAATTGTAGTAACAGTTTGTTCGACAAATGTCCCACATCTACGGACATGAAGCATGCATGTGGGTTATAGTTGGAATCATCCATTGTCTATTTAGGTGCCTCTTGAAGAACGTTAGGCCTTCACACAACTACCAAGATGTAGCATTAGAGCAGGAATCATCCAATTAACTGTAGAGCATATTGTGACAATCTCAAATACCTGCTTGTCACGATGATGACATCTTCGGCAATGTTGGCCAACTCTTTGATGGCCAAATAGACCATTCTCCTCAGCATAAGCTATAGCAGAAAATTAACAGTTTTGTGTCAATTATGTTTTCGCTGTACTTGAATATCATACATTGATCATAACAAGGCAAAGGGTCCTTAAAGGGGCTCTCGCATGCTTAATATTCATCCACCGTGGACATAAAATAAGTGAAATTGTAACTGTGAAAACCGAAGTAATCAAAATAATCCTCCAGATTAATAGGAAAACCTTTCAAATGTTAGACAAATGCAATTCTAGGTTGTTTTGACTTGTTATCAAGAGAATGGAATTGGATTGCGATTTGAGCTATGTTCTTGTCATAGTGGCCAGCAAGCGTGCGAGAGCCCCTTTAATGATCTACAATCTTAGACAGATTAGTTGGCTAAAATTGATATCCCGCCCTCTCCCCCCGCCCCTCTCAATGTTGGATGGGCTAGGCAAAAGATTTTGGCCGTTTTTTACCAACATTGAAGGGGGGAGCGGGGGAGAAACGATGACGAATAACGAGGTAACGTGTTGCATGCTTGCTAAAAGGTCAAGTCAACAAATTATTCAAGATAATCTGTCGAGGATTGTCTTTACAGTGACCTACAGAAGTTACCCAGATTAAACACGAAAGGGAGTGCTTTTGCGTAGTAAGTGTGACGTTTGAAAAACTATAGTTTTTTCACATTAGAAAATGCTGGATAGTTTATTGTGCAAGGACTTAGAGTATAAAACAAAGTTTGGTTTCGTTGTAGTTTAGAACAAATAACTTGGAGTGAGTTTCGGTAGCGGTAATTCAGTGACGCGATTAGATGGTTTACACCTGACTAAGTTTGGAAACAAGTTGAGAAAAAAATATTTTCCTTTTCAGTTACTAACAACGGCAACATTTGCTTGTACGGTGCTTAAAATTGAAAAATGTAGTATACTTTCCTATGTAACAAAATGTAAAACAGAGAGAATAAAGCTTTAGTCAGTTTCAAAGTCACGCAATGACCAGTCACAGTCTCACGATTCACCACATCAAAGCACCATTGTGTGAGCTCTTTTTTCCAAAACAAACCTCTCTTTGCTAGAATTTGAAATTCCCAACTGAAAACTGCCAATAAAAAGTTTCATTTGCATATATTTTTAGAGCAGGCTTTTTACGCTAGCGATTCTGAGAGACATTTTGAATGGTGAATCGCCCCTACTAAAAAAATTATTACATTCTTCTTTTGTCTGGCGTGAAAATCATTTCTCGTTTGAAAATACTGTAACTGACGTTTCTAACTTGATCTAATCACGCTTAATAAAACTACACGGCGGGTTTATGCTTTTCGCTGAAAAAGATTTTGCTTCAGAGAGAAAGTTTTCTGTCAGAGAGCTCATGAAATGGTGCTTCGTGTGGCGAATCGTTCAGACTTTGAGTCTATAAATAACTCTCATGTCGCAACAATCGCGTTACTAGTGTTTTCTTGGATACTTTGAGTTCTCTACTGCTGAAGAACGAGTTTCGCAAAGCATGTAGAGCATGACGGCAGTATTACTTGCTGATCTATCTTTCTGAAACAGTACGCACAGCCAACCTCAGCTCTTACACACGCGCACTCTATCAAGCTCTAACATGCACACAATGTATCGAGTCTCTTCTGGTTTCCATAGAGACGCACAATAATCCAAAATGTCAGACTACTTTACACCCCTACCACCCAGCCAGGCACAATAAATACTAACTTTGCTCAGAATAAGTGTGCTGAACTAAAATCAGAAGTATAACACCAAAGCCCTATAGCAACTAAGGTCGCTCATCAACAAACTCGTAAAACAATAATGTTAAAAAGAACTACTACTAATGATTACTACCTCATTTACTACATAAAAAAACGGCAACGTTTTTACGATACATTGATGTTTCAAAAGTACACACTGCCGCGCCGTTGTTAGTTTCTAGCAATAACAGCCATTTTTGCAAGTGATTCCAGTCGCATGGTAATCAAACCTGAAAAGCTCACAGACAATCTTAGACAGATTAGTTGGCTAAAATTGATATCCCGCCCTCTCCCCCCGCCCCTCTCAATGTTGGATGGGCTAGGCAAAAGATTTTGGGCGTTTTTCACCAACATTGAAGGGGGGAGCGGGGGAGAAACGATGACGAATAAAGAGGTAACGTGTTGCATGCTTGCTAAAAGGTCAAGTCAACAAATTATTCAAGATAATCTGTCGAGGATTGTAGGTACCATAGAGAATATCACCACTGCTTACTTGGAATTATTTTCGATTCAATTTATTTGTCATACTTCTAGATATTTTTTGTAAATGTGACCGTGATGTCACAATCATACATTTTGGATAAGCTCACACACACTGCAAACATGTAAAACAACTTTTGATAACATCCACTTTTATATGTATCATGTCTCTTATGAATTGTATTGACGTTTCATCCATGCCTAAATAAATTGTGCATGTAATTATGTATCTATTGGCTCTAACATCATTTCTGTTTTGGAACAGAAATGCTTCAAATCGCATAGTCATAGTATGATACAAAGATGATCTAATAATGGATATAAAAAGTAGTAGAACCTACATCCTTGGACTGGAACAACTTGGTCATGGCAAAAAATGCCTCAGTTCCCTCAGTGGTCCCAATGTGGGTTCCCTGCAAAACGAACACACAAGCTTATAGTCTAGGAGCAAGAACCACGAAACAATTGCATCGTAGCACCCAATGCAGACACAGAAAAATGCATGCCTAAGGTCCTTTCCCCCTCCTCCCCCCTGGATCTGCCCTTGCCACCATTCAACATTATATATTATCATTATAATATTATCATTATTTAACAATTAGTCCGAGAGTTGAGGTGACTATTCGCCGATATTTACGGAGCCTGAGGCAACTAATTGTTTTAGTATATTATTCAAGCCACTTTTACGATTTTTGACAAAAAAATAGGGTTAGGGGTATTTATTTAGTTTCTCATAAGAAAGTGCGCGCATGATCCCCAATGCTTTCAATGTTATATTCACCTATAGGTGAACATAGCAAAATATTCTGAACGTCTCGACCAATCAGCACGCAGAATCGCTTGAGTAACTATACTAAAATATATTATCATTATAATATTATCACATTTTAGAAAATAACACCTATGTTGTATTGTGAATGTGCGCATTCTGATTGGTTGAAAGGCGTGTTTGTAAGAGACCTGAGAAACATGATTGTCACGCAACGCTGTCGCGCGTGTGTATATTATTTTCTAAAAGCAATAAAAATACTTTCTGCGTGCTCTCTGGTTTCTTAAAAACACTCGGGAATGTTGGTCGAACTGATAAGTTTTGATCAGTTCTCCCAACATCCCCCTCGTGTTTGTAAGAAAGCAGAGAGCACGCGGAAAGTACTTTTATTGCTTAAATATATCATCAGGGTTATAGACTATATAACATGTATCTCTGTATCATTGGTTCCTGGAAATAAAGTTGTCTGTCAACATTATTCAACATGGATGATTCAGACGTTGACTACTTTGGCCTCAACCTAAAGTTTATCTCTACAATCGTGTCTCAAGAACACGTGATCAAAGCGAAACAATAAAGAACACTACCTGGTTTATGAGGTACAGAATCTTGGTGAGAATGTGGATGCATTTTCGCACATTTATCGGCGTCTCGTTAAACACACGAGCCTGAAAATGACGCAGAGAGATAGTCAGTGAATATATATAGCTATTTTGTCAAGGTAACAAAGGCATTCGCTGGTAAAAGAGTTAGAATTTACACAAACCTCTTGTAAAACTTGCCCCTTGTCAAGGTTTTGGAATGGATTCGAAAGAGCTGCCGGTCAAAAATAAATCAAGTTTCAACTGAGTTATAGACATTATTCGCCGTTAAAAATAACAAAACTGGGCACATAACTATACTTACTATCTTCCTCGTCCTTCTTATCTCGTCGTAAATACTGCATTCTGTCAAATTCCGCCGCCGATTCCAAGTTTTTGAGAGAGAAAGTGAAACTTAGTAATGGCCGACGTGGCACGATAGTATCGCGGGCGGAGATATTGGGTCAGCGTTTAATCCCATTAGACACCATTCCCTCCATTTTTCTCTATCAAGAAAACAAGACGCTTTATAGCACTTACTTGAGGCCATTACTACCTTCATTTTGACACGGTTAAAAGCGCTGCTGCAGGGACATACAATAATGGTTTGTTATAGGTGCACAAATGTTGTTCATTTTGTTGTATATTTAAGCATCAGAGCGCGCGTTATAGACCAATAACATTAAAAATATAAATAAATGTCATGTATGTGCTTGTATACAGTAAATATCCATAGAATGTTCAAACGCAATTCGTTTTGTCGTTACTGAACTCTTACCAGGAATTGCGGGCGATCCGCCCCACATCCGGTCCGCCCCAACCTTTCCGCCCCACATCCTATCTGTATTTCCGCGTTTGCGATTGTAATAATTTTTTCACTCGAGCTTATGTCTCTGAAGCTTACATTAAGAATAATTTTCAGTATTTTTTTCCTAGAGGGCACGGTAACGAATTCTGCATTCTGATTGGTTCTAGAGCGCGCGCGGGGGGGGCGATATTTTCCTATCTCTGACCTAGGTCACGGTAACCATTTGCGCGCGCTTGTTTCCATCGAAAAAATCAAATTTTAGAGTTGGAAAAAATAAATAAGTTATTTACCGGCTTTAGGTCGGTCCGTATAGGGAAAAACTGTGACCTCGGCAAGCAAAATGTTGACCTCGGCCTCCGGCCTCGGTCAACATTTTCCAGCCCTCGGTCACAGTTTTTCCCTATACGGACCTCCCAGCCGGTAAATAACATATATAGTGTAAGCTTTTTGTCGTTTCTGTCATAGTTGTGTTTTGTGTGCATATGTGTTTGTATAAGAAGCAATTCGTCACGACGTTCAGTAAAGGAGTCGTTTTTCAGTTTTCTTGATCTCAGTGGCCGGCAGGCATGGCACAAAACCATTTGCCTGAAAAAAGGGATTATTCTTTATAACTCGTGTTCTATTGTATGGATCATCATCAAAATTGGTCAGTACAATAATTTTAACAAGAGCTTTATTTTGACATATTTCGTTACCATGGAAACGGTTATCACGTGACTCGGTGGCGGCCATCTTGGATTTTTTATTTAGACCCTCCAGAAGCTCATAAGTACTACTTATGAGCTTCTGGACCCTCTGAAGATACACAGAAAAAGGTGAAATTGAAAGGTAAACACATATTAAGATACAGGACAACTTCCTTCAAATGAAACTAATTGGATATCTTGGAATTTCTCAAGAGAAAAGAAATTATCAGATTTTTCGTGCTTTTGAAATACATGATATTGTGAAAAAATGTCTTTATTAAAACATGATCCACGATATCCAATTAGTTTTGCAGAAAGACTAATGATAGAAAGATTATGCTGAAAAGAAATTTCTATTTTTCATATTCTCTATACATACCTGCACGGGCGCTAAAAATGTCATTCAAAATGGCGGATGGTGAGTCACGTGACATCGTTACCACGGCAACAACAACTTAATCGAAATCAGAATTCCAAAACGTGTTTGTGGGCCAAGTTTGAAAGATTTTCGTTGAAAAATAACGAAGTTACAAAAAAGCAGGCCCTCGTTTTAGCCATGCCTTAATGCCACTGAGATCTTTTCAGCGTCGCACATTCATAGTACGAACAGAACCTCAACAGCTGGTGAGCGCGGTCTTCTGTCCTTGTCTATACTCGTTCCAGGCGGCAGATAGCTTGGCATCTATAGATCGGTACTTTCGGCGTCTTATCCTTGTGAGTTTCTGGTCTCTCACCAGGCGGATCTGAAGGGATACCAGCTGTGACTCTCTGTGAAGCAGTTCGACGAGCTGGTACATGGGTAGGTGGTGCCTCCCGGAGGCCCGTCTATTCAGTGCGTTGTGCCATCCTTCCACGTCGTTGTTCGTCCTGATCGAAAGGTGAAGGCAAAGAAAGTCGCATTCGCCGCATATCTAATTAGCTCGTTGCGTAACTCGCTAAATACCAGCTGATTTGCGCATGCCGTCTGTCCGCATAGTGTAATGACGTCAAACTTCTATCGCCCAACCCTGATCGTGGCCAATAGGCCATGTTCGAATTACGCTCCAATGCCTACAAACAATTACCTCAAGTCGAGGCTCTCTTCAAAAATTACTGTAAATGTATTGGAACTAGGAGAGAGCCTAGATTTGAAGCTATTGTCTCATCGAGCATTGGAGCGTAATTCGAAACGTGGGCTATTCAACGAGGCCAGGGTGTATGATTCATGGCTGAATGCCATATAGTCGTCTTCTTATAGAACGAGGCATAATCAAATAAAAGGACTATTCATATTCAAATAAGGCGGCTATTTCAGCATGGAGCTACCTATAAACCCCGACCAGAGCGGGAACTTGCGACCCACCCACTTCGCCTGGTAGCGGTCGGAGCGTCCCTTTTTGCTTCGTACTCATCGCCTCTGTAGTCGCGAACTCTCTTCCCCATAACTTAACCTTTCACGATGAGATACTGAGTGTGCAATGAAAATGGGCAACTGCTTTCATATCAAGATAAAGCGCGCGGTGCACACTAGCGACATAAGCGACACAATGTCGCCCTTATGTCCTTATGAATGGTTTGACATAACGACAGAGAGAAAAAACATGTTTCTCTTATGTCGTTATTTATTTATTTATTCAGCTTCGCCCGAGGGCCGGGAAATCCTCACAGAGCGAGGCTCCAATTACGAGGTTCCCTTGTCAGTGTAGTGGTTAGTAAGTTGTAAGCCCTGCACTGAGGATGGGCAACTTCCGACGTCCTCGTGGTTCTTTAACGTCCCTCTGGTTCCGGTTAGTGTAGTGCGTGTGAGAGACGGGACCTACGGTTTAACGTCCTTATCCGAGAAGACGCGAAGGTCTAACCATTTGCAGATGTTAGAGCAAAGGCAGAACCTTCTCCTCAATTATTAGAAAAAGACCCTGAGTGTTGGCCCAGCCAGGGTTTGAACTCCCAACCTCCCGAACATAAGCCCGGCGCTCTACCACTGCGCTAACCGGTCCTCGGTATGTTATGTCGAGCTTATGTCGCTAGTGTGCACCGCGCTTAAGAGAATCCTCGTTACGTTAGTTGAAAGATCTGTAAGTATTTTTCCTCATATATCTTTTCTTTCTTTTTCGAAAAAAGCAGAAAAACATATCAAGAAAGTGCTGTCGTTTTTATGGCAAATCCGCGCGCGAGCTGCCTGTGGTGTTGAAAACGTGTCTCGGGCCCCTCGGCGGGGGGCAAAAACAAAATGGCGACCAAGAGAAGGATGTTTCTCGAGTATCTGCAAGTTTTGCTCAATTTTCCTGCTTTTTTCGCAGGAAAAGATATGAGGAAAAGTACTTACAGACCTTCCAAATAAGATAAGGGGGAATTTCCTGAAAAGTAAATTTTCTCGAGACATTCAGTTCTTGGTTGTTGATTATAGTCGCCATTTTGTTTTTGTTCCCGTGGGAGGGCCAGGGGCCAGAGACGAAAACTGAAACCCCAGGCAGCCCGCCCCGGATTTTTTTCTAAAAATGACAGCACTGTCTTGATATGTCTCTTCTTTCTTGCGGTCCACAAACCTTTGCGCGCCTCGCTACGCGCCCAACAATCCATTGCGCGCGCAACTACGAGTCTACGAGTCTACCAACCTCGTACCCAGAGCCCGTCATCTTTTGGCCAGCGGCAAGATTCAGGGCCCTGGGGGAATCCGATTTGTGAGCATGCGTGGTAGGTCAAAAACGTAACGAACTTTCATACAACAATCAAACCGGAAACCCAGAATCTGGGTTTTAAAAAATCGATTCCCCCAGAGCCCTGAATCTTGCCGCTGGCCAAAAGATGACGGGCTCTGGGTACGAGATTGCGAGTCTACAAGTCGACTTTCCTTTCTTGGGTTGTATTAAAAATCGTGACAAATGGATAGCTTGTGTTCACTTTAGGGACCGGTCATTATTTATCGCCTGGGGGGGAGGGGGGCAGAGAATTTTGGGTAATAAAAGATCAAAATGCAGTGATCCTCCCTCTATAAGTACAATGATTAACGTGATCCCCCTCAGAGCAGTTAAACGTTTTCTTGATAGCCCCGACCCCTATTTGACCTAGAAGAAGACAATTTACAGATAGAATAAATGCATTTCATCTAGCCTCAGAGAAAGTTTAGATGAACATTCCGTGTTTTTTTTTTGTGTATAGTAAACAAATCCTGTAGGTTTTATTATTCATGCGCGCAATTGCGCGCCGAAATTATTATTATTCATCTGCGTGAAGCGCGGTCCAAATGACGAATTTCTATGCCTGTAACGTCGAACTCACGCTTACTCTTCTTTCGAACAAAGTGACTGCCCGCCAGGCCTATCACTGCAGGGCATTTTTGGAAGAGTTTGTTTTTCCTCGCCTAGATACACTTGTTGACTTCTTGTGAATGGTGCGATGGTAGTGTCATCGTTGCGCGAGTTGCCAAAGACTATATTACATTATATTCTTTATGAAGTGATCCCCCCTAAAATCCTCTGCCCCCCCCCCCCCCCCCACGCGGATAAATAATGACCGGTCCCTTATAATCAACACAAGCGCGCCTTGAATACAATGTAACATGCATTTGTTTCCATATTATATAATAGTATTCACAGCGCAGTAATTAGCGCGGAGCTATAAGTTGTATGACAGTGGACTTATTAATGCTGTCTTATTTCTTGATCTTAAAAAAGCTTTTGATACGGTAGATCATCAAATCCTTTTGTCTAAACTGCATCTCTATGGCCTTGACAAAATTGCACTTGATTGGTTCACTTTGATTGGTTCACTTTGATTGGTTCACTTGATTGGTTCACTTTGAATAATCGCAATCAAAAATCATACAGAAAACCCGTATCTTAGAAAGAAACATACATACAGAAAACCCGTATCTTAGAAAGAAAAGAAAGAAAAGCTATTGATCGACAGTGGGATAACAGCTCAAGAAAAGAGAAGGCGTAGTATACCACCCTTACCGATACATGATATGCAGAATGTATCGGTAAGGTGTACTAACGCCCCTCGGTGGTCACAAACGCACAGTGAGATTACCATTGAAAAGTGGGGCTTCTTGAGATTTGCCTAGCCCGCAGGTCATTGACGGTCTCATTATTAGTGTTATTGAGATTGTGGTAATGAGCCCATTGATGGCCTGTCAACCCGGCCATCGATGGCCTGCTGACAAATGATCACTAAACGGCAGCATAAAGATGAAATCGGGTTAGTTACCCCACTACCCAGCAGTCCATCGATGGTCTTGTTATTATTTGAGATTGGGGTGTTTTAAGCCCATCGATGGGCAGCTGTGAGTAAAGAAACTAGATTCGCAAGAGCTGTGAGCCAACTTTATTGTCCATTCCTAACTTAATGCGATGCGGTAATTGTTGCGTTGTGAAATAGTCGTGAATAGTATACTTTTTATAACTGAATTTCCTCTCATTTGTATTCAGTACCAGTACTTTTAGTTTTCCTTTGCTCTATTGTTTGTTCCATGTTTCTTTATTGTCTCTTTTGTATTTTGCTCTACATTTTTCTCTATCCTTTTCAACATATCCGCCTTGCCCGTAGCCATTTAGTTCGACTAGCTTCTGGTATTTCTAAATGGCTGGTGCTCCTATCCATATTCTGAATATTGAATATAATCCTTGAATTTTACTTTTACGAGTGCTGAATAAAGATGTTGTTGCTGTTGTTTTTGCTGCTGCTGCTGTTGTTGTTGTTGTTGTTTCTGCTGATGTTATTGTTGTTGTTGCTGCTGCTGTTAGAGTGGATTTCAGATGACTGTCATGAGTAATTTGCAATTACTTTGTAATTAACTCCCATATGTTTTGTTCAGAATTGGTGTAATTTCTTTGCGATTGGTTTCGCGACAGTCATGTGAAAACCACTCTATTGTTGTTGTTGTTGTTGCTGCTGTTATTGTTGCTGTTGTTTTTTGTTGTCGCTGCTGCTGCTGCTGTTGTTGTTGTTGTTGTTGTTGTTGTTGTTGTTGTTGTTGTTGTTGTTGTTGTTACGTTACTCTATGCAAATGAGTAAAAACGTAAAACAATGGAGCTCGCCTACAACTTAGCACTATCATGAATTCTTCAGCCCTTCAACATTACTCATCATCTGGTTCATCGAACTTAGATAAATCAAGGTTTTCGAAATCCATCTCTGGTTGGTACTTGTGGATGCAATTTATTGTCCATGCGTCACGGCCAAGTGTTTGTTCCACCCAAACAAAACCATCTTTGTCAACTGCAAGGTCGCCGAACTGGACGTGTTCATCATAACCATGGTATTCCCGAATCACGCGGAGAGTGTTATTTGAAGTGCGCTGGTAAATACCGCCGACGGATGCTCTTAAAGATGCATCTCCCCAGTTATTAGGGTCACTTGCAATAAAGTAGTTCCCTTGTCTATCGAGAGCCTGCCCTTTCATCCTGTCAAGCCGATTCTTATAATCCACGTCTTTCCAGTGGCTGAAATTGTGGCGTTCCACAAGGATCGCTGCTTGTCTTTTGATATCAGCGGGGTCGCTGAGATCAGCTCTGTTTGGTGCTGAGTTGGGGTTAATCGCAGCAAATCCATAGAAATAATCACTGTTTTCTTGGTTAGGGCCAAGGAGTGATTCCACCAGAACTTCGGTGCCATTATTAGAGCAACGAAGCCGGTTATGCTCGTGAGCGTTTGTCCGGTAAAATGTCCATGTCTTGGCCGGTCGAGGATCCGCGTTATTGCTACAATCGCGGAGTCTGAAAAGCTCCACTTTACCATGATTAGTAGAATAGCCAAAGAAATCACCGCATACCAAAGCTGACTTTAAATCTCCGTACCTAGAATTCATGATATACTTCTTGCAAAGAAACTCTAATTGTTTGGCTTGATTTAGTTTATAGATAACCAGGAATCCCCCTACAGCAGCAATAGCAACACGAAAGTTACTACTGTTTCGCCCACTGACTGATAGGTCAGTGGGATAACAAGGATAGTTCCTCCCAATCGCGCAATGATTACCTAGATTCACATTGGTTACACCATTGGTTGTCCTGTTCATTTTCTTCAATGCGCCCCTTCTGTATCATATGCCCAGAATTCGCCGGACATATTACCGATTGCAGAAAAAGCCAAGCCTTTCGTCTCGTTGGAACGACATATCTTTCCCACTTGTAATACGGGGGACTGGAAAAGCTTGATGATCTTGAAAACGTGGTCGTTTTGTGGTTTGCGTCGATCTTCAAGATATGGCTGCTCAGTTTGCAGTAATGAGCAGTTACCTTTGAAATCCTCATCGGAACATTTCCACAAGGCGCATGTTTCGGACAAGGCGTGCATGAACGCCTGGTCGTTTTGAGTCATGTCGCTCAGTATTTGTTCATGCTCGTCGCACACAGGCTTCCCAGTTGTGTGATCCTCGCATTTCTTGAGCACGTCGTCGAACTTGAGGCACGCCTTCTTCCCTGTGTATTTATTGACAAATTGTTTGTAGCGATGGCCATTTGTTGCGCACTTATCTATCTTACCCTGAAGCTGGCGCTTTGAGCTGCTTTCCGTTTTGTACTTGAGCGAATAAGCCATCAGTACCGAAACGTAACCATCATTTTGTGCATTGAAAATACTCTTGATAAATGCCCATGTCTGCTTGATGGCTTCCCGTTTGTCACTAGGATATTTGTTCTCCTGGGTAGCCAAGTTTTGCTCAATCAGTCTTTCTTCAGTCACGAGTCTTGGGATATGATAAAGAGCCCCCAGGACATTTTTATCATTTCCGTTCTCCCCAAGGACCTCTTCGATGAAAAGTTCCAGCTTCGACCTATGGAAGGAGTTTTGCTGCAGGTGTGGCTGTTTTGACATTTTCAGGACCTCCTCTCGCAGGAATCGGGCATACCGGATTTGGTTAAAGTACCAGCTCTGTTTCCTCTCTTGCCAAATGTCTGACACATCTGACTGAAGCGACGAAAGGCTTCCTTCAATATCGTCAAGTCTTTGCTGGAGCATGTCTATCTTTGCTGGTAATGGATCATCGGGGCCACAAATGGATGTAAAGGTACAGATACCGCCTTGGAGAGTGGACGCCACAGACAATGCTAATCCAAGGAAACCTAGGATGCCAACATCGCGTTTCTTTCTGTTCAGCGTCCGGATTTCGTCTTGACCTTTGAACTCATCCGTGTCTTCTTGAAGCGTCGGGTTAGCCAAGGACCACGATACCAAAGTTATTATCACAAGGATATAAGGTAGAATATCTTGTGGAGGATGCATCTCCGATGACTGCCCGCCGTGTGCTACTTTCCTGTTACCAACAAGATGAACAAAAAGTTAAACATCTAAAGCGACCATAATCAGTACGGAGGCTCTTACGAACGCGCCTCATGAAAACTACAAGGTCCGAAAAAAACCCTGAGGGAACCCAAATCTGCATGCAGAGCTGGTTTTCCGCTCTTTAATCTTTTCTGTTGATTTGCCCTTGAATTAGGCTCGTCATTCGTTAATACCCAAAATGATGCGTAATCCGTGAATACATTTGACATTCCAACGTGCAAAAGGAAGTCAAATGCTGCATGTTCTAGCAGAATACGGACGTAAATGTATTAATCGCGCGATTCGTGAAAATTGAAAAACGCCCTCGTGAAAACAAAACGCAAAAGTTTCCGGTAGACTATGGGCCTTTAACCTTGAAGTAATTGCAAGAGTATACCTTTTTGAAGAAAACGTAATGTGGAACTTATGTAGAATAACACACTAAAAGTCCCAGGAAATTGCGCTGGGACGGTTTAAAATTTACGATATTCTATAATTAATTTATTCAGAGACTTTTCAACTCAATTTAAACTGGAAGTCTAAGTGACTATTCGCCGATAATAACGGAGCCTGAGGCTTTAGTATACTTTCTCAAGTGATTCATAAAAATCTTGTTCTAGACGCGCGTATTTTGAATTTAGTTTTGGCATCATACTTTAGGACAAAATATCAATCCTGATATGAGTGATTTATTAAATAAATATACTTCAAATATTGTAGGCTTTGGGGTCCCTGCAAATTCCAATTTTCTATTGTTCAACTTGTGAAAACTATTGTACTGACTTCTGAGCATAAATTAAATAAAAAATCCCGAATTTATCTCTGTTATCCCAGCGCAATTTTTTTGGGACTTTTAGAACGTTACTCAAATGTTTTTCTTTTGTAAAACATCTACTCTAGGAATTACTTCTAGGTTCAGCCTTATTTGATCGTAAATTGACTGGACTACTGATCTATTAAATTATGGACAAAGATACCAAAAGGGAATTATTCTTTGAAGAAATGTACAGGTAACTTTTGGGCAACTTTACGAGAAAAACAACAACTTTTCAGCAACTTTTGATAATAATGATAATAATATCAACAAAAGACGTACCGGTTAGAGTTCCCTCGCTGTGCGATGTGTCTGCTGGAATGAACCGTGTTATTTGTTCTATGTACAATGAATCAGAAAGGCTGTCAGATATATTTTCAGCCATGACGAACTGGACCTGCTACCTTTATTATTTAATTGACTTTCTCGTTCTTTATGCATTCTGATCCTGTTTCATTGTTATGCATGTGGACTGATGTTGATAATCGGAAGGGAAACTCTGAAACGAAAGGAAAAGGAAGGCCTGAGCAGTTTGAGCACAAAGCCTGCTAAACATGTTTTTTTTCTATTTCTGGCGTCTTTATGGTCTTCGTGGAGTTAGATTCACGTAATGGTTGTAAATGTGACAGCCAGGAGACAGCCTGGCTGTCCCGAAGACAGCAGGGAGTTGATCCTGACAATCCTGACAATCGATCGTCAAGCAATGACTTGACCGGTTAGACCTTCAACCAGTAACATCACAAAGCAATTATCGACCCCGCGTTTTCCCAGCTGTGAGAACAGTACAAGTTCTCCAACGAATCGACTACAAGAAGACACTTAAGGTGAGATCAAATTTGAAACTTTTAAAAAGAACTTTGTCCGATGGGCGCGAATTTCGTCTTGTAGCCAATAAAAATCTATGCAAATGATCGAAAATAGCTGGTAAAAGTCCGCGGTTTAAAGCGGGACTGTCATGGTACGCGCATGTGCGAATTTTGATCACGTTGGTCCGGGCCGGAACGATGGCTGTGAGAGGGAGGAATTACGCTGGTAGAATCCGTTAAAATCTTGTTGTTTCGGGGTCCATCTACCCTTAATTCTTAACGGGTATTCTCTCCTGAGATCTCCTTAGTATCGTGACCAAATTTTGGAGTCGATGCAATATTGTTTGTCGTTTTAAATTGAATGAGACTCGAGCGTCATTTTCACTGATGGCTGCCCAACAAGAAAGGCCTAATCGAGGTCGTCCTTACGCCAAAATGGTTGGGAACACAATAAAAGCAAGATCTGGATATCGAAAAGGGTCCACGAGACATGGAAATTGTTCAAGGGCTACGGTATCTTCACCTCAGACAACGATTTTGCAGCTCATTTGCCTAAAAACCCCTAAAAACTTACCATAATGTCGCCTCCTGACGAATGAACTCCAAATTATGTTTTCCCTGAGGCGACGTCGCGCGGGGCGTGGGTACTTTCCCGCGAAAACGAAGTGTCCCTTGATTGGTTTATTTAAACAGGGAATCCCCGTTTTGAATGATAGTTATGGGATCGGCGGTCTTTGCTCGAGCATGCGCGTATCGTGACAGTCCCGCTTTAAATCTCATGGAATTCAATCCTTCCTTTGATCTAGAACCGGTTGTATGGTAGTGATGTGTAGTCATAGAACAGCAAACTTATTGTGTTATTTGGAAAGTTTAGATGAGACAACAAACAGATGACATTGTCACACCCATCGGACCAGCACGGTCTTGATAAAGTACGGCCGTACCATCGTCTGTTCGTTGTGGATATTCCGCAATTTTACACGCAGTCGTGCGGGAGGTTTGCCAATACGGAAAAGATCTGAACCAATCACTTTGTCCACATTTGGAAAATCCAAGGTTTCAGGTTTTCAGATCCCCTTAAGGTTTCAAATTTCACTAAAGGCGAAAATGTATTAGTTTTGGTGATATTTTTGCCTAGAATTTTCGGATAGAAGTTTTCCCTCAATCCCTAAAATTTAAAAATCGCATCCCATTAAACTTTCAGGATTTTAAGAACCTGCTAGGCTAGAATTTTCCATGTGAACCCCATGTTTCCTTGTATTTTCAAATCAAATAAAAACCTGTTTTAGGTTAAAATTCTAGGTTCTTATACGCGGGTTTTTACTGTATACTAAATCCGAACAGTTACAAATTTGTAAGGATTAAAAATACTCAATTACAGTCATTTGTATACTCAGACTCAGATTTATACAGCTTATAATGGCATTTTTAACTATTTGATGCAATTACCTCGTTGGTGTCCCTGATCTGTATTGTGTATTAGAATGCAATCTCGAGGTGCACAATGTTGATCTACAATAATGCTCACGTTTTAGGTGAAAAAAAAACGCGCCATGAACTCCCTGAAGATTTTCCTGCCATCCATGCTCGTCTTTCTTGCTCTTTCGTCAAACTCCGTGACATCAAGAATAAAACACGACAGCAAAGTAACCTACAAACATCAGCCCCACGCCGCAGCATTTCCCGCCAAGCGAACGTACGGCACACACGTGGACGGGCTATCCATCTCAATAGGCTTTGTCGCTTTGATTACGGGCATCATATGCACGGAGACAGGTGCCTGTTCACAGGACGCTATCGCACAAAAGATTGACGACCTCAGCTCAAGCGTTAGCAGTATTGAGAGTCAGGTCAAAGATCTTCAAAAAGAGGTAGCGGAAATCAGACAAGACGTGCACATGAAATGGTATCTAGACCTCATTGGTTATGTGAACAGTCTAAAGATGAAAGCGTCAGCAGAAGCAGTAAGCAATGACACAAATCGGCAGGATATGGCATTCCGTAAGAAGTTTGTTGACATGAATCTTGGTGTCCATCGAGATGACTACGTTTACAAAGCGCTTTTTATAATTCCATCGCTCATCGAGAAAGACAAAATTATAGAGGCCTATTTGGCGTATCAGCGGAGAATTGAAGAAGGTGAAGCAGTGAGCAAAACCTGTGAGTTTGCTAAAGGAATCCTCGACTACCAGAGCGACGGCTACGCGGCTCTCCTTCTAGCGTACGCGATGAAATTCAAAGATGAGCAAGCTGCTGTTGATGCCGCCTTGGCGGAGACATGCGCACTATGGAGGACGGAAAGCAGCCCTGATTATACAGATAAATGCGCCACATTGGATTACCCACAGGGCTTTGAAGACAGACTTCAGCCCCAAAAGGATTATATTCTTGGGATCGATGGATTGGGAGCGTGTAATCTAGGAAACCCTCCTCCGAGCGAATCATCGTAATCAGCTTAGACCCCTCACGGCCGTTTCATTTACGAATCTTAGGTGTTTTTCCTATAAGCACTGTCAGCCCATCAACGGGAACCTCCATCTACTCCACTAGATCTAGCCATATGCACAGAAGTAGAAGAATCAGGAGCCCATCAACAGGAGCCCCCATCTACTCCACTAGGTCTAGCCATATGCACAGGAGTAGAAGAGTCAGGAGCCCATCAACAGGAGTCTCCATCTACTCCACTAGGTCTAGCCATATGCACAGAAGTAGAAGAGTCAGGAGCCCATCAACAGGAGCCTCAATCTACTCCAGTACTAGATCTAGAGAGAGGGTGCGTTAGAGCGGATTTCAGATGACTGTCGTGAGTAATTTGCAATTACTTTGTAATCAACTCCTATAGGTTTTGTTCAGAATTGGTGTAATCACTTTGCAATTGGTTTCACTACAGTCATGAGAAATCCGCTCTATATGTAATCAATGACAATTAATTCTCTCGGGATTTAAAATCTACAATCTAAAAATAGATTCGTCTACTCCCGCGCTAAGGATGCCCGCCAATAGGTGATGGAGACTCCTGTTGATGGGTTTCCGGAGCTATGAGAAATTTGAATCTAACGAGTGCACACCTTGATAACATGCATGCTTCAATAAATGGCAAACATAAAACTGAATAGACTAAGGCCCGGTTCATACGTCGTGCTTTTGCCGTGTCGAACCTAATAGCCTATGTTGGCAAAGATGGGAAATTTAAGCCAATATGCGGCGCCCAAGTTTGACATTTTCACAAGCTGTCAATCGCGCGCGATCAGATGCCAGAAGACGCCATTTACGAAGAGCGTGCGCAACGTTTCGCAGCCTCTTTTCAAACAAATTTTAATTTATGCATTTGGTTCGGCACAACGCAGGCTCGACGTTTGAATCAGAGTCGAGCTTTTGCCGTGCGGCGCGACTGGAGCGGCCGTGCTCAGTGCCGTGCTGAACTTAATTCAGTCGTGCCGAGCTTAATTGATTCAGACGTTGAGCTTCTCATCATGTGCAAAATACAAACTAAGGGGTGGACCATTAGAAATTGGGGGAGGGGGGGTGGCAATTTTTTTGTGCAGGAATTTTTTTTCAGGGATCAGGTTGTGCAAGAATTTTTTTTCGGAATTTATATCATGTTTTTTACTAGCTTGGATCTCTGCAAGATTTTTTTTTTGGAAGGATTGGCCTTGCTCGAATTTTTTTGGGGAATCCTCTTCAACCGTCTTGGGAGTGCTACATTTCGGAACCGGGCACACTATGGTCTCCTTGAGTGGGGATGGAATAAACCCTTGGATGATGGACGAGTTATAGATGTCACGAACTACTGGTGCAAGTTCGAAGGCAAATTCAGACCACAGCCGATTAGGAGTACTGTCTGGGCCGGGAGATTTGTTAGCCTTGACTTGACTAAGAGCGCGATATGCCTTACGATCGTCTATTAGGAGATCAGGCGGCACCTCATAAAACATACCAGGGATTGGGGGATCCAATGGAGTAAAATCAATGGTTAGACTGCCAAGAAATTGGTTAAAACGCTCGGCTAGTAGCCCCTCGTTTGGCACCTGGTCGTCCAACATCTGTACAAAGTCTCCAAAGTTGATATTATTAGAAAAACAACAGGATTTTTCAAAGGAGGTGCAAAAAGGGGCGAGATAAATTTTGAAACATGTCTGAATATAGTGACAGCCCTATTGTGATCGCACTATGACAACGAGTTGAAACATTCTATACTGATTACGTCATCGATGACGTATGAGCTGCTTTCAAAACTGAAGCTCGTGATTTGTGGAGAGCGGAGGACGTCATTGCCAACCTCTCCAGGACCTTGAGAATTGTTAACTTGGTTATATTTTCTCCCCAATCTAGCCAATCCACGCGTTTATTAATTCAAATTTGAAAGCAGAGGCTCCTACGTCATCGGTATGGAATGTTTGAGCTCGTTGCTCAGACGTCGTTTCTCGCACAGGGAACCCAGAGGGACCGGAGTGTCAAATGTTTACTTAGGCTAATTTCGTATTTATTTTTATTTCTTAGAGAGCAAAATATTTCGCTAAGTACCCCATGTTAAGACAACGCCATGTCGTGATGGTGCGAGCATTTAACACCCCCCCCCCCCCCCCCCCCCACATTCCCCTTCCCTTGTCAAGAAACAAGGTGTCGTTTTAGTCAATGCCTCCTCGTACGTGACGCGGGCTACCCGTGTCTTGGGAACCAAAACACATAAATGGCACGGACAAGTTTCTCTCCAAATCTGAACGTTTGGGTTCATTTTGCGGCTATAAAAGCCATGATAGCGTGGAAAAAACTGTGTGAAAAACGTCTGCAGGGAATTCCAAATATGCTAAACAAAATTTCCATTAAGGAAACTTTAACTACTCTTTCTGGCAACGGCAACTTTTTGATATTTAAATATGTAAATTAATCAATATTAAAGCTCCCTAACTAATACTGAACGACATGTTTGCTTGATCTGACGCTATTTCTGTCTTTTAAGACAAGAATAGCCTATACGATTGCGAAAAATAGTACTATAATTCCAAGCACAATCGTAAGTCTCACAAAATTGCTTGATTCCTGTCGAATTGCACCACTTTCTATCGTAGGTACGTACTCGGAAGAGCTTGTCGGCTCAACTATACTAGAGGTACCGACAGCTTCCGAATGGCTTCGACTTCTCGTCGGTTGTATCTCGGTCTGCCGAGGCTCGCTGGTTCCTGATGACGTCAACATAGGAGTTGGAGTCACTGAAAAGTTCATTCCCGGCGCGGGCGCGGGAGTTGAAACAGCAGAGGAGGTTTGCCGCAATTCTTCCACTCCTTCGTTACAATTATCCCCCGTGCAGCACGTCAATTCGCAACTTTTGATGTTAATAATTGATTGATCTGGACTTGTACACTTTATTACTCTGATAAAATGGCATTCCTTTTCGACCACACAGCCTTTTTCTTGGGAGTACAAATTGTTGCCAATAAGAAATATGTCTTCTACTTTGGTCATAACGTAGCAGGCGTTGTAAGCTCGACCATTTTCGTCGTTGCCACAGTCAAGAACCTTGGTGGTGTTTTCACATGTCACGTTGAGCATCGGGTTGGGTGTACATTTTGTGCATGTGATCGAGAAAACTGGAAAATAGAAATACAGAAAGTAGGCGACGGTGAAACATCTGACCACTTACAGCTAAAGTCGTTGTTTTGAATTGTGCTTTTTCAAAATATCAATCTTAGGTTTGTTTTCAGTTTTCTTCTGCATGCTCCGCCAGTTAAGCCTGGTGCACACTTGCGACATAACGACATAAGAAAAATATCACGCGAACAAAATTCAGTGGTTCAAAAAGTTGAAGCCCACAAAAAATAACATAAGATTGCTTTGGTGAAGTAATCTTATGATGATCCATGGAAAATATTGATTATTTCCAATGTTTTCCCATGCTTTTTTGGTTGCATCATAACGTCCTTATGTCGTTATGTCGCTGTGTGCACCGGGCTTTACAGCTGTTTCAGGTAACACGCGACTTCGCCGTTGCCGCCAGAGTTTGGCAGTTGGATTTTCTGTGCTGTCCATCAAGCAATCCGTGTCCGTGTGAACCAATCATATCCTTACTCAGTGCATTCGATTGGCTTCCCTTGCGAGACATGTCGCGACAGAAGCCAATTCACTGCACTAGACGAAAATAGGCAAGGATCTGATAGGCTCACATGGTGTGATTGACTAACACAGGAAAAGCTCTCTCGATGTTTTGAAAGCACTGGGTCGCGTGCCAATCAGGTCGACCTTGCCTTGTTTCGTCTAGTACAGTCGAGTGGCTTTCTTTCGCAACGAAAATCCAGTTAACTGCACTGGGCGAAACCGACTGAGGACAAAATGACCTGGTTGGCTTAATAGATGGATTGATTGGCCGAACACAAAGCAATTAAAACCATAAACCAAGTTTCACTGAGGAGGTTTTCGTATGTTTTCTCTCAATACCCCTAACTTTGCCATACTTTGTTTCGCTCTCACTTCAAAATCGGTGTACGCCGCGCAAATGTTTTACTGTATTTGGTGACTACGGAAAGATCTTTGCATGAACTGATCTTTACCGATCTAATTAATATCGCTATACGCCATAATAAGCTCTACGTGCCAATTAAAATCACCTTATTCGAACCTTATATCTTTTTATTTCTCTTAGTAATCCGTATCTAAACAAGCTCTAAGATCTTTTTGTTTCCAACAAAATCCCTCTGTTTTCGAACCCGTAAAAAATAAGCCATTCTTCTAGATCCTTAATTGGAAGAACTAGAAGAAGTTTACTTTCCTCTAAAGGGGCACGCTAGCAAATGTGTGTTGTGAAAAACCAGTTAGGCAAACCACAGGAAAGATAACAAGTCCATGCATGATAAAAAGATAAACATTGGGCAATAATATATAAATAATATAAGAGGGCGCTGGTTAAGTCAAAGTGCCATAGATAGCATAAACAAATAAAAAAAAATTCCTCCAAAAAGTGGAAAATGTGTACTTATATTCCATTGTTATCTTATTTCATTTTGTTCCAAAACATCTTCTTCGAATGTTGTATTAAAGAACATTTGAGTCAAACACTGGAAGATATCCAAAACATTTGAAGAAATATTATACACTTAATGACTGCTCCCGAGGGAAACATCAGTTTTGTTTCCCGAGAATCTCGATGTTTCCCGAGACGAAGTCGAGGGAAACATCGAGATTCGAGGGAAACAAAACTGATGTTTCCCGAGGGAGCAGTCATTAAGTGTTTTGTTATATAGCAAAAAGTAAACTACAATCATTAAGTCAAAATAAATGTATTTCAAGAATGAAGAGAAGTTACAAAGTGTGTGCGCGAGCGCATCAACTAAAAGGAAAACAATCCTAAATTACATAATCTTGCACTAGCAAAAACTATCAAAACTAGCATTTTTTTTTAAAGCACTCACTTGTTTACAATAAACTTCTAATTACGATTAAAATTTATCACAACATTCGCTCCCGAAAATGCCCCTGTATTAAAATTGACAGTTTCGCGGCTCTGCGAAGCGAAATTTTGCATCAAAACTACAAGGTTTACAACTACAAAAATTTTGCATCAAAACTACAAGGTTTACAACTTCTGCCTCCGAAAGATTTGCGAACCGTTTTTTTGGTGGCTCCATCTCGCTTTGAATGAAAAAGTCAAAAAGCTACGCGCGACCGCCAAATTTCCCGCTTTTTTTCCCCGCTCAAACGCGACGCGCGAAAGCAATATTCCCCGACCAGTCAATAATTTTCCAATTATTGACTGATCGGGGAATATTTGATTTGTACTTCACCACGTGACCTTGATTTAGCCAATAAGAGCGCGCGCTCGGTTGGAGTGAGCACGTGCTATATAACAATGGAAATTATTCCCTTTTCCCAATAAGAAAATGCATTCTTGAGGATGGGAAATGATCGCCCGTTAAAAATTGGGGCAATCGCATCAAATTGTGCAAGCCACAAAACCCGGAGCATTCTCGTAATAGCTTACTAGTTACACCATATTTAAAATTGTGGACCGAAATTCTCTTTCAAAATAGGCGCCTAGGAAGGAAACAGAACGTTTTAAAAGAGCAATTGACTTTGCCTGTCGGCAACAATTTAAAACGTACGGCAACTTCGCTAAACAAAGCACACGCCAAATCTACAAAAACCTTTCGCCGACGAACAAAAGTAGTCATGTCATTTGGTCAACCACAAGTTTTGTGTCTTGTCACCTTAAATATATTTTCAAAAACCTTTACTTCGGGTCCTTGCAGTCGTTTCCTAGTACTTTGTCACCCAAAATTGAGACGAGGCTTCGGTAAAATGCAGACATAATTACAAGGTATGCAAACTTACAGTTCGTATAAGGAGCTTATCTTTGGCAGTTTTGCGAGAGTTAATCGCACTTTTATCGCAAAGAGAAAATTCAAATAGAGTTACCCTATAATCCATGAATATTGATATCAGGGGAAGATGGCGATTTAAAGTAGCCATGGAGTAAGTATTTCAGAATGAGCTTTCTTCGATCCTTGTGCTACTTTTACACTGCGCGTGCAATTCACTACGCAACAATTACTTAAAACGAGGATCGAAAAGACACAATTCGATGGAATGTCGTTTGATTTAGAGCCTGTAAAATAGCTCTAGGCTAGATGCCAACATGCTATTGCAAAAATACCGGCTTCTGCAAACTGTCATGGTTTTGAGTAATTAAGGAAACTAATTAAAACTTGGCTTTTGCAAGAATCACGTTTATGAGTTTATGATACGCTTGAAACAACCTTCCGCGAGCAACCAATGTCTTTCAGCTCCACTAGTCAACAATATCAATAGAAATTATCATACGCTCAAAAGTACTTCGTTATTGCAATCAAACTACTCACGAAATAGCACAAAAAATGACGCCCAGAAAACACGTGGTTTGAAATAACAAAGTCTGAACTGCAGAACTGAAAATGCAAACAGGGGAACAATTCGCGTTGCACTTCCGAGCTGTTTTTTTGCGGATTGTAATTTGTTCTCCGAACATAAGGTTCGGACTATGTTTACTAAATTTAAGAACAAGTGTACCCGAATAATCAAGGCGTTGTTCAAGGTCATTGAGGACCAAGAATGATCTTCAAATCGCACAGCACTCACCTGGAAGTATTATAACACAAAAGAGAAAAATATAGAGATACAGCTTGTACGGGTTAATGCCTTCTTTTTCTCTACGCTCCATTTCGTTCCTCTAGGCTCTTAGCTTATCTTCCCATCTTGTTTGTTTGTAGCTTACTTAGGGCTCTAGCCGAAGTGGTTGCTGGAGTGATGTATAAGCGCGCTGACAATTTAGCCAAGCGTGTGTTCACTTACTGACGTAATTAAGTAATCCATTTGGTCAACCGATGTCGTAGAAAAAGAGTCATGTTTTTGTTAGTGGCTTAATTAAGGGCAAGTTCACTAAAGTGTCGGCTTGTGGCTTACCCTCCAGTGTAAGGGGTAGGAGAGAAGAGCTCTGGGTACTAGTACACAGATGGAATGTAAGAGAGAGAAAGCGCAAAGGAATTTATGTGTATAAGTGCTTCCAAGGATAACAGAGAAGCAAAGATAAGCCGCCCTTTTTATATACATTTTATGAGAACGATTTGATAGTTGACTTTTAAAGAACACCTCTACCCTTAGCACACTCAGGCAACTCTATTATAGCTTTATTTACCCTTATATTACCTATGGCCTTATGAGCTGGGGAACTGCATGCCAACTCGCCTTAAATCTGTAAAGTTCAAAATGAACAAATGTATAAAATCCATCTTTTTGCTTCCAGAAGAGAAAATGCATCCAAATATTATAAGCGTTTAGAAATTCATAACCTTGATAGCATGTTCAACATTAAAATAGTTTCTCTCATATATCAAATCAAACATTTTCCAAATCAAACCCCAACTGCCCTCCAATAACTTGATTGTCCCGGCCTCAGAAATACATAAATATTATACCCGATATGCCTCTAAAGGAAATTTATACAGACCAGCTTCCAGAACAAACTATGGACTCTCACGCTTTCAAACAATTGCAAGTAGAATCTGGGAGATGGTCCCTTACAACATTAAGATTACGCCATTTAAAATTTTTGTTTCTCATTATAAAAAGCACCTCCTTCACAGCCAAAATTATTAATTTCTTCTTTTTTTCTTTACACAAACAATGAATACTGATAAAAGTAAATAAATGACAAAATATGCAAAAAAAACTACACTAAACTATTTTTATTATTTCTATGTAGGTAAGCTTATGTAATTGTAATTAGTCTCTCTATTTTCAGTGGTAGTGACCATCTCGAAAGCCATGCGCTACTATGGTCACTACGCACTTTGCTTTTGTTTCTATTCATTCTAAATCTTTATTATAGTTGATTTCTTTTTGTAGTGTATAACCTTGTTTGTTGTAATATAATATGTGCTAATAAACTGAACTGAACTGAACTCAAAAACGGAATATTTCAGGCTGGCACGAAGCCTGTCCCACTTTCTGCCTTTTCATTTTTAGTTTTGACAAATAAAAGTCACATCTCAAAAGTAATGTTTGAAGTGTAGTAAATCAGGTTGTGTAAAATGCCCTTTTAATTTAATTTGTTTGGACTTTCAAAACCGTTTGAGCTTCAAATTCAGTTTGAAACCTGAAAACATTTCATTGGTCTGGCGTCAAAACGTGAAACTTGACGAAAAAGAGTGCTTTGTCATGTTTTCTTTTCGCCCTCTTTATTTGTAAAAGGCTAACGCCAGACCAGTTCCACATCTTTCAACATTTGTTGAACGCGCTATGTCGAACAGTGGTGAGCCAAGATGTTGAATTCGTTTGGCGGTCATTCCGGAATTGGACGGTATGCATTTTTAAACGACGTCGAACGTGTTTCAATGCACGTTCACATCAACGACAACGTTCAACAACGTTTAACCTGGTTTTTTACCCCGGCCTTTGGAAATGCGCGTTCAACAAATGTTTAAGGGTTGGATCCATTCTCGTACGCAGAGCTCCTCTGCAGAAACCCATCAATGGGAAAAGCTGAATTTCCAACGGCACATATATGGGAACATGTGGGAAGTGTTCAGAATTCACATGGATATCCATGGGAAATCCGAACACTTCCCATTTTTCTATCATGGGATATTAAGCTTTTCCCAAGGATGGGTTTCTGCAGAGCTCTTTCTTTCAACATTCTCGAACCCAGAGCTCCCCGGCTCGTAACCTCGCGGGGGAGGCTCTGGTGACAGCCACTGACGCATGCGCGAGATTTTTAAAATACAGAGCCTCTTAGAGAAAAAGCTTTCAGCGCATGCTCCAACGCTCAAAATCAACCTACATCTACAAATGGGGGGCCTTGCAACGGGGGTTACCCATCATGCAAGACAACCAATCAGCGACGGCCCTCAAATGGATGTTCCCAGAGCCTCCCCTGCGAGCAGACGAGCTGGGGAGCTCTGAGTACGAGAATGTTCTCTCAACGGCTATGTATATCAAATCTCGCGCATGCGTCAGTGCAGAGCCTCTCCCGCCCCATTCTCGTACCCAGAGCTCCCCGGCTCGTCACCTCACGGGGAGGCTCTGATGACATCCACCGACGCATGCGTAAAAGAAAATGGTGGTTTTATGCCTCACAATTACTTTTAGGGCGTTCAAGTCGAAGGCATAGGTTGAACAGACGACTAGGAAACGAATGTCAGTGGTTTTTAACAGACACGTTTCTATAAAGCGAGATTAAGCTACTTTTATGTACGCGTGCGCGCCAAGTTAGCCTATCAGCGAAGGCCCTCAAATGGATGTCACCAGAGCCTCCTCTGCGAGGCGACGAGCCGGGGAGCTCTGGGTTCGAGAATGCTCCCGCCCGCGAGGTGACGAGCCGGGGAGCTCTGGATTCGAGAAACACGTGGATCAAGGGAAGCACAGGTTTGTCTGAATTAGGTCTAAGCCGTTCTGCTCTGGCTGCTAGGGATTTGTCTCTTCTACTTGGGTCGCATTTCGATCTTGTGTTCATCGTGGTGGAAATGATTCGTCATTTCTCTTGTGTTTCACGTCTTTCGGATGAGACAATTAACCTCGAGGTCCTGTTTCTCCAATATCAGCGGAAGGCTAGAAGATCGAGACGTAAATAAATGCTGAGCTGGTTTGTTAGTCCTGTCATTATATACGAGTCATCCATCAAGGCTATATTTCAAGTTGACTTTTATTAGTTGTCTAATATTGAATACCCTAAATCATTTGTACAGTTGTTTAGCCAATATAGAAAAATCAAGAGAACAAAGTACAACTGAATGCAATATACGGCTGATTGAGTCTATTATATTTTTCTATTGAATAAAATAATTTTGATAATAAAATGCTAATACGAATTTTGTTGTTTTGACATGGGAGGGAATGTACTACAATAACCCCCACAGTGCGTTTAATAAGAGCTGTCACAAAATGATTAAAAAGTGCTTGAAACATCAAGAGGGCAGAGCACATATAAAATCAAGTATTGAAAAAGTTATAACTACGCTTTTCGCGCGACCCTACATATTGCTTCATACATATCAGTACATGCTCTAGACCCTCAGAAAATTTGAAAGAACACGTTACAGCTCTCAGACGTCAGTCCAAGGCGAAAAATACACTGCAATATAACAAAACAATGTAAAACAAGAAACCCCACGGCGTCATATCACTTCCGGCGGAAGCGGAAGTAGTTATTGGCTTCTGCGCGGTGACGACAGTCGGCCGAGGTGCCTTGTCTCCGCGTGCGTATTTATCGCCCTCAGAATTCGTGGGATCCTCTGAGGGTAATTCAACTGTAGTCGTCGTTAATTTCTCCAAGCCCTCATTATTGCAGTTGCTTCCAAAACAGCAAGATACTTTACAATTGGAGAGCATTCCGGTGTGGTTTGCGTTCGCGCATAACATTTTCTCAGAACAGTAATGGGCAGAGCTACAGTTCCGCATCTCTTGATGCATCACGTGACCAACCCAGGAGTCTTTGCAGTCATCATGATGGTGATACAGCGATCCTGAGGTAGGTTGGTCAGCGGATCTACGCCACAGGTTTGCTTTATGGGAATGTCACAAGTTATGGGGGGTCTCTCTCCGGTTGGGTGATGTTTGAGCATGCGTAGCACGACAAGGCGGGCCCTGTGAATAAATAAATCAATTTATAGCGTCATTGCATGCGTAGATGTTAACGTTAACAATAACTAAGGACTGGTTGCACAGGGAATTTCTGCAGAAACACATCAATGGGAAAAGCTGAATTCCCAAGGCACACGCATGGGAAGTGTTAGGAATTCACATGGATAGCCGTGGGAAATCCGAACACTTTCCATTCTTCTACCATGGGAAATTCAGTTTTACATGGATGGGTTACTGCGAAAATTCCAGGCATTTTACCGTGGGGGCTCGTTTGTGTTCTCGTTGATATTCTTCCTAAAGGGGGATCATTTGGGGTCGTCATATTCTTACCTATCGGCCCAGACTGCCTAGCCTGACACGACACAGGGGGTCCACGCCATTATTACACAGATCCCCCTCACAGCACAGATCCCCCTGTGTGACTAGGACTCTCTTTAAGGCATTTTACCGAGGGAGTTCGTAGTGTGCTCGTTGATATTCTTCCTAAAGGGGGATCATTTGGGGTCGTCATATTCTTACCTATGGGCCCAGACTGCCTAGCCTGACGCGGCACAGGGGGGTCCACGCCATTATTACACAGATCCCCCTCACAGCACAGATCCCCCTGTGTGACAAGGGCTCTTTAAGGCATTTTACCGAGGGGGTCATTTGGGGTCGTCATATTCTTACCTATTGGCCCAGACTGCCTAGCCTGTCGCGGCACAGGGGGGTCCACGCCATTGTTACACAGATCCCCCTCACAGCAGCTGGTCTCACAGTGCTTAACGTGCTGCATTCCCTTGCCGCGAGCCTCCTCACAGAGGGAGGTCGAGTCGCAATGTAGGTAATGCGAGCACCCCCTGTACTCCTGGTGTATAAACATGCCTTTTATAGGTTCTGCTGTGATTCTAGAAATATGAAATGGTCAAATAGGCGCGTTAGTAACCACTTTGCGATGTTTAGTGCCCAGGGGGACTCCCATATTGGTCGGGCGGGAGTGCTCGCTGTATCTTTTAGTGGTTAAAATCGTAGCCTGATGTTGTATCTTTAAGGGGGTAAAAATATCAAAGCCAGGAAATTTTGGGATCTGTTATTTTTAGGGTGCCAAATCAAGCAACTTTGCTCTTCAATGAAGTGATTTGAATAGCTGTAAAACATTTGTCAGTTTTGTGGCGCTGTATCAGGTGTTGGGAGAAGATGAATTGACATTTTCCGTGTTTGTGAATGGTATCATTTAGGGTTAATCTGAAGCTTGGCCACACACTCATTTTGGTATCTTTTAGGGGTCAAATTCGTTTTTCGCTACGATGAGCGTCCCCGTCTTAAGAATACGGGAGTCCCTCCCCGGGATTCAGTATATCCTATTGCGTTCGAGAAACGTTATTCAAGTTGTGTATTGACCATCGTATTGACCTGAAAGGAGACCAGATATAGACAACGAAATGAGCAAGATTTAGGAAAGTGCAATGAAGCTATCTCTAATGGGCCAGAAAGGGTAAAATGTTATTATCTGAATAGCTTTCTAAAGTGTTGAATCACTGAAAAATGTAACTTGCGATAAGGGATTTGGTTTTCGTTTTAGCATTTTTTATTTCTCCTGAGACATGGAGCAGTTATTTTCTCTCTTGAAGATAGATATTGCAATCTAGTAAAAAAATGTTTTTCACCTTTCAATGTACATTTTTGGGGCTTGTACGTGCGCCGTCTTGTAAAATACCTAAAGCAACAAAAGTCTCACGCACGGCGCACACTGAAGATAGCGCGTTACATGCACGACTGCGAAAGTCATTACGGACTTTACGCTGCAACAACGGTAATGATACACTTTATTACAAAGCACAAAGCGTGCACGTGCGAATACATAAAGTCAAATGCATTTTAACCGTTTTTCTTCTGAACTAGGACGTTCCTGCCATGTTTTACGCTCTGGCAAGAACGGGAACGTGGATGACGATTTTGTTCCATTTTAGCCTTTGATATGATTTAGTTCAACTCCCGGCCGGGCAGATGAAAGTCTTTCTTTCTGTTCGGGCCGTGGTTGAAGTTGAACTTTGTTCTACTGTGTTTCTAGACAACAAACCACGGCCCCCTCTCGCCTTCATTACACTCCCCAGTTTCAAAGAAAAAAACGTCAAAGAAACACTTAGGGCGTAATAACCCTCTAATAGTGACCACCCTCAGTGTCTGTACCAGTGAGACCCAGCGTAACTCAGGATCCGAGTTGCAAGTTTGGGGAGTTTTGGGAAGTCAGCCTCAAAGGCAACCTCAGACATTTACATTCACACATGTAAACGAGTTAAACAAGATTAGTGATACATCATTCCTGTTTCCGTTGTCGTAGTTTAACTGCCTATTACCTCTGGGTGATGCAGCGATCAGGATGGACGAGGGAGCCTGGTTCCCGTCCACACGTGACTGGTTCAGGTGGGCACATGTGGGACTTCCCATGGTCGCGTTCGTACACATGTACGAGTAGCACTTCAGGGCATCGCCTGGTGAACAGGAAATCACAAGAAAATTTATGATGATCCTAAGGATGAGTGAAGATGTGGGATGACCATGTAGAAGTGATGGGTATGAGGACGAAGATTAAGGTAAAGGTGAATATTTGGATGAGAAGACATTGATGAGGATTAGGCTAAAGGGGAGAGGACAAGGACGACGGCGATTATGAGGCTGTGGTTGGGAGGACAAGGTTGGTGAGGATGAGGGTGAGAGGGCAAGAATGAAAGGTGGGTATGAGGACGAAGATGAAGGTGAATATTTGTGTGAGAGGACATGGATGAAGATTAGGCTAATGGTGGGTGGACAAGGATGACGGCGATCATGAGGCTGAGGTTGGGAGGATGAGGGTGAGAGGACAAGAATTGATGGTGAGGGTGGGGCCAAGGAAAAGGTGAATGTTCCAGGACAAGGATGAGGACGAGGATGAGAATGGATAACATGGATATCTTGGACATGATGGGATTAGACTGAGGATGAGGATGAAGATGTGTAAGAAGACAAACGTGAGGACGAGGGTGAGATGACAAGGACGAGGATGAAGGAGAGAGTGAAGGTTTGGGCGAGAGGAAATGGATGAAGACGATAATGAGGGTGAGAGGACGAGGATGAAGGTGAAAGGACACGGATAAAGATGATGGGTGAGAGGAGAGGAATGAACGATGAGGTTGGGAACGATGGAAAAGGAAAAGGGCGGCTGTGAAAATACAAGGACAGTGATGAGAATGAGGGAAGATTGACATCTTGGCACGAATGGGATGATAATTTTGAAGGAGGATGGGGATGAAGGCAAGGATGTGTATGAGGATGAGAAAGAAATGACATTAAAGTTGGGGCGAGGATGAGGTCGAAGGGCGATGACAAGGGTGAGGGGATGGCAGGAATATGAGAAAGATGGCTATCCGTTGGATATAAAGGAGGTCGAGAATGGGAATGGGCAGGAGGATAAAGGTCAAGGAGAATCAGGTAGAAACAAGGACAAGGGTGGGATGGCCAGGAAAAGAGAGATGAGATTGAGGATGGTGATATTGGGGATGTCGATTAAGATTAGTTTGAGAGTGAAAGCCAGATTAAAGTGAGGTTGGTGTTCAGGAGAGTAAGGAAGAAGAGGATGAGGATAAGGATAATGGAAAAGTGTTATGAATTGCAAGGTTTGGAATTAGGGTAGAGAGGATCATCAGATCACTGGATGACAATGAGAACCAACATGAGGATGAGGATGAATATTTTTTAGATGATAACGTTGTTGATGATGATGTTGATGTTGTTGATGAATGCTGTTTTATGATGAAGATCTTGTGGGGATGAGGAAATGATGGATGATGATATGATTATGAGTATAACCAATAATATAAGGAGGATGAGAAGAATGAGAATTACGATGGAGGACGAGGATAAGGATGAGGATGGCAACGAAGACGAAATGAAAGGTTGTAGATCACAAGGATAACAGTTGTTGATCACAAGGATAACCAATATAATCAAATATGAGATTGATGTAGCGTTCTCAGATTTTGACTCGAAATTATATCCTTAGTTCTGGAGCGGCAATGTTTTAATATAAAAAGTGCTAGGAGGGCGTGCATTATCTGTCAAATTGTTTTGCATTGTGACGTTCTTTGTCTCTTAATTTATTAAATGTAATGGGTTTTTGAAAAGGTTTACTTTCTCGCTACTGGTAAGCAAGGCAACCAATCAGATTGTAGAGTTCGTGATAGTATGCTATTGGGTTTTTATTGACACGCATCGAAAATACAGCCAATCAGGATGTTTGTTCCGGGCACTTCGCATTAAAATCCAAGATATCGCCCTTTCTTTTCATGGTATAAAATAGTTACGTGTGTTGAATGTTGTACTTGTCTCTCTTGTATTTTTTTTTTGTTGGCATGCACTCTAGGGAATAGAAGTGATGCGTGGGATATTCAGGTATAGCACTTGAAAGCATTGTACAAGTACTCTTCTATATACAGAAAACTGCTCGCGTGAACGACGTACTTGGCGCCTAAATAATGTGGCTGACTTTCGCCAAACGTCCAAACGGAGATAGGTTCCAAAAAGAACTTATTCTATGAACACAAACTGCTTTCGCTTTAAGTTCGTGCCTACTCCAGGGGACCAGTTTTGCAAACGCTAGAAAATTAAATACATGATTACAAATTCGGGTCATAGAACATTTTGTCTTCCCAAATCAAAGTCTTGTTATTTTAACGAAAATTACAACAACAAATCAACGGCTAACCCCAGCGATCCCATTGCTAACTCCTCTTCTGCATTTTCAAGTAAACACCTTTTTGTTGGATTTCTTTTTCTTTTGAAAGGTTGCACTGAGTCATAAAGTGATTAGTAGTAGGTCTATGAAACTCAGTAGACGCCAGTGAAAAGTCACCTACCTCGATTAGCGAATATCAGTGGTACCAACACGACTAAAAACAACATAAACCTATCACCGGAAGCCATTTCCAAACAAAACTTCCCTGCTGACTTCGTGCCGTTGAAGAAGGCGAACACGACGTCGCCCTATTTACTTTCACTTTGTGATTAACAAAACACAATTATTGAATGGAAACTCAATTTTTTATCCCAATAGTGGTTTTGAAATGCCTAAGGTCTCTGTGAATCGATGCATACTAATGAGCGCGAACTCATGGAAAACGAGGTCTCAATGGGAGAAAAGATGCGAACACAGTCGTCATTATCAGTCTCATTTGGAAAGGTTCGTAAACCATAGTAATTTTATATTGAGATTTTAAAAATGGATTTTCTCAATGTTTTGAGTTTTGTTTCAACAATGTGTCTTCAAGCCGGCGTGGAGTCCAAACCACATTCGTATACCACGTAACCACACATCAGGCCACAGAGAATACACCCTAACATCGGGGTACCAGTGAATTCAATGGAGCGATAACCACATACTTGTTATTGCTATTATCTGTAAGAATTATATGCTGGCTTCCTTTGATGCTTTCAGTTAATACTAAATCCTTGAATGGCACGTGAAAAACCACAATATAATTCATTTGACTGAAGTAGTTAGCGACAACAAAAAGCAATCATGTACATACGTTTTCTCGCCTAGCCAATGTTATGAAGCCAGCAATAGGCCAGGTTCGAATTACGCTCCAATGCTCACAAGACAAAAGCTTCAAATCGAGGCTTTCTCCAAGTTCTAATACATTTACAGTAATTTCAGAAGAAAGCCTCGACTTGAGGTTATTGTTTGTAGGCATTGGAGCGTAATTCGAACATGGCCTATTTCCGCCATTTTTTATGCCATAGAAATCCAACCACGGGCTCCCTGTGGTTACTCTAATCCTACAATGAAACTTTATTATAGCGCTGTTCACGCTGACGTCATCCATTGTTATTAATGTGCCAACCAGAGATCGATTGGTTCACAGAACAAAGGGCGCTATTCAATCTACGGTTGGCACATTAGCATTACAATGGCAATGTTGATAAACAGTGAATAGCGCTATAGACTCAACAATGATGTATTAATTATTACAAGGCACCAGTAAACTTATCTATCTGTCTAATGCAAAGCTGGCAGGTAAATAATCAAAACGTAAATAATCAAATCAAAACGGCTGATGGAAAGAGAATCTCAGAACACGGAACAGAACAGAAATAGTTATTCAGGGTAGCCCTTTCAGATTGAATCAATTGCAGGTATAAAGACAGACAGAGTTTATTATTTAATAGAGAGCTGTATTTAAGCAATAAAAGTACTTTCCGTGTGCTCCCTGCTTTCTTACAAACACGAGGGGGATGTTGGAAGAACTGCGCGGCGAGTGTCTTTCAAGTTTTATCAGTTCGACCAACATTCCCCGAGTGTTTGTAAGAAACCAGAGAGCACGCAGAAAGTATTTTTATTGCTTTTAGAAAATAACATACGCACGCGCGACATCGTGTTTCTCAGGTCTCTTACAAACACGCTTTTTAACCAATCAGAATGCGCACATTCACAATAAAACATAGGTGTTATTTTCTAAATCATGTTAATACTTGATTAATAATTTCAGAAACATATAACTTAGTTAAAACATTTAACGGCGAACCAAGCTGTGGATTATTCGTGGTGAGATTATGACCATATTTGGTCAATAATGAACTCTCGCCTGCTTTCCCAGGCAGGTTTTCTTTTCACAATATTTCATTTTTTGCTCAAATAAAGTAGAGCAACAGTGGTAAGTGATGGTATACTAACATAACATCTTGAAGTCTTGAAACAAAATCTTTTCAAAATATGTTCAATTGTTTATTCTGCGAATATTCCGCAGCTTCGTACTAAAGCAAAGTTTATGTTTGTAACACGTTTCAACTCGCTTATATGTTTCTGATATAATATTTGCTGGAGGAAATTTGAAAGTTTTCATCCCATGTTTTCACTATCCGCCCCCCCCCCCCCCCCCAACCAAAATTCAGCCAGTCAGCTCGACTTGACGTATTTCCCCATAATTGAACATTCTTTGTAAAAAGTAAGCCACAATACGAAGTTTTGAAAATCATATCGGAGCCAGTTTTCAAGAAATGCCGTTAAAGTACAATTTTGCTATGTAGAAGTATTGAATACTGGATTCCATTATCTATGATAAATATTGTATCAATATATTGTGTGATAAAGGCATATACAAAGAGTACATAGGATTTAATTTAAATTGACCTGTGTTTGTCAGCTTCGCGCGAAGGGTCCTTACTTCCCCCCAAGCGGAGGGCTAAGAGGTGGATGCGCCCAAGACCCCACAAGCGAAGGGAAAGGCCCTGGGATCGAGGTTGGTGGATGCGCGCGCGGATGAATTGCAGGAAATTGAAATCACATCATATATGATCAGTTTATTGGATTTATTATAAAAATTATTTAACTTAACACAGTAATTATACAATGGGATTATACCAATTATGAGCTCGATCTTGCTTATACAAAGTTACGAGGATATAAATGGATAGATCGAGGGGAGGATACTAATTCGTCGATCAGTTTGTATCAGCCAACTGGTGTGCCTACACGTAGATCACTTTCCAGTAGTGAATCGAAAAAAGAAAGTTGAGACATCCCGAGCTTTAATTTTCAGCTGTCTTTCCCGGCCAGTGACTCTTACGAAAAAAAAAAAACGGCTGAAAGGCCGCCTCCTGCGTGATTCGCATAGAGGAACGCGGGCTACCTGTGTAGGTATTTCCGGGCTCCGACGGGGGCTCCTGGGGACCAAAACAAAGATGGCGGCCTACACGAACGCGAACAGCGTTCTCTCCCTCCAAACGGCAAGAGATAATCAAGGAAAACATCTCGAATTCCAAATATGGTAAGTAGAAATTTAAGAAAACGACACATTTCGAGATAGTTTCATTCAACGGAAACTCTTGATATGCACGCAATTCTGGACACGCTTTTGAAAGTCGGCATTCACTGTAGTTCTTGTGGGTCAATTCTGGATTCTTGGACAATGTCATCAACCGGGGTGTGTGGATAAAAATGGAAGGCCTTGAGTGTCGGAGTGTATTAACAATTTAAATTATACATACTCAATACTGCAGCTTTGAAAGTCTACAACTTTTTCAATAGATTTCGCTGTTTTTGACTCCCTGATACATAGCTGTCAACTGGTGGGTGTCACAAGATTTTGAGGCCTGTCACCCGCATGATGTTTGCGAAAATTTCCATACATTTACTGTATATCACGTTCATTTTCACTCTCAGGATTTTTTCATGCATTTTCTGTATTATTTGCCATGCGAGGGGAATCTCAAGATTTTGACAAAGCTGGGTTGACAGGTATTCTAATAGCATAACTGTCAACTCTCCTGCATGGGAGTGGGAGTCTCAAGATTTTTAAGCCTTCAAGGTTTGCTTCATTCTCATACATTTACTATATTTCTCCCGCATAACATCCTTGGACGTATTACATATTTCTTGCATTTTCTATATTCTCAAGATTTCTGTGCCCTTGGGTCCATTGACAGCTATGTGACAGGATTGTCATTTATTACTTTTTATTGTACTTTTTATTTTTATTTTATTATATAATAGACAGAACACTACATCACTCATGAGATAAATTTTCAACACTCAAAGATAAATTCATATCTCAGTGTAGCCATGTAATATCCTCTATTTATTTGTGTGTTTCAGAAATTATCCATAACCCCCCCACGGAAGGGATTGAAAATTCCGGGGGTGGGGGGTCAATTTTTCTTCTGAAATTCCAGAGGGGTGGGGGGTCACTTTTCAACACCCTTCCGTCGGAGGTGTATGGATATTTTTGGAACCACACAATGATTATCAGAATTTCGGACGCAAAAAATTATTAATTAATGTTAGATCCAATCTATCATTTTTTCACAAAAAAGTTTATATATAAACAGAATATACATGGGTGCTTGGAGATATTAAATTGATCTTCTCATGTGTTGGCTGCGATCATTTGTGAGATATCAAAAACACTCACCCACTACACCCCCCCCCCCATGTCCCCCCCCCCCCTGTGCTGATACGCATTAGATTAACCAAGAGTCTACTACTAAGAGTGTTGATCTGCTAATACATTTGCCACCCACACCACTGAATGCTATTTATAGATCAAGAAAGTGCTGTCGTTTTTTATGGCAAAATCCATGTGGGCTGCCTGTTGTGTTCAAATCGCGTCTCAGGCCCTCGGCGGGGGGCAAAAACAAAATGGCGACCAAGAGAATGATGTTTCTCGAGTATCTGCAAATTTTGGCAAAATTTCCTGCTTTTGTCGCTGAGATATGAGGAAAAGTACTTACAGACCTTCCAAATAAGGTAAGGGGGAATTTCCTAATAGGAAGTTTTGCAACGTCGGCAAAACGGCAGTTTTTTGGCAAAATTTTCTTGATACTTATGTAGTTTTCTACTGAAACCTTGTTGTAGTATATAGAATTCAATCTTGACTATTCCAAATAAGGTTATATTCTCTTTATCATCTTTCTGACGATAATTTAGAACCGAAGTAAAAGATTTTGCTGAAAAGCGAAAAGTATTAGCTAGTTGTCATAATGGCAACAACTGCCACTCCAGGGGTGCAAATGGTAAATGTGAGACAGCAAGATCAAGCCTAAAAAATCGAGATCGAGATGATATATATTGCTTCTCATACATTATCTGTATTTTGCGTTAATTTGTTAGAAAACGAGATTGCGAGACAAGCTCTTTAAAAATCTGAGATTTGAGATTCACTAAGAATTTTGAGAGATTCTGTAATTTCGGAACGACCATTCGCCACCCCTTATTATGGACTCCTGACTAAATCTTGTATGGGACGAGTCTGGATTTTAAAAATGGCTCCTATCTTGCGTGTGGAGGATATGTGCAGTTTATCTTGGTGTATTACAACCTGTTATCCGTTTACCATCATACATGGTGAGGAATATGACTTATATGTACTGTTACTTACGTTATAAAACTTTTAAAGGTGGCTGTCGATAAGTCAAAGTGCAAGAAAACGTGCAAGGAACATTTTAAGAGTGGAGCTTGAGGCTGGGATGTTAATGGGGTCTGTCTGTCTGTCTGCCTTGTCTATCTGTGTGTCTATCCATCTGTGAGGGTCTGTCTGTCTGTCTGCCTTGTCTATCTGTGTGTCTGTCCATCTGTGAGGGCCTGTCTGTCTGTCTGCCTTGTCTATCTGTGTGTCTGTCCATCTGTGAGGATCTGTCTGTCTGTCTATCTTGTCTATCCGTGTGCCTGTCCATCTGTGAGGGTCTGTCTGTCTGTCTGCCTGCCTTGTTTATCTGTGTCTGTCCATCTGTGAGGGTCTGTCTGTCTGTCTGCCATTGTGTCTGTATGTCATTTTGTCTGTCTGTCTGTCTGTCCATGTGTATCCATCTGTCTGTCAGTCTGCCTTGTCTATCACCTGGCTGTATTTGTCTGTATGTGATTGTGTTGTTGTTTGTTTGTCTGTCTGCCTGTGTTTATCTGTCTGTCTATGTCGGTCTGTCTTCCTGTCTATGTTTGCATATCTGTCTGTCTGTGTTTGTCTGTCTGTCTGTGTGTCCCTATGTCTTTCAGTCGTGGGCGTTTTCTGGGGCACATCAAATTTATCGACAACCCATACAAAGGCAATCCCTTTATGTGACACCTCATGCACAGTTTCAGTTAGAACATGCTCAGTAATGCAAAGATCACCGACGACGCTAGTGCCCAGGTGCTCGCCATGGCGATCCCAGCAGGCGCTTCAGTCGTGGGACCCATGACGTCAGGTTTAGCGGCAGTAGTCATGTTACCCAATGTAGTCCCTTGTGTAGTAGTCACCTTTGTATTCACCTCTGTAGCTGCTTCAGTTGTTGCCTCAGTGTTCGGCAGGGTGCTATTACTGCTAGTGGTCATGCCAGCTGGTCAAGTGAGAAAAAAATATGTAGTCCCAGGATTCCAATTGTTTTAGGATACTGTTTGAGTTATTTGTTTAATGGGAAGCTACTTACCTGTTTGTGAGATTGGGCAATTCCAGAAAATACATGTACCCGGGGGCAGGCGGCAGCAGTTGCATCCAGAATTTCCAAAATTCCCCCCCTCCCCCCATGCAGGCAGAATTCCGAGCTTGAAAACCCCCCTCCCATTCAGAATAAACAAATGCCGCCCGCGCCCGGGGTACATATATTTTCTAGAATTGCCCATTTTAAGCAACCATTGGATGAGGGTTTTTTCTGTGATATCCGAAATAATCATGTCGAGAAAAGTTTCGTCCAGGCCTGATATAAATCACAAAAACCGAATTCAATAATTGTTTTATAATACATGTTTAGCATAAAATCAAGAGAACAACATTCGTTCACTGAACGCAGTTTATTTTATGTTTCATGAAGAAAAGTTAGTGTGCGAGTAAATTCCACGAGGGAACCATTCAACTGCTCAAAGAAATAATGCTTTGCGCGCTAAAGAATTGGGGTGATTAGGGACACTTTTTCTTTCCCATAACTCCCTGCGTGTGATCCTCGGCTTTTCGCCATTTCCTCATGTTAGTTCTATAAATACTTTGTCACATGACGAGTGATAAATATTTTTTAAACCCATAGGAAAGAAAAATTATTTTCGGGGAAATGTTTCGAGGTTGAATTTTCTTTGCGCGCGGGTATAAATCTGTGCTTTTGTCAGCTTCAACTATTCCATTCCACGTTAATCCCACGCCAATCAACGCGCGCGTAAGAATTGAGCTATGGGGATTCTAAACTGAGTCTTACATAAATAGTAATTCTGTGAGCTGAGGCATACCTTGGGTTGTAGCCACTTGTGTAGTCATTTCAATTGTTGTAGCCTGTTGTGTAGTCATTCAGTTGTAGGGAGTGGTGGAAGGCTTGCTATTACAGTCATCCCCGATACAGCATGTGAAGTTACAAAACTCTGCACCGCTAATAAAAGCGCTACAGTTCCATCATCTTCCACGCAGGCGCGGTACCCGGCGCACCCCCTGTAGTAGGTGGCCACGCCCTTCACAGTACCCCATGCCATCGCGCAATAGCCTTGGCCTGAACAGCTCTGAGATGTGGCCGTGCACGAGGGGCCTTTAGCACATGTCAGGCACGCGGGGTACACTGAAAAAATGAACGAGATACTGCGCTATTGGGCAATTCCAGAAAATAAAGGTACCCCCCCCCCCCCCCCCCCCCCCAACACACACACACACACACGGGCGGCACTAGTTTTTGACCCAACCCCCCCCGGCACTAGTTTTTGACCCCATCCAGAATTTCCAGAATGGTTTACCCCCTATGCATATAGAATTCCGGGCAGGTTAGGGACCGGTCATTATTTATGTCGGAGAGGGGGGTGGAGGAGAAAATACCTGTTATCCAAAAAAATTCAAGAACCCCACCTGATAGCATTGATTGTTTTCGGGAGCCCCCCTCTGATAGACTGAAACATTTCAGGACCCCGCTTCAAACAGGTCCTGAAGGGGTCCAAATCCCATTTCTCAGTGTAAAAGTCTCGCAAGATCCCAGTCCTGAAGTTTTCCCAGTCAAAATTTTCAAAATCCCAGCGTTAAAAAGTGACTTTTAGACATGTGTACAGAGTGTTTGTATTGCAGTCGTAGGGTAAAATTTTAAAAGCAGTTCACAAATTTTTAAAGCCACTCTTTACAGAGATTGATATTTCATTGTTGGTTCAGTTAAAAGCAAATTGACCCATTTCTAGTTCTATTGGCCAAATCCCAGTGACTCCAATCCCATTTCCAAGCCTAACATAAGGTCTCCCACAATGGCTATCATGGCAAGTCACTAAAACCTCCCCCTCTTTTCTGAAGGAAGTATGTGGGTCTCTTACAATTCGATCAGGAGTGGCAAGCGCGTAGCGCGAGCCGAAATTTTTTTTAGACTTTTTGCTGATATAGACAAAATAATTGTTTCTCAAGACCCCCCCTTAACTGCCATTTTCGCCTTTCAAGACCCCCCTTGTGTTCGTTTAAAAAATTTCAGGGCCCCCCATTTTCACCTCCCCCCCCCCCTCCGACTTAAATAATGACCGGTCCCTTAAACCCCCTGAAAAACTGAAAAACCACCTCCCTTTGTGTTTAGTCCGCCATATTTTATTTGTGCTGGGAGATTAATTTCATGAAATCACGCAGCCCAGTGCAGAGACAAGAAATCCAGCATTCGGTTGAGCGTGGAATGCCTCTAGTTTGGTCGATAAGTTTGAACTTTCGTTTGGATAGTTTTATGTCTCAAAAAGCACGTTGTCATAACCGGTTCATGATGTTGTCAAGGAATGTCGCGACAAAGTATCAAAATCACGAGCTTTTCCTTGACAACATTGCGAACTCCATTTGACAACGTGATTTTTGAGACACAAAACTATCCAAACGAAACGTTCAAACTTATCGACTAAATTTTAGGCGTTCCACGCTCAACTGAATTCCGCAGTATTTCATTAGTTTTATACAAATAATAATAATAATAAAAATAAGTCTCAGATAACAAATGACATATCCTATGTTACACTGTATTAATATAGAGCGGTTTCCATATGATTGTACACTTCCCATTCTTGCGCCTTGGGAAATTCAGCTTTTCCCGTGTGTTTCTGCAGAAAGTCCCTGTGTTTGTGTTTGGTTTTGGGTTTTCCTGATTCTATGTCTGAATTCAAGTGCCGTGACGTGTTGTTTTGCACTCTGGTGCATCACGATCACCAGAGAAAGAGCTAGACACATGAAAAATTAAACTCTGATTCTACTGACTTTTTCTATCGTAGCTTGATATGATGAATTTATTAATCTAATAATCTATTATGTTGATAATTATTCATTTATTATAAATTACCAACTAAACGTAACGACGCGTATTTATTTACCAATTGTTTATTGATTGTATTCTTTATTGTTCTCTTATTTATTTCCTTTAACTTCTTTTTAATTTCATATTTTTCTAATATTTATATCTGATCATTTAGAAAGAATCAATTATCTGCTTTAGCGATGCAAACCAGTCCGTTTTATGGTGTTTTGATCAGCGAAACAGAAATGGCTAAAACACTCGCAAATATAAAACGCTGCTTGTCATGATAAACGGATATTCAACGTTGTAAAACATAACTCTTGGTGTACTAAAACATTGTTGCAGATATAAAAGCGATAGGAAATATGAATGGCTGACAATAAAGGCCTTTTGTTAAAAAACGCTACACACACCAGTCGAACACTAGGGCTGCAAATAAATTAAGTATCATCAAGCTATTCGACCTATTCAAGCTTGCATTTTATTGTGCTCCTCTGTACTCTTATAATTCGTGTTCTGCATAGGCTCAGCTCATAGAGAGTAGTTTTACGGTGTAAAACAGCTCTATTTATGTCGCTGAGTAGCAGCGTTGATTATCGTAAAACGAGTTTGAGTTTTGAAGGCGCGAAATCAATTGACACAATAATTTGCTGTCGCCTTCAACTAGAACTCTACCTCACCTGCGTTCTAGAATGGCCACTTATTTCGAGCTTACCTGCATGAAGAAAGCAAGAGATTACTGCAAAAGCCAGAAGCTCCTTCATGGCATTGGTGAGTGAAGAAAAAGTGCAGCCTTTTGTAGAGAGTCAGCGCCAAAATACGCTCCCACTATATTAGTCAATTTCGGGTGTAAACAATTAATTCCTGCTCAAAATACTAGGGCGCTGTCATTCAATTTGTTGCGGTTTTCAACCAGTAAGCTTGAAGCTTATCTGACATTTAACAATCTAGGGAACATGAATTTCTAATATGTATCTGATATGGGTATTGCTCGTATTTTTGGAGAAAACATAAACAAGAAAAGAAAGAGTGAAAATGATAAACATCGAATAAAGTCATGAGTTCTTTCATGAGCTGTGTTATGCTTTTCAGCGCCTTTGCGATGGAATATTTGTCACTTGAGGAATTGACCTCTGTTAACTCCCTAATTTGCCATACATGTTTCATTGTTTTTTTGGATGAAAAAAGTCAAGTATATAGGACTAGGGAGTCTACCTATTTGAAAGTTATTTGTCAATAAAGAAGTGAGTAAATGCTTAGTGAATGCTAGTTCAATTCTAGTAGCTGATATGTTGGATTACGAAAGTGCGCAGTTTACGTCAGCAAATGGCAAAGAGGTTTCCTCCAAAACACAAACACAAACCTGAAACTTTCCAGAATGTTCCTAGACTAACCCTCAGACATCTATGCGCATTGATTTATTCTCATTAATTAGCGGTTAAATGATCGATCGCAAATAAACGGTAGAGTATAAGCCAGAAATTAAATTCCTTATCTCTCTAGGAGGCCAACATTCTGTTAACCCTCGTAGCGAGTCTAGTCGGGGACAGACTAGAATAGAGCAAATCGAGAGAGAGCGGGCGATATACTTTCAAAAAACATTGCGTCGGCTACAGATTCAAATGTATTCCAGCTATATTGCAGGCGCGCGCTGCATGTCGGTAGATGTGGGACATTTGTCGAACGAACTGTTTAAAAAGCGCGCGCTGCATTCTGGTAGCTGTGGGACACGGCTTGGGCATTTCTGAATAAAGAAGAGCGCGCGCGCTTATAGCTGGAATCGTCCATTCGCGACAATTTTAAGGATTTCAGGGGAAAATCTCCTTACAAGAAAGGGCGGGAAGGACAAGAAAAGGCGGGAATTAGAAAGTTTCGGCCACCCATCACGAGGGTCCGTGAATGGTCCACGGCGAGCACCTCGATTTTTTATGCGAGGGCGAACATTTATACCCAATTCACACCAAAACCATGTTTAGTTAACCAAGGTTTAACTAGCAAAATGATCTTACTAGCTAAATGATCACTTAGTATAAGTAACGTGTACAGTACAGTGTATTCAGTTTTGTCCTTGGAACAGTCACATCTTGGGAGATCAGGATTTAAACCAGTTTAACTAAACCACCTTTAAACTAGTTTAAGCGGCGGTGTGAATGGGGTATTAGTCTTTGTTTGATGCGATCATTCGAGCATACTATAAAATACAATATGTGATCATTCTTCAAAATTTGCGTGATATTCGAGCATTGACTTAAAATTGCGAGCATGCATACCCAAAGTTCTGAGGACCGTGCATTAGGGGGCCCTAGCACGAGAGGGCAAGAAAAGACAAGTCTAGATGAGAAAAGAAACGTGTCAAAGGTGGGCCGGAAGAGGCACCGCGAGACAAGCCGAGAACGCCTGTCGAAGGTGGGCGGGAAGGGACAAGAAGAGACAAGTTAGCTTGATTTTCTTTCTAGAAAAAAAGGCTTAGCTTAAATCGTTTCTTGAAAATTCAAGCTTAGTTTCACACGGGGTAGTTGTGTTGAAGGTCTATAGTAAGTGGTACTGCGGTTATACTGCGGTCCGTACACCGCATCAGATCTACCCCCGCTTTAATTCAAAGATCATTGCGGTGTTGGTGATCTCATCTAAGTCTGGCATTTGTTGGCTGGTTTTATGCGCTGCCAATAGAACGATTTTATTCAATAGACTGTATTAATCAGACAGTGTCGGAGCTAGCTAATATCGCGCCCAGAGCCTTCGGTCGTGTGCCCAGCGGAAGGCGACGAGCGAAAGGGCTCTGGAGCATTCTCGTTCCCAGAGCCTCTCGGTCATCATGCCGACTGTCGGAGGCTCTGGACGCAAACGATACCGGAAGTCCTAGAATCTAGGACATCCGGTATTGGTAAGCATTTCTTCGGTTAGGCAAATTTCAAAAACGATGAGCGGGAATATCGGCCAATCAAAATCGGCCTACGATTGTCTGCCACCAGAGCCTGCGACAAACAACAACAGAGTAGGCTCTGGGAACGAGATTGGCTCTGGAGGAATCCAATTTCTTGAGCATGCGTAGTAGATAATAGGACCAAGGATTTTAGCGGTCGAAACAATTTCGTAGGCCGGCCCGTCATCTTTTGGCCAGCGGCAAGATTCAGGGCTCTGGGGGAATCGATTTTTTTAAAACCCAGATTCTGGGTTTCCGGTTTGATTGTAGTATGAAAGTTCGTTACGTTTTTGACCTACCACGCATGCTCACAAATCGGATTCCCCCAGAGGGCCCTGAATCTTGCCGCTGGCCAAAAGATGACGGGCTCTGGGTACGAGGTTGCGGTCGAAATGCAAATACAATCGAGCCCGAATGGACTCTGAGTGGCCAATGGGCTATTGAATCCGCTCCTATGAGGACTTCTCACTGGCACTTAGAATCTTTTAGAATTGTTTTTCCAACGCGCTGCTAACAAGCGCTCGAACCTGCTACCTTCTAATTACTACACCCTAACCACTACGCTAGGAGTGAATGCGCTAGTTTGAACAGCTCGTTTTATTCATTACGTATCCTCTTTGTATTAATCTTTAATAGGACGAGGCCGGCATACAGTATAAAAATATACTAAAACCATGTATTAACCCTTATCCCGACTAGTAGTCTTGATAGTCCAGATATTTTTAATGTTTTGAGGTCAATTTGTAGTAATAATGCTTTGTTTTGCCACGGTGGGCCTCATCAGGATTTCAACAAATAACAATAAAAAGTTGTTATTCATTTGTTAGTCATTTTGTGGAAATAATTTCAAGCTGCTTTTGTCAAGTCGTGCAAGTAATATATAGAGAATAATGTATGGGCGTGCGAAGATATGGAACTCTTCGATTGTTAAAATTTTGATATTTCACGAGTGTGCACATCGATCCCGCATTCCGCCAACTTTCTCGAAAATCCTGCACCCAAAATACAGAAAACATACTGGCAGCAATGCATCACATTTTGTTCACAAACGACTGGCCTAAGAATCCCGCATCCGGGGTCCGAATGTATAAGTATGGAAATCCCGAATCCCGTCAAGAAATTTTGCGTTTTCCCGAATCCCGCGCAGAATTTACGTCAGATCCCGGATCCCGCGGTTACCCTTCCAGTCAGAGCCTGGTTTAACGTCTCACAACACCAACTGAGATTCTTGTCTCATTTTAATGTTATTCGGTTATAGAGAAACAGTTTACTTCATGATAGTTCTTATCATATCCATAGTACAATGCAAAGCGATGTTTTTGCTAATCCATCTGTTTCTCAAATGCAATTTAGTGCGATTTCAATCATCAGTAACTACTTTGAATCACTAAAAAGGATGACAACTAAAGTAATAAATTTTGAGTTTATAGCCGGGGAGGGGGACTCCCATATTTTTGGGGCGGGGTGCTCGTCGTACCTTTTAGGGTTTAAAATCAGGCCTCTGGTACCTTTTAGGGGTAAATTCCAAAACGTGCAAATTTTTTCAGATAGGTACATGTTAGAGGTCCGTTCTAAATCAAGCAAGTCACACTTGTTGATAGCCTGAATTTCAGACGTATTTTCCCTCGTAAAAAATATGCGAGAAAATTACGAGGGAAAATATACCTTTTAGGAGTCAAAATCAACTAAGCGACGCCATGTTTGGTACCTTTTAGGGGTGAAATCGAAAGTTCCCGACGAGCACCCCCGCCCCAAAAATATGGGAGTCACCCCCCCCCCCCCCTCCCGGGGTTTATAGCAAGATGATTTTAGCAACGACTGTTAATTAGCCGCCATTTTAATTTTCGCTAGCTGACCACAGCCCCCGGGGTCATATATGAATGAATGCTCATATATTTTTCAACCTCACCAAGCTGCGGTACCCCAGCCACCCATGGTACCCCACTTCCATGCATGTGAACAGACCATAAAAGGCGCATGGTAATCAAAACATCAACATTTTCACATACCAATTATGAAAATAACTCATATTTAGTAAAGAATGCTTTTAACTTGATGTGATGAAAATTTGAGGTCATGCCGATGTAGGATTGCAAAGATATTCGCGGATTCTAACATTCTTGTCCCCAGACCCTCCTCGCTCCTCTGACCCCGCGGGGACTAGGCTCTGGTGACAGACACTGGCGCATGCGTATCAGAAAATGATACTTTTTATGCCCAACCTTGTTACCAGGGTCTCCTCGGTCAGTTTTCAAAATGGCGGGTCGTGCCAGAGGAGACCCTGGCAAAGGCTGCGCCACGTGACTTTGAAGGGACCACAGGAAACCCAAATCGTATAAAAACATGGCGACGATCAGCGTGAAAGACTAAGACGGGTGAAAATGAAGAATAACATGCAGAATTATTTTTCTCCAGGCGTGAAAACGTTTAACGGTTCAAGAGAAAACGATAAGACATATTCTATCTCTTATTCAAATCCAAACCGCTACTCGTTGAATGGAAGAATTTCAGGTCTCAGGTCATTAAAAGCATGATCAGCACGGCGCTTTAAGCTTATTTACTAAAATTTAGATCGTTCATAGGGACTCATAGGGAGCCGAAGCTCACGATCCGTACAGAGCGAAATATATTCGGAATTGAGTTCTTAGAAATCCATTCAACGAGTAGTGGTTTGATTTGAATTAGAGATAGAAAATATGTCTTATCGTTTTCTATTTTACCGTTAAACCAGTCAAAACGTTTTCACGCCTGGAGAAAAAAGATTTTGCATGTTATTCTTCATTTTCATCCGTCTTCTTTCACGCTGATCGTCGCCATGTTTTTATACGATTTGGGTTTCCTGTGGTCCCTTCAAAGTCACGTGGCGCAGCCTTTGCCAGGGTCTCCTCTGTTACGACCCGCCATTTTGAAAACTGACCGAGGAGACCCTGGGAACGAGGTTGTTTTATGCCTTAAATCATTCTCGTACCCAGAGCTCCCCGGCTCGTCACTTCGCAGGGGAGGCTCTGGTGGCGGCCATTTGAGGGCCTTCGCTGATTGGCTGATTTTGAATGTTGGAGCATGCGCTGAAAGGTCTTTCTCTCTGCATTCTCGTACCTAGAGCTCCCCGGCTCGTCGGGGTGGCTCTGGGGACATCCATTTGAGGTCCGTCGCTGATTGGTTGATTTTGAGCCTTGGAGCATGCGCTGAAAGGTCTTTCTCTCAGCGGCTCTGTATTAAATCTCGCGCATGCGTCAGTGGCTGTCACCAGAGCCTCCCCCGCGAGAAAACGAGCCGGAGAGCTCTGGGTTCGAGAATGTCCTTAAATTATTCGTAGAGCGTAGAGTTCAAAGGTTAAGTTGAAAAGAGGACTAGCAAACAAACGTTGTTATTTAGCCAGACAAGATAAAGCTGGTTTTATGTGCGCATGTGCGCCATATCAGCCAATCAGCAAAGGCCTTCAAATGGCTCTCACTAGAGTCTACCCTGTGAGGTGACGAACCGGGTAGCTCTGGGTAAAATCTAAAATCAGTCCAAGCCCGCACTTAAATGGGATTAAGCTTTAACGTGTGGTTTCATGGGCACAATCTACTAGGCGCACACTAGCTATGCCCCGGTCTTCCTTTAAGAGAATCGGGTTTACCATGGAGTTCTTAGCTTGATTACTTGATAAGTTTTGATTACAAGGTACGTTAAAGGGATCCTGTCATGCAACTGCGCAGCTGTTCTGCGCATCTCTCAAATCAGAGAAGTATCGTCCCGCAACGATGGCCAGCGAAGGCTAAAAATCTCAAAAACAAATCGTATAAAATCTCGATCCATCGGACAATGTTTTTAGCTTTGCATATTCTTAAATAGTTATCTGATAGAATGGTCTAATGTGTTTTACTCGCGAATCAATGTTCGCTCGTGGAGCATGCGCGTAGCGTGAGAGGCTCCCTTTAAGGCTGAGGGCAAACCAGTTCAAAGTCTGATTCAACTTTATTCAACATTTATCCGAATTCACCCATGTTAATGATGAATGGTGATACTACCAAGTCAACATTGTTGAATTACGATGTGATTGGCAGTTGACTACGTTCAATCCCCAGTCAACATCACTCAACATGGGAGATTCAACAGATTGCTGAATGAAGTTAAATATTAGATGTTGAATTGTCGTGCCCCAGGCTGAAGCTTAGCTCTCGCTTTACCTCCTGCGATGAGTCCTAACTTTCTAAAACGCCTCATCTCGAAAGCTAGCTCATTTATGTAACGCAATATCTATTTGCTATTTCTATTTTTACCCTAGAGCATGCGCAGTAATGCAATGGTCACCAACGACGCTAGTGCCCAGGCGCTGACCGTGGCGATCCCAGCAGGCGCTGTGGTCGTAGGCCCTTTGACGTCAGGTTGAGTGGTAGCTGATTGGTTGATAGCTGTCGTCACTATGGTGATAGGCGTTGGGGTGGGCAATTCTGGGAGTGCTGGGAAAGACTTGTTGTTACAGTTGTCTCCGTCGTTTGCATGAATACAACAAGTGAAGTTACAATGTACAGCGCCACTGATTAAAGCGCTGCAGTTGTTGTTGTGGCAAGCGTACCCGGCGCAGCCCCTGAAGTAAGTAGCCACACCATTAACGTAGCCCCACGCCATTGCGCACAATCCTTGTCCCCCGCAGGCTTGAGCTGTTGCATTGCATGTAGGGCCAACAGGGCATGTCATGCACTCTGAATACACTGAAAATAGTAACGAGAAATTTTGATCAGTTTCAAATACAGTACAAACTTGCGTATCAGCCTGGATTTTAAGAATCTGTATGCTGGTCCAGGGACTTGTGAGGTTAGACTAAAGCCCTGGCTAAACTAGGACACATGCAGCGCGCAACATTGTAGCCGGACACATGTTTCCAATTCATGTTTCCCAGTTTAGCCACGCGAGAAACATTGTTGCACGTGACAAATGTTGTAGTAGGCGAGACACAAAGAAATTTTTCTTCGCAAGACAAGAAATATTTTATGTGTCCGAGACACGCGTGCGATGTTTCCTAGTTTAGCCACTCGGGGAAACATGCAGGACACAAATGTTGCGCACTACATGTGTCCTAGTTTAGCCGTAGCTTAAGGTAATATTTAAGTAAATTAGTCGAAGGGGGTAACGGAATAATGACGGAAAAATGATAATGATGGAATAAGTATGGCTAACTGATTTTTTACAACTCCACAGGGGTAATGAACACAAACAATTCTAACAGCCAGGTGAGTTTCGTGGATTTTTATTAACAATTTCTTACAAATTCTCGAGTAAGAAATATTAGCTTGGGTACACTGCGCTGTAAACATGTAAACAAGAACATGGATGTCGGCTCGGGTGCTTGTTGTGAGCCCGCGGTCCGTCCCCACGCAACAGCGGCTGGATCACTTGTCTGGACGATCAGCTAAGAGCCTGCCCCATTTTCGGGGACGAGTACGCTGACCAAATACAAAGGTTCTAACAGCTCAAGAATGGCAGACACGATATGCAGTCATTTCGAAGAGCTTGCAAATTCTGTCTTAGAATTCTTTCAACTATTAAATGCTTTTGCGACTCTCATTAGTGTGCTGAAATCGTAACAAAGCTCCTTTAAATGTTTTTTTGGTGATTAGAATTAGACTGATTTTTTGACAGGTTTTAGAAAAATTACGCGTGCGAGTGTCCCTTTAGATGTCGAGAAAAAGAAGGAATAAAATCTTACAAATATATACCTTTATAAAAGGCCACGTTCACAAACCTTCTACACGCTTATGACTTTCTTTGTTTGAGGTGATTAATTATTAATGACTTTAGATTCGACAGAATTATTAAATCGCAGGTCACGAGTTAGTCGAAAATTGTCGTTGCATCAGCTCCAATTAAATGAGGCAGTTTTACTACATTTTGTAAAAAATTACAAAGTAAGCCAAAGAATCTCTTTGTTCTGGTTCACAGTGGAAAGATATCTTCTAACTTTCTTCCTTCGTTTGACCACTTGAACAAGATTCAAAAATTTACTTTTCTTTTCCCTGAACCTAATATCTAAGCAACCGTAGCTGGCCGTAGCTTTTGCAAATACCTCTGAGTAAAAGTTTGTGCTTATTGAGTGTTATCGAAGTTTTTGTGCAATCGAATGAAGCCGGGTTGCTTGTTTTTTTTTATATCGAAGCTTTCTGGAATAAGGAATATTGAATATATTGAATGAAAAAGAAAAATATTCAGCTTCCAGAGCTTCTAACCGGCCCGATTCTCAACCTAACGTATAGAGTGTAAACAGCGGCGTAGCCAGGAATTTCTGAAAAGGGGGGGGAATTTCTGAAAAGGGGGGGGGCGGATAGTGAAAACATGGGACGAAAATGTTCAAATTTCCTCCAGCAAATACAGTAAATGTATGGGAAAATGTATGGGAAAATCTCCCGAGAAAGCCGCCCCCCCCCCCCCCCCGCCGGGGGTTCGCGTGCTTCTCTGGGGACGCGCCAATGTAGGGGCTGCTAGCAGTCTGTCTGCGAAATAGGTTTTCATCACATTGAATTTATTCAAAGGACGTAGAATGACACTTGTCGAGGACTGGCAAAAACGCGGGTTTTAGGGCTGAGTGAGCAATGCGAAGCTACTGGTTCAGTTGGGAAAGGGAATTTGATTGACAGCTATAAAAGGTTATGATTCGTCGTCCGCTCGCTCGTTTTTTTTTAATTTTTCATTCTATTTCCCTTTTTATTTTGCTGCTTATTCATTTGTTTTATTCTGTTTGTTTGTTTCATAATCTTGATGGTCTATTTTTATTTAATGCAAATTTTAAAAGCAAAGTCTGCAGTGTGGTGCAGGTGGACTGCAGCCAAAAATACAGCCAAAATGAATCTAAAAAACAAACAACTCAATAACAAATACATCCGATGGGAAACATATCTCTTGATGCATAAGACTTTACAGAGATAAAAGCGATAATAAATGTGAATGAATTCTTGTGAATGTACTTTGTAAAAACGCACCGCGCCAGACTTCAGACTTAAATTACATTATTATTCTCAGACCCTCTCGTCGTTTCGCAGCTCTAGAGTTCGCTATTTGCAGAAGCTCAGTTCATATAGTAGATCTGTAAGAGTGCAGAGCGGCCAAGTTTGTTTGTTAAGTGTCATTTAAAGTGTGCGGCGGCCTTCATAACTGTTACCACCATAAAGTGAGTTGGGTTATCGAAGGTGCGAATTGAAATTCAATTCATGTAACTACCACCGCCTTCAACAGCAACTCGATTACTATGTCTGCTATCTCAAATAAGCACTTATTTTGAGCCTACCTGCTGTCATGAGACAAAGGAATACTGTACAAGCTAGTAGTTCCTTCATGATATGGCTGAACGGAGAAATATGTAACCTTTTGTAGGTGAGTCAGCGCCAAAACCCCACGACAATCCTGAATTACAGTCAATTCGGGTGTGCCGATTAATTTATTCTTGATCAAAACACTAGAGTGGTTTCTGTGTATTTTTTTTTTCTGAGCCAATCAGGTCAGACACTTCCTGACTTTTATCTCTTGATATTTTAATAATGTGGGCAACGCGAATGTCCAATATATGTATGTTTAGTTTTGAATAAAACACAGAAATAAAGTTGAACTAAATAGACAATTCATAAACCAAACTAAAAGGGAATATTTTGCTATTAACTGTGCATGTCAGGTTTTTCGGCATTTTCGCGTAGGGATAATTAGAAATGAAGAAATAGCTGTTGACCTTTATAATATACCTCTCGCGTACGCGTCAATATTCAGAGTCAAATTGAAAACGTGTTGAAAATAAAGGCGTTTGAAATTCTATTGAATTATTCACCAAGACAAAACATACCCCAAAACGCGGAAATTGATTCATTTTTTATTGCATTTCACTGTTTCTAGAGAAACACATTTGACAAGCATGTAAGCAGAGAACATGATGAACTCAGCGAGGATCACAAAAGGCCCGGCTGCCTGCTTGAGTGCAAAGAATGACCACAGGTGACCCAGGACAATTGTTTGTGTACTACAACATCGAAGTATTGACTGTAATATAGGGTTTATATGGGGATTGTGTTAAGAGATGTTTGGACCTGGAATTTTTTAGGAAACTATCAATAAAAGTTACTGAAACTTACCATGTTGTTAGTTGTGGTTGTCCTTGATGCTCATGTGAAGTTTCACGGATTTATCTTCAATTCGCCCCCATACAGAGAGAAAGACAAGGTGGGAGGCTGAAGCCAAAAATCGGCTCGATCGACCGATCGGCAGAACGCACTTCGAGACGGATTTTTTCACAAAATTCGAATTCCACAACCAAACAAACACACCACGATCGTAGATATACATGTTACCGACCCAGCAAAATCAATAAATATCCTGCAGTTACGTACGCGAAGGTAGCAGACCCCGTTAAACTCGCACGACCCCGTTTTCAACGGTCGTTAAAAATCCGCGGGACGCACAGCTTGGCTAACCAAAATGGCGGCCGTCAAACAACCAAAATGGCGGCCGTTACCAAAAACTCCTCAAGGGGGAGGGGGACCTAGCGCAAACTCGCAGAGCGGGCTGCTCCCTAGGCCAAATTTGCTACAAATCCATTCTTCTCCGTAAAAAAAATTAAATCCCTTTGTTCGGGAGGTAATGGATTTATTTTGAAGTCGCACAATCTGATTTGCATGAGTTTGCGCTAGGTCCCCCTCCCCCTTGAGGGGTTTTTGGTAACGGCCGCCATTTTGGTTGTTTGACGGCCGCCATTTTGGTTAGCCAAGCTGTGCGTCCCGCGGATTTTTAACGACCGTTGAAAAGGGGGTCGTGCGAGTTTAACGGGGTCTGCTACCTTCGCGTACGTAACTGCAGGATATTTATTGATTTTGCTGCGTCGGTAACATGTATATCTACGATCGTGGTGTGTTTGTTTGGTTGTGGAATTCGAATTTTGTGAAAAAATCCTTCTCGAAGTGCGTTCTGCCGATCGGTCGATCGAGCCGATTTTTGACTTCAGCCTCCCACCTTGTTTCTCTCTGTATGGGGGGCGAATTGAAGATAAATCCGTGAAACTTCACATGAGCATCAAAGACAACCACAACTAACAACATGGTAAGTTTCAGTAACTTTTATTGATAATTTCCTAAAAAATTCCAGGTCCAAACATCTCTTAACACAATCCCCATATAAACCCTATATTACAGTCAATACTTCGAAGTTGTAGTACACAAACAATTGTCCTGGGTCACCTGTGGAATGACCACTTTGTTTGTCAATCTGCTCAACGCGCGCCGGCGAGGCGAAGTTTCTGCGAAGCTGCTTCCGAAGCGCTGTCGGAACAGATTCGGGTGTTGAAAATCGCGACCGAGCACTCATTGCTTCGACTAATCAGTGATAGTGTGTCGTATGAGAAGACAGGTGGGGTCGAAGAACATTGGGTTTGCTCACACTACACAGTTTATGTTTAGTTCATTTTATTTCACTTGATTTCACAATTAATTTCACTCAAATTCCATTGTTCTCTTTTATCTAAGTAGTACTACTTCGCTGCTACCACACGCTGTTCCACAGCATAAAACTGATGAGATATCTAAATATTTACAGTCATCTCTACGCATCTCGAATGTTTTCAAAGGATTTATTAGGTACTATAGGTTTTAGCTATTTATTTTTATAGTGATATGTAAAAAATGCTTGATGTTCAGCTTGAAAAATGACCCAGTCACATTAGATTATTATCCAATCGGCGAGCGGCAAGCGGTTACGTGACATATTGTTGAGCGAGCGACACAAGAAGCCTGCAACAGAAATATTTTACTACGGTACAAGTTTTTAAGGATTACGCTACCGCTACCTTATATTCCATAATCATGCAATGGTGAACTAGTTACAATTTGGAGCAAGTCAGACTGGTTTTCATATGTCGGGAACCGTCGGGAACGATCGGGGATCCGTGGTTTCCCGACCATCCCCGTCAATCCCAGTCTTATGAAAACGCTTATCGGGAGTTGTCGGCGACATCGGCGATTGACTGGGATGCGATCGGGAAAATAGAAACGGTTTCTATTTTCCCGTCGCATCCCAGACGATCGCCGATGTCGCCGATCATCCGCAAGCCGTTTTTCATATGTCGGGAACTGACTGGGATGGACGGGAAACAAGCCATCGCCGATCATTCCCGACGGTCCCGACATATGAAAACCAGCCTGCGCTCTGGGCGGGGTTCCTGCTATAAGGTACAGATGTGACGTCACTCAGGTACTCTCTTTCTCCGAGGAGCGGGAATAACCTGAAATGAAATGTCTAACTTCGTCATATTTAGATATTTCAATATATAAGCTCAATACCTACAGGGCGCCCAACCTCATTATTCTTGTATTCACTAAGATGTGTTTGGTCTGTTTGCATTCGTATTGACGTACACAACTCGTACGATACCCGACGGAAATACTTCATAAATTGCCCGAAATTGTTGATCCAATGCGATGTTTGACAATAAATCATGCCTACCTCTGTCCTGCTGTCTCTGTGTGACTTTTTTTAGAGTTCTGTAGCTCTATGGGCGCTTAAACAGTCCTCCGTCATAACCGCCACGCAGACTGCGTGAATACAAGAATAATGAGCTTGGGCGCCCTGTGTTTTAGCAGGCTGATTTCCGCTCTGTCCCCCCGCTCATAACTGCAGTAAGGAACACGGCTGGAGCCTTGTCTGGACCTGTAGGTTTCAATCCCAACTGCTTTTCAATTTTAGATTTTGGCGCACATTATATCGTGGTATTTGGCGCGGCGATGTTCTTGCGCGAATTGCAATTCCAAAACGCTGGTGTACAAACAAGATGCAAATCCAGTGGTATTCCCTGGATCTTTGGTTCAAAATCTCATCGAACATGTTTGAAACCAGTGAGACATAGCGCGACAAACCTCGCCAAGATCGCGCGGCCATAACTGCATCTTAATTACGTCTAGCGCTTTGTAAGTGCGGGCGAGAAAATTCGCAATAACAATCAGCCATATAACGTTGCAACCCAAGCCTGTTTTCTCTACCAAATCACTGTTATCGAAGAAATCCGTGACCTTAAAACTCAGGAAATGAGATTAAGCTATATTACAAAACAAAAAATATATATATATATATGCTTTAAACTTATTGGTTATTCAGGCGTAAAAGAACCCGCCCGTGTTACTTTTTCAATCTAATCTAAAGCGTCGAGTTTTTTCGCCAACGTAACCAGATCCACTTAGGAACGGACCATTAGAAATGTGATGGGGAGAAATTTTTGTCGCATGAATATTTTTTTACAGCACAAGGGCTTGCTAGAATGTATTTTGGGGGGCTTGTCGGACAAGAAATTACTGCGACTTTCATAATTTTGCGACCTCGCGTGTACGATTTCCAACCGCCAACTGGCCTTCTGGCTTCCGTCGCATTGACAATTTAACTTCGGCGCTGCACGAAAAGTATCGAGCTTCGAGCAGTTTCCCTCACAAAAATTTCTCTTTTGTTGCGCGCGAAGCGCGCCCGGATTTAGATAAACCCATTTCATCAAGCCTCAGAGAAAAGATAGATGAACATTCCATTTGTTGTGTATAGTATGGGTTTTGGGGGAGGGGGAGTTTGTTTCTCCTGGCCAAGATACATGTTCTTGTAATGAACATTCGTAGGTCATTTCTTAAAAAAAAGAGTGCGATCGTATTGTACCATGTTGCGTGAGTTCTCAAAAACCATATTGTAATATATATAACTTGGATGCTATTCTGGCGCGCGAAGCGGCGCGCCGAAATTTTTACAGTACTCAATTGAATGAGCTAGAAAAGCGTTGACAGAACATGGCAATTTTGCCTAATCAAAACTTGGGAATCTTGCAAGAATTTTTTTGGTTGAGCCACAGATGCTTATTTTTTCCCTTGTATGAATTTTTTTTTGCTTTTTGCCCCCCCCCCCCCCATTACTTTTCTAATGGTCCGTCCCTTAGTTCCACACAGCCCTCGTCGCCAGGCTTCACGCGGTCGATCACAGACGGATCTTATGACGTCATAATGTCCTCCCCCGAGCCTTCGCTCGCTGGGTCAGCGGGGAGCACGAGCTCAAAGCTCTTGCGAGATCTAATGTTGGAAGACAAAAATGCTAGGACTTAGAGTTTGGCAAAGCGTGCTAAATATTGGTATTCGTTTTTCCTTCTAGCTTGTTTAATTTCGCTTTAACGACAAAGAAATTTGAATCTCGCCAGAGCTTTTAACTCACTAATATAACCGCAAACCGTGTTTGAAGCGTGATTTAAGGAGCATCAGTTTTTACCAGTCCGTTATGAAACGCCCTACGTCCTTAAAACTCACGCTCGTCTTACTACAAAGCCAGCCTGCTTAAAACACGAAGACCAACCCAGCGAAAAACACTGAACTCATGAATCCCCACAGGTTAACTATGGCAGCTCGGGCCGACGATCTCGTAACCGCCGCCTTAGCAATGGCGGGCCCTGTTGCTTGAGGAGTCGCCGTTGCATTAGTGACTGTAGCATTCCCAGTAGGTTCTGCCGTAGTAGCTTCATCCTCAGTTGGCGTCGTGTGCGTCACTGCGTCTTCAGTAGTGGTGACGCCAGCAGTGGTTTCCGCTGGTGTGGTAGCGTCTTGGGTCGTAGCTTCCGCGGTGGTTGCTGCCTCTGTGGTAGGAGCAGCCGTGGTAGTCGGTGGAGATGTGGTAGTAGGAGCCTTGGTGGTGGTGGGTGGCGCGGTAGTTGGCTTGGCGTTGCAGTTATCCGTGTTGCAGCACGCACTGGTACACACAGTGTCGTTCAGACCCAGGTACATTTTACAGTCACCATTGCATTGCTCGCTAGTAGCGCATCCCTTCCTGTATTGCTGCGCGCCATTTACTGTGGCGGTGACTGTTATACACTTGTCTTTTCCTGCTGCGCATGCGCTTTGCACTTCATTGCACTCCGAGCTCAGATCACAGGACTGACAATTCAGTGAGAAGGCTGCAAACCAAACATAATGTATTACGTTCCAAAATATTTGCTATGATACAAATAAAATGGCGAAAGGGGAATTTCGCGGCTTCGTCTACACCCTCGAAATGTACCAGACAGGGGACCGACTTTGCAAGCATTTATAAGTTTTTTTACTGCAATTTGTAGAAAGAACAGATTTTGCTGTCAATCAAATAAAAACCCTACATTAGCAGAACAGCAGCATAGGGTTTTTCATAGAATGTTCATAGGGTTTTCTTAGGGTTTTCATAGGGTTTTTCATAGGGGTTTTCATAGGATTTTCTTAGGGTTTTCATAGGGTTTTCGTAGGGTTTTCGTAGAGTTTTTCATATGGTTTTTATAGAGTTTTCGTAGGAATTTTCATAGGGTTTTCGTAGGGTTTTTCGCAGGGTTTTTATAGAGTTTTCGTAGGAATTTTCATAGGGTTTTCGAGGTTTTTTATAGAGTTTTCGTATGAATTTTCATAGGGTTTTCGTAGGGTATTCATAGGGGGTTTCGTTGTGTTTTTCATAGGGTTTTCGTGGGGTTTTCATAGGGTTTTAGTAGGGTTTTTCATAGGGTTTTCGTAGGGTTTTCATAGGGTTTTTGTAGGGTTTTCGTAGGGTTTTTCATAGGGTTTTCGTAGGGTTTTCATAGGGTTTTGTAGGTTTTTGTAGGGGTTTTCATAGGGTTTTCGTAGGGTTTTTCATAGGGGTTTTCATAGGGTTTTCTTTTTCATAGGGTTTTCGTAGGGTTTTCATAGGGTTTTTGTAGGGTTTTCGTGGGGTTTCATAGGGTTTTCGTCATAGGGTTTTCGTAGGGGTTTTCATAGGGTTTTCGTAGGGGTTTTCGTAGGGTTTTTCACAGGGTTTTCATAGGGTTTTCGTAGGGTTTACTGTGATAACATATGAGAGATGCATGCTCCTGCTTTGAGTTGAGCATCTGATGAGTATTTTCCACCTTTTTTTCGCAATTTTGGTGCGCCATTTCGCGATTTTTTTTTCAGCGGTATAATCACGGGAAGAGTGATATAATTCTAATGACCTCAAAACGAAGCATTACCCTCAAGTTATCGCCATAGGGTATGTACACGACGCATTTGGATGCATCGTTTGCTTTTTAGTGACCGCAGCGGTGTGTCTGTTTTCTAATCGCATTTCCTTATCACTTAGATAGATTATGTATTTCGCTTTCTATGATTCAAGATGTCACTTGATATTTAATTTTCGCCTTATAAGGAGGCTCTTCTAGTTGAGGTACTGATCTACCCAAACAAACTCTTAATTACCTTATCGCAATCCAATTTATATATCCTAAATGAATTATATCTTGAATGAAATGATATATCAAAAAAAACTTGTGGCGGAGAGCTCGAGCTACACGGCGGAGCTCGCCATACCTTAGGCGCAGTAGCGGAGCTCCATAACAGAGGGATATTTTTCAGAAATCCATTAGTCCGAATTTTGAAAATGATAGTGCCGGACAGCTCGAGCTACACTACAATTAGAATGCAGGTAGGGCATACTCTGTTTATTCATTTAGGTAAATCTCCATGCTAATAGCAAATCACTGATTTTTGATGCCCATTCGTATCGTAGCGCCATGCAGGCAACTCTGTGGGGAAAAGGAAATGAGAGGGTTTCATTTGCTTCTTTCCCATAACACAGGAAGCCCGAGACAGGTTTTTTTTCTCGTTTTCTCTCGTACTTCTTGAGATAGATGCTCACGGAAGAGGCTATTCATTCTGTGTGATGCGTCATTTAATTATGTCTTCCATCGCGTGGCAATGATGAAACGGTTCACTCCCCTCCCACCCAAACAGCTCCTTCAATTTGTTTGTCACGCAATGTTCCCTTCTCGATTCGCGCCCGAGGTTCTACACCTGATAGAAGACCTGATCGGAAAAGTGATTTTAATTGGTGGAATAACGACATGCCCGGGGAGTTAGAAGTACAAGCAATCGAAATTAGACATAGATCTTTAGAGGAAAAAATGTACTTTAAAAGATGAAAACATTGTCAGATAACCTGCTCTTCCTGGGGGGCGAGAGACCTACAAACTACCGATATGAATATCATTGCGTCAATGAATGAATTGTTGCCAAGTTTTTCTAATAAAAAGACTCCCAATGTCGTAGCCAGAGAGCCTTGTTCAAGTGTCGGTAGAAACCTGCTGAAGTGAAATGAAATTATAGGAAATAGAGTTTGGTTTTTGGTACATTTACAAATTTAAAAGTTGTACATGTAGGAGAGGGGATTCAATATTTGTGTTGTAGTAGACAAGTGTTTTTTTGTCGTCGGCACTGTATGACTCAATGTCAGCTGCTCAAACTCGAGTGTCACAAGACTCGCTTAGTTCAAACCTTGACATTCTATCGCTCATTTGCGAATCTTAATTGTAAAAAATTACTAATTATAGCCATTATGTAAATCTGCTACCTGCCGAAAGATTCTAAATAAACTTCCAGAGATTATAAGGCTCTGAATTCAAAATGTTATGCTATGTTTCTCGCTGTTATTATGAATAAAATCTATCTAATTTTGGCCGAAACATATGGTTTTCGATTGAGTAAACATGTTTTTGTGCTGTTGTTCTATCAGATAAATCATGGTTTCACTAATAGTGCTAATCTAATTAAATAATAAAGCCCCAAAGCTCTGCGTGGCTGTGTGGTTTTTGGAACGAAAAGGTCCTTCCTAAGATATTCGCAAGTATTGTTCATCATGCATTTTATACGTAATTCGCCAATTATACAGCGTTGAAGAGGAAAACTGATCATTTCATATCTATATGGTAGAAACCCATCTTTATCAGATATGTTTTGCAATTCAATGCTAAAGCAAAAAGTACGTTTTTTCTCAGCGGAGCTGCGTTAAGACAACGCCGATAGTATTCAGATATGCCATTAACATTGAAGAGTGCTTATTAAGGAGTTTCGTACAGTCAAACTCGTTTTATCGAAAAGCAGGAAAAAGTCTGAAGAACTGGTCCTTGATGTGGTTATTGTGATTAAGAAACACATAGAATCTTCTAGAACTGAAATGACGCCCAAGATACAAAAAGACTATTCAGTGGGGTATTTCGTTTTGAAAACGAAAAGCCGATACTCCAAACGAACTGTTAAACCGCAAAGATAATTTCGAGAGTGTTACAAAAACCTTGAGAACATATTACCTTTTCTATGCCGTTAGGAAAATTTCGCTTTAGTTGTGGAATTTTTAACAGTAGGGGATGTGTTAAAATGCAGCTTGGAGGACTACCGGTTTCAGTGAATAAAAACATACCATTTCGCTTTGCTGCATTCTACATGTTAGGTCTATACGGATAATCTAACTAAATAGAGCGAGGCTTAGGTTTTTTGAAGGATTCACCGCTACAGTTTGTTATCCTACTACGAATGCAAAATAAGGATTGACATCAAGCTGATTGACGCTAGAATTACCTGTTCTGAGACACATTCCCAGCAAACAGACAGAGAGTATTGTTGTCCTCATATTTGCCTCAATTGTCGAAGTAATATGACCTTTTGCGCCTCAACGTGGAGAGTTTTACTTGTAAATGTCTGCCCTCAAAACCCTAAAGATCGTCAACGAACCAGACAGGGCTTGGTTGTAAGAGTCTGTGATTAAAATCTAGGCGTCGGTTATTTTATTCCGCCTTCTTAACCAATAGCATTTGGCATTTCCTCAAGTAATAAATGATAATAAAATGCAGCTATAAATATAGCTATTTCGATTTGCTATCGCGCACGTCCGTGTATTGCATATGGTTATTAAATGCATGTGACTGGAGGATTTTTAATCTGTCGTGGGCATTTTTAAGACGTATTTTGTCTATGAAAAGAACCTGAGGTATCGATGGAAATTAGAGAAATGAAAATATGATGCGAATACCGCGCAGTACACATCATATATTAGTGGCCTTTAGATAGAAGGTCTAGAGAATATGCATTAGAGTTTTCTGAGACTAACCTTTCGCCATACTAAACAAGTCTATTGCGAACAACACAATACCAAACTAATGCGTGACTCCCTCAGAGCGAAACCATAATTCGTCCATAAAACAACGCGGTTTTCATTAAGCAGATATCTGAATCTCATAGCTTTAGAGTGGTTTTCATTAACAAGTGTTAATCACCCATGGTTTTTTATGTTTGAGAATGCTTCTTTGGTTTGAATAAGGCTGCTTTTTTGTCACCCATGAAACAAATAATAATGTCTAGTCAAAAAGCTTGGAGTCTGGTCAAGAAAACAGATATTAGGTGCAGAAAAAGCGTATTTTTAACGGATTGACGATATACTAGCTAAAAGAAAACCGTTCAGTTGTTGCTGTGAGCTAATGTCACCAGAACAGCGGCACCCAACGAGAAACTAGCCCCAAAAGTAATTGAAATAGTATATTTGGTGCATTTAAACATTTATAGGCAGAACCACTGCTACGCGCGCGCAACCACATTTTGGGGGATTTTTTTTTTTTTCTGTTCCGCCAATCAAACAATTTCAGCCAATCAGGGGCTTTGATTTGTTTTGCCTAGTACAGTCGACTGGCTTTCTGTCGCGACGAAAACCCAGTCGACTGTACTAGGCAAATTCAACAGGCAAGGACCTGATTGACTGGCGGAACGGAAAAAGCAAACCCAAACCACTTGTTTCACAGCGCGTCATTAGAAATTGGGGGGGGGGGGGGGGGCAATTCCCCAAAAAAAAACTGAGCAAGGGCAATCTTAAAAAAAATCTTGCAGAGATCCAAGCTAGTAAAAAACATTCATAGAAATTCCGGAAAAAATTATTGCACAACCTGATCCCTGATGCAGTGAGACAGCCAGCCACCCAGATAGAGACATTATAGACGGGCACACAGATACAAGTAGATAGACAGCCACTCTAGATACAGATAGACAGAGATAAAAATATACAGAAAGACGGGCACACCACAGAAAGATAGACCCAGACAAACAGACCCAGACAGACAGACGCAACGAGATATGTGTTGCAGACGTTTAAAAAAAGTTTAAATGGTATTTAAGTATTTTAGACCAAGAAGCAACTTCCGTGAATGAAACTTGCTTGCGTCCAAACAAAATAAAGCCGAAATGTTCAAGTAGACAGTTTAATTCATAGTATCAGAAACATATAAATTTCACTTAGTAATCGATTTGGATAGTAAATATCTTTATATTGAGATACAATATCAACGCCCCATTTGGAAACCAGCTCCGCACTAGACGAGTTTCAGACACATAAATGAAACGAAAAATGTTTGTAGTCATTTAATTTCACAACAATAACAGCATTTCTGTAAATTCGTTTTGCCAAGAAGACCATAAAGTAATGACAATAAATTAACATTCACAATTTTCAATAAAGCTACGGTTGTCTTGCGAAGACTAGAAACATTTCTTTGTGTCCCGGCAACAAAATGTTTCCCGCGCGGCTAAACAGGGGAACATGAATGAAACATGTGTCCGGCTACAATGTTGCGCGCTATATGTCTCCTTGTTTATTAGCCAGGGCTCAACACTTCATATAATCGCAATGTTCATGGCGTGTTTCTAAGCAAGAGACAATATACTTACAGCAATGAATTGAATAGAACTGTCGAAGCCATCCTGAACTCACAAAGGTAAACCCGACACAGACAATGCGCGCCGACCAATCAGAATCACTACCCAGATCTGTGCAGTGTTACGCCACCCAGTACATGACAGTCAACTGGCTATATTTCTGAAGCTTACTCTACTCAAATCGTTTGATTTTGAGTGGGAGTCTGTTAACTCAGACTAACTTTATGGCATTTGACAGGCATTTGGTAACTTATTTTATTTTTATTTTATTAGACTTGTTCCGGTCAACGCTTAAACAACAAAAAAACGTTATTGCCCGACAAGGTTGCTGATTTTGCAAAAACTGCATGTTTTTGTTTCGCTTAGTACATTCAACTTGATTCCGTCGAGATGAAAACCAGACAAAGCATTCACGCAAGTAATTTGAACATATGCAACTGTTTAAAAACAGTTGCATCGCGACCTGGTGAGCCCGCGGGAGGATTCGTTAGAAACGACACAAACTACGGCTGGAAACCGAGTCTAATCTCGACCCACGTTTTCAAAATCATCAAATTTTGTTTTGCGTTTTGACTCTGCTGTTCCGCCAATCAAAATCTGAACCAATGGACTGGCTTCCCTGTGGACTGAAACCAGACAACGTCGCGACAGAAAGCCATGCGACTGCACTAGGCGAAACAGGGCAAGAATCTGGTTGGCTGATATGGTTTGCCTGGCGGAACAGAAAAGCCAATATACGGCTATTTCAATAAACGTTGTCGGAGCAAACGCGACCACACTAGTCCGGCGGATTAGCGTAAAAATTGCGCACCTTTGGCTAAAGACACCAAACTTTGCATGTCAATAGTTTTCAGTAGTTTATTGAAGATAAGATATGGAGGCACGCTAAATTTTATTTGTGGCGAGAGCTAAAACAGTTTGTGTGAACCATTGTTTTGCCATTGGCAGCCATCTTTGAATCCTTTGTTATTCATGAGCTCTGCGGCACTTGGTTAAATCTTCCATCGTCCGTGTTTATAGAGTGTAGCACAGTACTAGGTAGAAAATATCATGTGAAAATTTCAGAGCAAGCTTCTTTTTACACATTCGACACATGAGGCCCCAATTATCTCGATCCTTTTAGAACTTGTTGGTCATTCTTGAAACATTTAATCAAATCTCAGTCAGGCTATTGTTTTACAATATAAATTATAAACATTCCCAATAAACTGGTCGTGACATTTAATAATCACCAACTCTAAGGAGACGTTCAACCAAAGTCAGTCAAATCAATCCATAGTTCAGAATTAGCAAATGTTGAGCTGCATGGCTGTGCAGTCTAGAGAACAACTTGAAAGTTCGCAAAGCTAAGTTCTTTACCTCATTTGAATAACAAAGCATTCAAAATGGCTGCTATTGAGCAATGAATTGTTCACCCTTAAACCTCTCTAGCTTTAACTACGAAAGAATTCTAGCGTGCCTCCATATCTACGATTTAAAAATACATTGAAAACTATCACCTGGCAAAAAATTGGAGCTTTAGTCTAAAATGCGCAATTTCCTCGAAAATTTGCTCTAATCCGCCGGACTACACTTCAGGAATTATGGTGTAAGACTGTCAGAGAATAAGAAAAGAATCGAGAATAAGGAAGTAAGCGTGTGCTTTGCGATACCAAAAATATTTTAATTGCTGCGTAAGGTGTTTACCCATATTCCATACGCTGAAGCGCTTTACCGACAACGAAATATCTGTATATATCGATGATTTGAAGCGCCCGATGCAACGCTTTTGGCTGTAAATCTAAACAGTACAGTTTGCTTTCACTGCACTGCAGCTTTGAAAACTTGCTCCACTTGCAGAGCTACCTCCCGACACTCGGGAATACTTCCGCCGGAACTTATCATCGACACTTTCCAGGTAATAGGTTCCTGGGAAAAGTTCACCAGTGGTAGATTTAGGAGTGTAATTTGAAGCGTGGTGAGACTTCTCGCGAAGTTCCAGCGTTGAAACAAAATCTTGTGGTGAGACCTCTGTGCGGCTTGCAAGGCGTGACGGGACGTCACTCAGAGAGTTGACCAGCCGAGCTAGTGTGGAACTGGAACTAGCATCGTTTGAAACCCGGATGGAGTACATTGCGGCAGCGAGGCCAGAGCCGTATGAGAACATCCCTATTCGCTTGCCAGTGAGTTGTGATAGTGGCACACTGAAAACAAGTGATTTGAGTTAAATTGACGTAAATCAACACAACCATGATGTATATAGAGAATAATACATAATGGAATTTATGAGTGTTGAAAGCGAACGAGTGAGATCAAATTTGAACACGAAAAGATAAATTTCATATCCCGATCCGCCCATGTATTATTCTGTTTATTATATAAACGTTTTTGTCAGAATTTTCGATTTGATGAATTCGCGATAGTTAACCATTATTAGGCGCGGTTCCAGGGGGGTTCATCGGGTGCAAATGAACCCCTCCCCACCCCCTCTCCCAACGAACCGATTTTTTGGGATCGGTTCGCTAAAGACCTTTTGTCATTTCAGAGTGGTTCGTTTCTTTTATGTGAACCAAGGTATACCAGAATATTAAATTCACGATGTAGCAACCGCCTCGTGAGAGGGCCACGGACAACAGAGAAGTCCTCCCTCGAATTGTGATCACAATATTATTTATGGGAATTTAGCAATCCCTGTTTATAGGCAAAAATGTTTTAAGCGTCAGGTGAGAAATTTTTCAAATGTCGACGAAGATGGTTTGAATCGTGCACTGAGTGAAGCGGATTGGAATAGTGTATTTTCTGATACGACAGACGGAATTGATGCTATTTATAAAAAGTGGTTTTCATTGTTTAAATTTGTTATTGACTGCTTCATTCCAAGCAAAGTTGTCACAATTCGTCCCAACGACAAGCCTTGGATGCGTGGCCATATTCGTTGTGCAATTCGCAAACGAGATCGTTTTTTAAAACTTTTTATTCATAATAAATTGCCTCAAAATTGGGAGGCGTACCGCACTCAGAGGAATTTGGTAACTTCATTAATTAGGCAAGCGAAACATGATTACAATAATAACGTCAATGAAATACTAAGTGACCCAGCAACGCCCAGTAAAAAATGGTGGCAGGTCGCCAAGTCGTTTTATGGCTCAAAGGGATTTAACTCCATACCACCAATACATGATGATGGTAAAATATATTCAGACCCGAAAGAAAAAGCTGAGGTTTTTAATAATTATTTTGTAAGTCAATCACAATTACCAGCTACTGATGATCATGCGACTGTTAGCCCTATTTCAAATGAAATCGAAGACGCGACACACCCTACCATTTCTTGCGTGTCGACTAGTGAAGACGAGGTGTACAAGTTGCTGGACCTTGTTGATGTGAATAAAGCGTGTGGTTTTGACGGAATTAGTAACAAGGTACTAAGGCTTTGTAAGAGTGGGCTCGCACTTGCATTATCAAATTTAATTAACCTTTCTCTATCTCTTGGTCAATTCCCAAGTGATTGGAAGTTAGCGAATGTTATACCATTGTTTAAACGCGATAACCGACAATTCAAAGTAAATTATCGGCCGGTCTCTCTCCTGCCTAGTATTAGTAAAATATGTGAAAAAATTGTTTTTCTCAGATTGTATTCTTTTTTAAAGCGGATAGGATTTTTTTATCGTTTTCAATCTGGTTTTTGTTTAAATGATTCGACTGTAATGCAATTGGTTTATATCGTGAACCAAATACATGAAGCACTTGATAGGGGGAATGAAGTACGCGCGGTGTTTTTGGACATATCCAAAGCATTCGATAAGGTCTGGCACGAGGGACTGCTCCTCAAATTGAAAAGGGTTGGTGTGAGGGTGATCTTTATAAGTGGTTTGAGAGTTATTTAAGTGAAAGAAAGCAACAGGTTGTTATCGAAGGAAGCAGCTCCTCGTGCCAAACTATCAAAGCCGGTGTGCCTCAGGGCTCCGTCTTAGGTCCGCTTTTATTTCTCATTTATATCAATGATATCCAGGTTGGGCTCGAGAGCGGCTGCTTTCTATTCGCTGACGACACGCTGCTATTAAATGAAGTGGATGTGTCCCCTGAAGCTACTGCTAGCGAGTTGAATAGCGATTTATTTTCTATTTCCTCCTGGGCCAGCAAGTGGTTAGTAACTATGAATGCAGCCAAAACGAAATCAATGACCTTCTCACTTAAAAAAAACTTGCCACACCACCCAGACTTGTGTATGGGAGGAATGAAAATTGAAATTGTAAAGGAGCACGAACACTTGGGTGTGGTTTTGGAAAGTAAAATGTCATGGAAGGCTCATTTAACCAAGATTTACCAGAAAGCATCGAAAAAATTAAACTTGTTAAAAGGACTTAAGTTTACGTTATCCCGACACACTCTTGAAGTGTTATATAAATCATTAATTCGATCAAATCTAGAGTACGCCGATGTTGTCTGGGACGGATGCACAAAGGGTGAATCTGATCTCTTAGAGAGTATACAATTTGATGCTACGCGTGTCATTACTGGTGCAATTAAAGGAACCCACAGGGAATCCTTGTTATTGGAAACTGGTCTGCGTCGTTTAGCTGATAGAAGGAAAATGCACAAGCTGATTCTTTTATACAAAATGGTAAATAATTTTGCTCCTCCGTATCTTTCTTCAATCTGCCCTCAGCAAGTAGCTAGTGCGACCTCGTATGCCTTAAGGAATAATTCCAATTTAATAATACCATTTATTAATACTGAAAAATCAAAAAAATATTTTCTTTATTCTACCATTCAATTGTGGAATAGCTTGCCTCAGTCAATTCGCGATAGCTTATCTGTAGCTTCTTTCAAGAGTGCCTTATTACGTGAAACTTTCCCTGTACCACCAGTGAACAAGCTGGTTTATTTAGGTGTCGGTGAAGAAAGATATTTTCAATTTTGCATACAAGATTAAGATTAAAGCAGTGTGCCCTTAATTGGTACCTGTATTCAATTAATTGTGTAGACTCGCCAGCTTGTTCCTGTGGTGCAGGGAAAGAAGATGTCGCACACTATTTTCTATTTTGCCCTAGATATGCTGCTCAACGTAATTCTCTTTTCGCCTCTGTCGAAGAAATTGCTGGCATTACCTGGAATTCTCTTAATACTACTAAAAGAACCGAGATTCTCTTAAATGGAAATTTGACTTTTAACTTCAATGGTAATGTGGCAATTTTTGCAGCAGTAAGACAATACATCAAAGAACGAAAAGGTTTACTTAATCTTTTTTTCTCTTGGCCAACATTCTTTCTATCTACGTGTGTGTTCGCTATAAAGTAAAAAGTTTGTATCTAAAAAAAAAAAAAACATGCAAAATGAAATGTTAGTATAATGTTATGCATGAATCCCCTAGATGAGCTACTAGCTCTTGGGACAAATGCCAAATATGGTTTAAATAAAAAAAAAAAAAAAAAAACAGAGAAGGATTTGTATAGAATGTTTTCTCATACGTTGCACTTCATCAGCAAAAATGAACCCCCCCTCTTAAAATCCTGGATCCGCCACTGATTATCCTGCGAGATTGCGCAGAATATTGTCTGATACTTAGCCGACGAGGGACGCAGTCCCGAGTTGGCTAAATCAGATGATATTCTCTACAAAAATCGAGCAGGATAATGGTTTTATTATTCAGCACATCGATAGCACAAAAAAACCTGAAAAATCGCGTTTCTTTGGCGAACGCCTGTGAAAACGAGCGCGCATGAAAAAACGAGCGCGCAAGGAGTCTACATTTTATGCGATTCCAGGAAAACTCTATTCCATAGAAGAGGTTTGAGATGTGACCCCGCCACACAGGAATTTCGAGAGGAAAATACAGTATTTGTATGGGAAATAAAATTTCCAAATCCCTTCCGTCGGTGGTGTATGAATTTTTCTCCAATCACACAACGGGGAACCGTAATGATGTAATTTGACAAAAAAAATCCATGTTTTTATTCCCCCTCAACTACTGAATAAATACTCTTATTAAAAAACACCTATTTAACAATTGTCGCCGAAGGCGACGTGATTATCAGCGAATAGTCACCGAGACGAAGTCAAGGTGACTATTCGCCGATAAACACGGAGCCTGAGGCGACTAATTGTTTTAGTATAATTGCTCAAGTGATTCATAAGGTTTTTAGACAAAAAAACTTGTTTTTGTTGGACTTTTTTACGATCATAACAAAACTCGCGCACGCACTCCTAATCCTTTCAATGTTATAATCAGCTACTGGTGAGAAAACGAACCTCTCGACCAATCAGCGCGCGGAAGTTCTTATAATCACTTGAGTAATTATACTAAACGCTAATAGTGTAGCGGAACCTCGTCCCCAGGGTCTTCTCGGTCGTTTTTCAAAATGGCGGTTGACTCGGGAGAAGACCCCGGGGGAGGCTGAGTCACATGACCAACACATGACCACTGTTTGAAAACATGGGAACGAGGTTTGTCCTTTGTTTCGAAACGGTCACGTGACTCAGCCTCCCCCAGGGTCTTCTCCCGAGCTCACCGCCATTTTGAAAACGACCGAGAAGACCCTGGGGACGAGGTTGGTGTAGCGTCGAGTAGTTCTGCCTCGTTTGCATGCCTTTGCTAGGAAAGCAGTCATACTGGTTTTGCTAACCGGTTTTGGTAACCGGTTTGCCGTGACCTGTCAGTGTGTGAAAACAGCACACCCCGCAATTACCGTACATTATGACAGGGAACGCACTTCACAATCCTTGATTATTTCTAGTTAGTAAGTATACCTGTATAATAGGGACGCCAGACTGCCATATAGTGAGGGCGTGTACATATTGCCGACATCCCGGGCCACAGCAATGGACGGCTTAACCTTCGTGTCATAGACCACTTGGCTTGCCTTGACTGATGCCCGCTCCATCTCCTTACTCAATGCGTCATCTTGGAATGTGTCACTCAGATTAATATTCCTAACACATAAGGAAGCCAAAAATTAAAGATGCTCTTAGATTTTTGGTTTATAATACAGCAAGAACTGCATAATTAAGGCCCGTTCACACTTGCCATTTTTGTCTCACGAGTCGAGGCGATTTTTCTTGCACGTACGTGTCAACTCAAAATCACTATTGTAAACTAGGTGCAACTCGGCGCGATCTGCCGCGATTTTTGTCGCGTGATGTCGCGGAGATTAAAAAAATGTTCGAAACTCGTTGCAACTTAATGCGATTTGAAGAAAAAAAAAGCACATAAATCGCACCGGATTTGCATCTCGTTTACACAAGAAAGTTGGAATTGCAACTCGCGCGAGAAAAATCGCCGCGATAATTAAAGCAACAAAAATCGCAAGTGTAAACCGGCCTTTATGGGCACAACATTGTGACCATATGGTCACCAATACCGACTAAGAGTTAGGGTTTGGCGAGCAACACTTTCAACCTACTTGTAATCACCAAACGGTAACTTACCTTTCCAGTCTGTAGGTTTTTTAAAATGCCATTCTCAAAATTACCTGTCAACAGCATTAATTTGGAAGAAAAAAATGGGGACCATATTTCATTTTTTTATGGCGACCAAGATTCGCTAATAGACCTCCTCGGCTTGGGCGTAATGTTTTGCCCATTTCAGATCACGTGGCATTCCCATGAGTATTCTCTCTTTGTTTGAGTTGCTTCCATATTCATATATCCTTCGGTGCGTAGCAGAAAAAGAAAGAGAGAATACTCAGGCCCTGTCCACACTAACGCGTTTTCAAAAGTATTCGTTTTCAAACTGATACGGATTCGCAGCGTGTTAGTGTGGACGGGAGATTTAGCTCCAAACAAGCGACCAATTTTTATTTGATGTTGGTGTGTGCAAGGACAGTCTCAAATGAATAGTATGAGTTAACGTTATCGTTTTCATTTTATCCGGATTCGACCGTCCACACTAAAACGATATGTATACGGATTCGTTTTGATACACTTTCGAGAGCGTTTCCAAAGTTATACGGATTCGCTGAAAACGATCAGCGTGTTAGTGTGGACGGAAGGACTAAACGTATCAAAAAGTATACGGATTCAAATGAAACCGCGTTAGTGTGGACGGGGTCTCAGAGGAATGGCACGTAATCTGAAATGGGAAAACATTACGCCCAAGCCGAGGAGGTCTATTGTTGAGTATAATTTTTTTATTTTAGCGCCAATGTCAGGCCCTGATATAATGGTCAAATCAGAGCTGTAAATAGAATGATCTCCTAAGATTTCCAACCAATTTTGCTCCAATTTACTTTGGCAGATATATGAACAATTTGTTGCTATTGGTACATAAATAATAAACCACCTACCTGTAAGGTTCAAGCAGGGAAGTGCAGCCATCTATTTCTTTACTCTGCTGACTATTCCTAATAAAGTCTGCCAGCACCATCCTTGCTAAGCTTTTCTGCACAATCTTACAGAAAGGAGTGTGAAAAGCTACATAGTCAATGTCCTGTAGAGACAAACTGTCACTAGGCTGCTGCCTGGAAAGCTTGTCCAGATACCTCTGGTAGCACTTGTCCAGGGCATTAAAGTAACATTTGACAGAGAGCTTGCCATCCACCACTGGATATTCAGAGGCCATATTTGGTTTATAGAAGTCATATGCATGCTCCATATGTATTCCTCTGAGACCTGTTAGATCATCAAAATAGAACTTATCAAGAAAAGAAAGTTTCAAGTGCTTCAAGTGGTATGTGTTACATCAGTCTACTCTAGATTTGCTGAAGATGTTAGTCATCTTACCTCTCTCTACAACAAGTGGGGCATGTGGGCCTATCAACATGGCAACTGCACCAGCACCGCCTGAACTTCTTGCACTTCCAGCTGCATAAACAGCTATATCAGCAGCTACAACAATTGCCAGGCGCCCTGTGGAGGAATTCATTCCAATCACTAATGTTAATGTCACTTTGTGATTCAAGAAAATATTGATATCACCCGACCAGAGGAAACGGGTTTCTATGTGGAAGGGCAGTGGAAATGTTAAAGAAATGAGGCTCAATCACATAAACTGGAGGTTGGAAATAGTCCAGTTTCGAATTCTCTTATCTACCGCTGAATAGGCATCAACGGCACATAAATACAGCGGGAGCCTCAATTTGAACCCGAAAGTTGCGAATACCAATGAGTCCAAAAAGTTTTGACTATTGTCTCCATTCAAGCTTCATCAGTTTCTCGTTGATTCACAACTTTTTGTACTTCAAATTGAGGCTCCCACTGTATTTATGTGCTGTCAATGCCTATTCAGTGGTAGAGAAGAGAATTCGACACTGGACTATTCAGGAGTGGAGGGGTGGGTAAAGGAAGGTGGCATTCTGTATGCTTGACATAGAGCTGGCAATGTTCCAACACATCCTTTATATTCACAAGGTATGCCACTCACTGTTATCTTACAATTCTCACTATAGAAGCTGCACAAGAATCATTCCAGATGATGACTTTTCAGGGTTTGTTCAGTAAACTGGTGTGTAAAAGTAGTAAAGTGGTATTAAAACTTAAGTTTTCCCTAGCCAAACAATACCAATTTTTATTTGCTAGATTTACAGCCTTCCTAATTGAGAAAATAAAACCTAAATAATTAAAGAATTCTTGCAAGCTTCAAAATGTAAGACTTATTTTGCAATCATGTCCACAAAATTTACTTGAGGTTTGTTCCCATGACAAAATTTCTCCTGACCATCTACATGTTGGTCGAAGATTAAAACCTTAAAATATTTCCTATACTTTCAGGTCATGATCTTTGCCTAATCCACTGTTTAACTAAGATTTAGGTAATCAAGTTTTCTTGTATAGAAAAGGATATTAAAGATGCAAATTTTACTCAAGTTTTCCCACTGACTTAATATTGATCACCTGTGCATCTGTCAAACAGCAGTGATCCTGCATGGCTTTAAATGTGTCAAGACTATGGGCAACAATCTAATATTTTGAAAAGTTGATACTTCACAGAATAATATATCTTATCAAAATTATTATGATATCTGCTACTGATATATGCATAGTTTGAGCATTTATCTGTTACATAATCTTTATATGACATTCCTTAACAAATTAAAAATTTGTGTTCAATGTACAAAGTGTATAATCTTTACTATGGCAGCTTTTAAATTAGTGCAAAAACAATTTGATTTTTAATATTATGAGCTTTTATTACATGTTTTATTTTGAACATGATCTCAAGGTTTTCTCCTGATTTTTTTAGGATTCAGCACTGCTTTTTCTTCTCACAAACTCCTTCATCAGAAGCACTTGGCTCTCAAACATGTTGTAAAGGTTCTGGAAATGTGACCTTGTTAAAATCTCTTACTAGGTGCAATTGTATCAAACTCAGGCATTGGGTCAAGTTGTCCTGGGAATGAACAGCATCCAATAGTGATAATGAAACTTTGTCGCTGTCGAAAATATTGTGTCATATTATTTTGTGTTCTATTTCCAATTACAATCTGGTAGCCACAAGCATCATATTCCAAAGGGGTGGCATATTTTTATTATTGTAATCTAGTTCAGAGTACCTCCTTCTTGTTTGTTGTCAGTGCAATGTATTTTAGAAATGGCTTATTTGAATTTGACTACTGGTAGATCTCTTTTACAAGTAATGATGATGTTAGGGTATCTATGTAATCATAAAACAGAGCAGCAAACTCATTCTTCTCTAGCAGTCATGAGTGAGATAAAAAAGGGGGTAAAATTCATAGAAGGAGCTGGGGGTGTCCTTATTCAAAGAAAATTGCACCAATAATACAGTGCAGATATGCATAGACATTTTTACACCTAACTTTTTTCACTTAGGTGTAAAATAAGCCTGTGCTTTTTTTCCCCAGTGTTCTCCTAATTTATGCTGAGATTTTTGAAGAATTACTCCTATACTACACAGGGAACTACCCCTACAGAAACCCATTCATGGGAAAAACTGAATTTCCCATTTCACAAGAATGCAAGGTGTGTTTGGCATTGGTGTGTTTGTCCATGGTAGAGCCGAACACTTCCTATTCTTTGTGTCATGGGGAATTCAGCTTTTTCTATGAATGGGTTTCTGCAGAAATTTCCTGTGAATGTTGGTACAAGCCATGAAATTATGACTATTTCTTGATTATAAACCCTGTAATCAAATTCCATTATCAACCCAAAAGCAAAATAATTAGCCAGGGTTCATGTGTATATAATTAAATTTACAGGGGTGTAGCATTACCCCTGATGAAAACTGCCCAACAGCTGTCTGTACCTCTGTGCAAACATCCCCTGGGGAAATTTCCTTTTTCATTAAGCAAAATAAACAGAGAAGCTCCAAAGATTAAAACGTCCAACTTACCATCCCAAGAACTGCTTTCAATCCAAGCAAGAGCATTGAAAAGTGCCTGAGTACCCCCATAGCACGCATTGGTCGTGTCTATCCCTTCGATATCTGTGTTTCCACACTCCTGGAACAATTGCATAAGAACACTCTTGACTGATTTCGACTTGTCAACAATAGTCTCTGTGCCGACTTCAAGTCTACCGATAGCCTTCGGATCCAGCTGATTTCTGTCTAAAAGATTGCTAACAACAGTCAACGCTAGCGAATTAATATCCTCACGATCGCCACAGAAGCCCATAGCACGTTGTCCGAGCCCTATAGTGTATTTTCCCTTGCTGACACCATCGAACTCTTCGAGTTTTTCCTGTGATACAAACATGCTAGGGAAATAAATCTCCAGTGCTAATATTCCCACATTATCTGGCCAGCCAGAGCATGCTTCAGAGCCGTTTCGATCAGGCATGATCGTGAATTTCTGAGCGTTTTTTTTTCTGACACTAATGTTAGGCGAGCATGTTGTAGAATAGCAACCTCTCCTCGTGTTTGACCTTTTATAAGCAACCGGAAGTGAAGAGTTAATATGGATCATGACGTCACGTCATTGTCCACAGCTAACCCGCGTTTGGTCAGACATTTGCCGAGTCAAGGGCGCTAGGATTAACTTTATTACAAAGGAGTTCAAAAAATAACAAGAAGGGCTTTCGTTCCAAGGATTCAATCACAGATACTTCACACGCCCCTGACATTTACAATCTTTTTGTGCAGGACACCTACTCTGGAACAGTTTTGAGGGAGGAGGGGGGGGGGGGGGGATGGGCATCCTGAAATCTCAACAAATACCTCAATACCATCCCAATAAAGGATCTAAAAAACTAGAAAATTATAGAAAAAACTTGTCCAGATATTTTTCTTTAATTATCAGGTACGAAAAATAACATATATCACCTTTAGTGCACATTTATAAGCATGCGACTTTGAGTAGCTTTCATTTTTGTTGCACTAACTGTTTAATGTACTTCTTGTACAATTTTCATAGTACATTCAGGGACGCCAACTCTCCCAGACGTTTTGCTGGGAGTCTCAAGATTTTTCGCTCCATCTCCCAGGAAAAATTCAAGATGAGTGCCATCTTCAAGGCCATCTCCAGATTTTTGAAGTCCAGGGGTTGACGTCCCTGTACATGTACTTTGGCATTCTTATTCTGACAATGAATTAACACTTTGTGGAACTGTAATGTGTGGTTCCAGAAATTATCCATAACCCCCCCCCCTCCCCTATTGGAAATTCCGGAGGGGTGGGGGATTCAATTTACCTATTTTTCCTCAGAAATTCAAGAGGGGTGGGGGGTCACTTTTCAACACCCCTCCGTTGGGGGGGGGGGGGGGGGGGGGGGGAGGGAATGGATATTTTCTGGAACCACACAATGCAACAGAATATGTGTTCTTTTCCTATGGCTTGGGCTGGGTGATGAAGCTGTTAGGCATCAGCCTTGATCAGCAATCAGCCAGATGAGCAATCAACGGGAATATCACAATATTATTAAATAGCAGAGCATTAGCAGGATGAGCATTTCAATTAACTACAAGGACTAGGCCTATCTAGATTGTAAATTGTTAAATTCTAAAAAAATATTAGTGATTACCATCAAATTCCTTTAAAAGTGCCACACCCTTAATTAATTTCATGCCACCAGTATAATTAGACTGCTTGCAGCCCCTTCTTCGGTGAACAGCCATCACTTGAGAGGAACGTTTTTTTTACAGACATTTGCCGAAGATGGGGCTGCAAGCAGCCTACTAGCCTGCGTAGCAAGCGTTTCCGTGGGGTTTCAGGGAACGAGAAGCCGAGAGAAGCCAGAAGTTCGCCATTTTCGATGATTGGCCGCGCGAAGTATGGGGCTCGTCTTATTTCTCGCCCCATACTTCGCGCGGCCAAATCATCGAAAATGGCGAACTTCTGGCTTCTCTCGGCTTCTCGTTCCCTGAAACCCCACGGAAACGCTTGCTACGCAGGCTAGCAGCCTACTGGTATCTCCTTGAAAAATAATATGCCTATGGTCAGGGGTGACAGAGCTGGGGGGCTAGGAGGGCTTTAGCTCCCCCACATTTTGCCAAGTTTTCATACAATTTCACTAAACTCAGCCCCCCCACCACCTTGCCATAGTTCTTGCAGCATGGGGGATGAATTTCTTTTGTGCATGCCTGTCAGCTGTATTGATGCTGCCTTGAGTACATTCCTTTGAGAAATCTTAACATTTGACAAGTCTAAAAGACCATTTTTCTGAACTACAAATTTAGAGAAGGACCACACAACACTAGGTACTCCCTTCACAGGGTCACGTGTTCTCTGTAGCTCTGTTGGCAACATACTGTCTATATGCCTCAGTAACATACACTAACAACAGCAGGAAAATAAGCACATCATCTAGCAGTCCTAGAAGTCCAAACACAGATTCAGGGATGATGTCAAGTGGTGATACAAAGTAGAGGGCTGCGGCAAAGAAGCAGAGTAAGATCCTCATCCTTAGAACCCAGACCAAACCTCCAACAGAGAACAGCTCCACAAACAGCTGACGGAGAAGTGTTGGCAAGTCCCGCAGGTGTTCCATGTACTACAGAAAAACAAGACATATGATAATTTTAGAATTCACAGAACTGTGCTACTATTTATTTGGGTGTGGTAGTGGCACAAATTTTGCAGGCAGTGCCACAGTTCGTCGGTGAGATTGGTAGTAATTTTCACTAGCCAAGCTATTATACATAATTTATGTTATTTGCCCATAACATATTTATTTTTTTGCTTTCACTGAAACAGCATAAAACTTCACAGAAATTAGTGCGTATGCGTACATAGGATTCCAGACCACTCACGAGCCAATTGGGATGGATACCGGACCACTGAAAAATAAACACAATAAACATACCGATCTTGGGAGTCCTGAGAATCTTCTGTTGTACTCATGAATTTCTCTACTCCACTGCTGTGCATCATCTGCAGCATTCTCTTCCATTGAAAAATTCCCAAACAGCATGTTGACCTGAAGAAAATGCGTGCAGAATATTATAACTAATATTGGATTTTTAGGATCATGGTGTGAAGTATAATTCCTAGCCTGTGCCATCATGGAATTTTGAGATGCGTGGTCCCAGGGGCAAGTGCAAAAAATGGCAAAAGGGATTTTTAGGCTACTCAGAAATGGTCCATACATGGGGAAATTCAACCCCCCCCCCCCCCCCCCCCCCCCCCATCAAATTTCCATTGAAATATACAGTGATTGCAAGAGTGTTTTAATTTATGCAGTAAGAGGTGTTTTGACCCCCAACCCTCCTGGAGGTTCCAATTCTCTTAGTGGTTGGGGTATTGATGATTTCCGGAACAGCACATTAGATCTGTGACCAGGCAATGATACCTCACCTGCTGCCTACACACAGGACACTGCACGGCTCCTAACCATCTCCCATAACGCCAGTATGTAATAATACAAGGCCCTGGGAATTAAACAATCATTAATCACACAATAAAAACAGCTACAGTACCTAATCTGGCATAAAGTCAGACTTTTATAGGATTATTCAAAGCTTGAGGAGGCTAGATTCCGCTAAGAAAATAGCATGAAAAAAGCAATATCGCACAAGTTGGGCAGCGGCGAGTGCAATATCGCCTTTTTGAGTGCTATTTTCGGCGGAATCTACCGACTGAACGCTTTGAATATACACTTGTATCCTATGATATCTCCTCCTCAATTAACAAAAAAACAGAGATATCTTAGGATTCTACATGAAAATGGTCTGAAAACAAATCCACTCCCCCATGAGTTCATTCTCATTGTGGACCTGACACAAACAACTTTTGCGTCCGTCTTAGTGTTCCAAATCACATAATGTTTAGTGAAATGATCAGTGGACATGCACATACCAAGATTGAAATTTTTGGTATGTGCATTATGCCAGTCTGTGCATGTGCATTGTAGTTGTCGGGCAATAGCGTGTATAAATAAAGTTTGACCTACCTACCTACCGTCTCATGAAATGACCTAACTTTCATAACAATAGAGATGCCAACCATCCCGCTTTTGGCGGGAGTCTCTCGGTTTATAATTACCTCATCTCCTGCTAAAATGTTCGTTTTCCTCCCCCGCTGCCACTGGGTAACCCAGGCACTTCAGGGAGTTATTATTGAAGTCATATCAGTCTTATCTTTTGGCTCCTATCTTTTATCTTTAATCTCTATTTAAAACTTACCACAAAAAGAATGGCCACAGTTAGTCATTGTAAGGAACCTAGCTTCTGACAGGCAAACAGGACATTGCCTGTCATTAGAAAAAGCCCGTGGTGGCTGGCCGGCTTCACTTCCTCCCTGTTGATCACTGTCTACTTGTTGTGGTCGCAATCTGAGTTGATCTCGAGCGAGACGAACTTGCTCCTCTTGCAACGGGTGAATGTTCATCATTCTAAAGTGACTATTATAAATAATACTAACTACTGCTATTAAAATAAGAGTAGTTACTAGAGCTAAGAGGACTTCATCGCCGATTCCTTCTATAATTGTTCCTTTTGCGTGATGAAGAGAGAAAATACTGTACACATTCCCATTGGACGCCATTTTGGAATTCACGATCGAATCCTTTACCACAGGGTTCCCATCTATACCACAGGCATCCCGTCATTTTATAACTCCGCCGTACCGTGTCAATAATTTAATTTTAAAAATTAAAAGTACTGCCTCTACCGGCATAAATGCCGATAACAACGCTTGATAACAACGTTTATTATTTTCTTAATTTTTTTGAGTAGATATAATAGTAGAAAAAAATAATAATTTTCACGCTACAGCGGTTTTCTTGACCAGCGGATTCACGTGGAACCAATTTTCTGATGAAATCGACCATCACAGTTCTGATTCAAAATACTTAAGTAACTTGTTTGTTCCTTGATGGGTTCACAAAATCTAGAAAAACTCCTCCTTGAGGAAGTGGAAAGGACAAATGGCGTTGACACGTACGAGTTCGCGCGAGATTTGCAAAAGGATCATCAAATGATTGTTGGTGTTGTGAAGAGTATTCAATCCGCCGGCGAGGTAGTAGGAAAAAGGAGTTTTGTCTTCTTCTTCCTCGCTCTCTTTACATTTTCCGGCAGCCGGAGTCCCGCTCCATGCGGTACTTAACCCGTTGTAAATGATTTGTTTGGCTGCCTTTGGCTTATATAATACAATATTTTAAAACTAGGGCATTGCAGTCATGCTTTTGTTGCACAAAGTAAAGAGGGGGGGGGGGGGGGGGGGGGTGGCTTCTCCTATTCTTTCTTAACATAAATTGAGCAAAAACTCTGATACATAATATAAGTATTATGTATTAAAATACCCTGATATGGCTGGTCTGCCTCGATTAGTTAATAGTCTATTTGCGGATCAGCCACTCCTGTACATAATGTTTAAAAGTCAGAAATAATGAAAAAGTCTTGAGTCTGAAGTCTGATTCTTGGATTGCATGTGACATCACTGGTAGCAATGTGTGGTGCCAAAAACAAAATAAAGTTTGTCTACCATACTTTTGTTATTTAATTCCCATAGGAATGATTGCAATCCAAGAATAAGAATATAATAGAGGGGTGACCTTCCTATTCCTTAGGCCATTTTTCCATGGGATTGGAGGAATTCCCACATGAAAATCTGCCCTGTTTATCATGTTCATATGGAACTGTACGATTTGTTTGCTCTGCTTTATATGAAACCATTATTATGGATTTTTATGCAGCACCCTCAAAGTAAAGAAATTACTTTTGTTATTTAATTCCCATAGGAATGATTGCAATCCAAGAATAAGAATATAATAGAGGGGTGACCTTCCTATTCCTTAGGCCATTTTTCCATGGGATTGGAGGAATTCCCACGTGAAAATCTGTCCTGTTTATCATGTTCATATGGAACTGTACGATTTGTTTGCTCTGCTTTATATGAAACCATTATTATGGATTTTTTATGCAGCACCCTCAAAGTAAAGAAATTACTTTTGTTATTTAATTCCCATAGGAATGATTGCAATCCAAGAATAAGAATATAATAGAGGGGTGACCTTCCTATTCCTTAGGCCATTTTCCATGGGATTGGAGGAATTCCCACGTGAAAATCTGTCCTGTTTATCATGTTCATATGGAACTGTACGATTTGTTTGCTCTGCTTTATATGAAACCATTATTATGGATTTTTTATGCAGCACCCTCAAAGTAAAGAAATTGACTTGTCTCTGTGTTTGAACAGAAAAAAAATGGCCTCTCAAAAATTAGTTCTCTGTTTCTATGACAACACAAGAGATGTTTTCATGCCATGGAAGCTTTTTCATGCAAAAAAAAAAAAGATTGCAGCTTGACATACAATTGCCCAGATAAATCCATCAAATCAATCAGCAATAACCTAGTTTAGTAAAAAAGTAATTGACATTTCTTTTTTTTTCACTTAGTTGATCAATGTAGAGCAACAACAAGTTGAGAGCCTAGTTTTAAGTGATGAAGGTGTTCAAGTTGCTGAGAATGGGAGCCATGAAGCCTGGGTTTTCTCTGCCATTCCCAAGGATGGCTTACCACAAGCACAACTCAAGGTTGGTATGAGCTTTCTTTTCTAAGTAGTTCTGACATTATTCTAAGTGGACATATTAAAGGTACCTGTTGAAAAACATTAAGCAAAACCCTATAAGATCATCGATCCTGTAAGATCATGTTTTTGGTAAAATGTTCAGGATCCTGCATGCTATTGCATGGAGGGAGCTGAAAATTCTTGAGGGGTGTTCCTCTTCCTCTATGTTCCTCTTCAAGGATGTTTTCCAACCACTGTTTTTTCATTGATTGGAAATTCCAGAGGGGTGGGGTCCTTAGTAGGCATGTTCACTCCATGGTAGTAGCATTTTGGATCTTTCCTGGGATTACACGTCAATGGTGAGGAATTCTATATTATGTTCTCTCTTGCTTCAATGTTTAAGCATTCTCCTACAGGTCATTTTGGGTCTGAAAGTTTAACACAGCACTTATGCAAGAAAAAGGAACAAGAAAATGCTCCCTTGATTAGGCTCGGTATGGCTGGAAACCGAGCCCTTGATCTATTCCTCAAACTTCTGGTTACCAAAGTAGAACAGTCTATAGTGATCTTAAAGGGAGAAGGATCTCAAATCTCTGTACTGTACATTTTGCAGAAACTAGGGGAACATGCTAACATTGGATTTAGTAAAGCTATGTCTTCTGGCTGGCTAAGAATAGACAAGAAAGCAGAAGGAGGACCAAAGGTGTATCGAAAGGTGAGTTCAATAATAATAGCAGTAGTATATCTTCTCTATCTTCTTATTATATAGACACGAGTGCTTTACTGGGTAGTACGCCACTCGTAGATCTCATATGAAGCTACATCCGGGACCTGAGTGACATATTTTCCATATCCTCACTAGTGAGGATATCGGTCAAAACAAAAGTGATTGGAAATCAATTTGGAATATTTTTTGCTGCGCTCATTCATAAAATATTGTTCTTGCCACTTGAAAATAAAACTCATTATCTTCAAGCCACCATGTAATATCCTCTATATATGCCTTTCAGAAACTCAAATGACTGGCTACCAGTAGGTCTGGAGTAAAGAGTCTTTGAGATAAATTGTTGTGTTTTGGTCCCCAGGGGGTCTCCCCTACTTTTGTGTCAAGGATGCTTGTCATCCCTTGTAGGGGTTAAAATCAGGCCTCTGGTACTTTATAGGGGTAATTGTTTTCCTGGCAGAGAGGTCTGTTGTAGCAAACCAAGCAACAATGGTTTTATCAAACATTTGGCATTGTCACATTTGTTGGTAATGTACTTCACACTTGTTAGAACTTCACACTTGTTATTTACTTTTAGGGATCAAAATCAACCTAGCCATGCCCCCCCTTTTAGTACCTTTTAGAGGTAAAATGGAAAGTTTCCAACAAGCATCCCCCAAGAGTGCCCCCCCCCAGTTTTGACATGACCCAAAGAGAAAGAACATTTCCTGTCCCAGCTGGTTGTTGATCCCAGTGTGAGACAAGTAAGACAACCTTGCTAGCACCTCAGGTCATGACTGCAGACATCACTGTGCAGTAGGGGTGCTAATGATACAATGCAGAGGACATTGGGGAGGTTAAAAAAATAATGCAAAACAGCTAAAAATTACATCAAAATCACAAAACTGCTCACAAAATTGTATCAAAACTGAATTCACAAATGTAGAATTCTTTTAGCAAATGTGATGGGAGTAAAAGGCGGTCATATAGCAGAGAAATCTGTGCTCTGTAGAAATTTTAAAACAGTAAAATCACATCAGAAAATGATAAAATCCAAAAAATCGTAATTGAAAAATGTCAAAACCGTGCCCCACAGGCTTTTATGAAACCGTGAAACAGCATTAAGGTCTCGGTCAGGGTAAATAATTATAAATCCATAATACGACTTTTTCCTGGAATTCAGTTAATAGAGTCCTAAAGTATATTTCTAAAACCCCAAATGATGCGTCAACTGTTTTCCTTGGTTTCAATAGCCCATTCGTTTGTATTGCCCACCACTCATTTTCTGTATTTTAATTAACTTTACACGCTTTTTCTAGCACTTACATTTTATGTCAAATTTTCACCTTCGCAAAGCTCCTGACCTCGCAGGATTTAAGATATCGGCGTCAAATTTTCTGTGTCGTTAGAAAATGATCACAACTAAAAAACCATGTGAGGAAATATTTATTTTTTACTTGAAAAAGTTTTTATGATAAATTTTGCGGCAGCAAATTGAAAAAAATGCAACTTTCAACTTTGCGACCTCTCGGGGTCAGAGATTTTTCTCTTTCTCCGCTTACTAGGGCTAACGCTCAGAAGCACACATGGGACCATTTCATTTGCACACTTTCACACAAGGTTAATTCCTTATCTCCAATCCCTTGGCTATGTTTTGGAAAATTATTGATTGCTGTCTTCAATATTTTAGGTTGACACAATTGAAGATGCGGTACAGCAAATGTTACTTAAAATATTAAACCATGACACCAAAGATATTCCAGATGCCAAAATCAAGGAACTTAAAAAGAGAAAACTAGTCACAACACAGTAAGTAGATGTCGGATGTACTGGTATAGAGCAGATTTCATACTGTGAAAAGTGCAATGATATGCCACGGCAGGGCCGTGGTTGTGGCACGGGCCTGGTCTACATAGAGATGATTACATGGCAAGAACTTGATATCGTTTTTATTCACAAGTTTTCGTGTCATAATGCGAACGAAATAGTCTTCGAGCAATTATATACTCTGAGTCAGATAAAATAGCAAAAAATAAAGAACAAAATGCATTTATTCTTGCAGTGAATGATATCGTATCATTCACTGATATGATTTTTATTCACTGGTGTTATCACATGGTATCTGGTCACAGTATATAATAAAGAATGAAATCCCATAGTTGTGGCACGGTCACAGTCGCGGCGTGGCACAAGTTTGTCACGGCACTTTTCACAGTCATACGAAATATGCTCTAATCAACATAACCCACTGAACAGTTCTCATGGTCGAGTTCCTGGAAAACTTTGCTGTGCATATTTCAGTCTGTTTACCATTGTTCTGTTTACTTTGTGTTTTGTTAGGATAATAAAGAGTTTCTTCATAACCAAAGGGAAAGAATTCAGTGTCAGTGTACAGAGATTAGAGGCTGATTTGACAGCTGACATGATGCTCAGGTAGTTTATAATATAATACAGAGTGTTGTTTTTCTTTTTTCTCTCCTCACTCTTCACCCCATTAGTAATGACACAAGCCTTCCCTTCAACTACTCAGGGCTTCTGGCAGGTCGCGGATAAAAATGACAAATTTCGCGGGATTTTTAGGTTCAAATTCGCGGAAAAAACAGCCAATTTCGCGGCAAAATTCGCGGCCGATTTCGCGGAATTTTTGAGGTTAAAATTCGTGGAAAAAACGGCAGATTACCACGGGTCGAATTCGCGCGAAAAAAAAAAAACGGCTGAACGCGTGTGAATTTTACAACCAAATTTCGGAGAAAATGGTCGTTATCGTTTTAATGAAAAAACAAATGTACAACTTAGTCACTTTGTCGCGAAATATTGCGTGTCCCTTTTAGGAATGGTTTTTATATTACAAAGGTCATCATTTGCTATTCCAGCAACAATGCGCTGAGAAATGCGCCAATAGCAATGATTCTTACATCTTGGCTAGTATCCAGTTTTCGCGAAATTTAGAACGCCTGGTTGTTTTGAATGTTGTTGTACTCGAGTCAGTGGCAAAAGATCAGCTTTACTTGTTTTTAAGGCAAGTAGATATCTCAGAAAGCCAAAACGAGTTTTAAATATGCTGTGTCATTATCATTCTTTAAGATTTATAGCAAATTCTGACGGATTTCGCGTGCTTTGGTATATTTCGCGGGATTTCACGGATTTAACCCAAATTGTGCGGGTACGTGACCGCGCAAACACCAGAAGCCCTGAACTACTGCAAGCTCTTTTTTTTTTTTAAGCACATGGATTGAGTGGTTGTGTGTGGGGGAGGGGGGTTCGCAATTGATTGACCCCTCTGGAAAAACGTGCATTGCGCTCTAGAGGTGGAAAATTGAAATACTTAGAGTCTTTAAATCTCCCAACATTCAACATGTTTGTTGGGACCTCAAATTTTAGGCTTTAGGGGAAGTGGTCAAAAAGTCTGTACATGAATGGGACCCGATGGGGTGGTGTGTGCCGCAGCCAAACTTTTTTTATGAAAAAATGGCCAGTTTTAACTGTGAACATCTCGTAAAATAATAAATGAATACAAACGATTGGCTCAGCACCGTCTCCTTTTAGGGAGAGCACAACATCTATGCAATAACATCCAACACCCCTTACTTGGGCACGGAGAAAATAGGCATTGACAAAACGGGTGGGTAGGTACAGCCCAGGACCTACCACCTCCCGTGATAAAATCGGGTTCCGATCGAGTACAAATGTTTTGAACGCTTCCCTAGTTAGCCTCGTTCTCGGGCTACTCCACAAGCCTGTCATGTTGTCATGTATGAATTCTTAAATCCAGGGTCTCTCTGTCATACAAAGTCTCAAGTTCACCATTTGCCACCCCTCCTTCTGATACCATCCTTCACAATTTCCAAAGTCCGGAAAATGCCTGGACATTTCTGGGATTACACATAATTTAGCACCATAATTATGTACCATGTATTACATCTTACACAAGAACTTTCTTCGATTTAGTGGAATGTGGAAGGATAAGAAGTTCAAGCCTTATAATTTTGATGCACTTGGCACGCCAGTCCCCTCTGGTCATCTTCACCCTCTATTGAAAGTCAGGGCACAGTTTAGACAAATATTTTTAGAAATGGGGTAAGTAAAATTCGCTATGTATTTTTTTACTGGGGGCATGGTAATTTGGAGATAATATAAATTTTAACTTCTCAATGAGATCAATTTTAATATCCTGAAGATAAAATTTTGTATCACTACCTCAGTCCAGGGTTTCTAGGGTACGCAATGGTTTGTGGGATAGTTTTTACAGGGCACGCAGAGAGTTATTAGCTCATGTCCCACAATTCATTGCGCATCATGTCTAGACCTCATTCCCAGTCCCTACAGCCCCTAAACAATTTTCATAGATAAATCTATTGGAGAACTCACCACAAGAGACAAAAAAAAAACGTCTGGGTATTAGACTGCCTCTGCCTGGTCATGCAATATCCTGTATATAAAGATTTTGAGCTTCTCTCACAAATTCATTTTGCACCTCATTTCAGGTTTACAGAGATGCCAACCAACAACTTTATAGAAAGCTCCTTCTGGAATTTTGATTCATTATTCCAACCACAACAACACCCAGCCAGAGATGCTCATGACACCTTCTTATATCTGGTAAATACAACAACAATAATAACAACAACAACAACAAAAACAACAACACCTAGCCAGAGATGGCCATGACATCTTCTTTATTTCTGGTGAATACTAAAACAATGATAACAGCAACAACAACAAAAACAACACCTAGCAGGGGCGGATCCAGGAATTTCAGAAAGGAGGGCCAGATAGTGAAAACATGGGACGAAAAGTTTCAATTTTCCTCCAGCAAATATAGTAATGTGTGGGAAAATCTCCTGAGAAAGGGGGAACCTCCCCCCAACATGACACCTTCGTTATATCTGGTAAATTCTACTGAACAGCAACAACAAAAACAACACCCAGCCAGAGATGCCCATGACACCATCTATATATCTGGTATTAACAACAACAACAACACACTTGCTTTCCTTTAGATCCACAGTATGCGCGGTTAGAAGAGATGCCCCAATCATATGTGGAGGATGTCAAAAGAATCCACGAACAGGGTGGATACGGATCACAAGGGTATGTTATTTAATCCCTAAAAAAATTCCTCAGAGAGCGGATTTCAAACGAAAGTAAATCAAACAAGCGTTTTCTGCACGCTCATATTGGTGTAGATTTTGCGTCTTCGTTTAGTTGGCCCGCCCTCAGGAGGAAAAGTCTGTACAAGCCTCAAGGGCTAAAGTCATGTACATGTATCTCGGTTAATGTCGTTCTTAGACTCCTCGCCGAGTCGTCGAGTCCTCGTCGAAGTCACGTGGCGTGACTTCGGCCCGTGACGCTGCGCGATGAGACTATGTCGTTGTAATGTTGAACAATAAGGTCAATTGTATAGTGTAATTTGTAAGTGCTTTTTGTCACGTGCTTGTCCATTTCCTAAAATCCTACACTAAAATATTCACGACCTTTCAAACTGCATTCCTAGTTACATTTACATACATTTTCCTATAAATCATTGGGCTTGTTCGTGAGGCCCCTTGTATAATTCCATGGATTTATTTATATGGTTCATTAGGTACCAGTACGACTGGAAGACAGAGGAAGCAAAGAAGAATCTGTTACGGACCCACACCACAGCTGTCAGTGCGCGAATGCTCTACAAGCTCGGCCAGTTGGTAAGGCACTAATATTCTCAAGGTTAGAGCGGATTTCACATGACTGTCAAGACTTGTTATGTAATTGCGATAGTGCTTTGCATTGTCATTGGCTACTCATTTTTCTCAGCCAATCAAATTCTGTAGTAAATACAATTGTGTAATTACTTAGTAATTGGTTCAGCTTGCAATTGGCCGAGAGAAAAGCCATTTAGGAGCAAGTCGTTATTTCTCTCGATTCTGATTGGCTAGTTATTGCTCAATTACAGTTGTTTTCACGACAGTCATGTGAAAACCGCTCTATCACACATGAATACCGTATTACGGGTGATCGTCGTGTTTTAGTTGGTGAACAGTGGTCTAACCAATGTTGGCCAAGGGTGCTGGTTCGCATTCGACGCGAATTGCGAGAGGAATTTCCTGTGAAATCAACCGAGTCAAGGATATGATTTTTCTTGAATCACATGCTCTTGTATTTGCCGTCCAATGCAAATGCGAAACTCAAAGTGCATGCTGCGCGTGAAATCGCCCCTCATCTCCTGCCAATCAGAGCGCGATTTCTCTTTTTCGTTGTGTGATTCAGCCTTTATTTTCGCAGCTCGTGATTTTACCTAAAAAAAAAAAAAACACTAGACCCTGGTTCCTCCCGGGGTAGATTCGCCATGGCCATCTGATACTTTAGCTATCAGGTTCTATGTGATCATTCAAAGCTTCAGGAAAACAATTTTGAGTGCTATTTTCTGCGGAATCTACCGACAGAAGCTTTGGACTTTCATGACTCGTATAATCACTCCCTTACTACCCCCAAAGAAAAGTTATGCATTCTCTGATCTATTTTCCTTGGGCCACAAATTTACCATTTATTTAGAGCTCTTTATGAATGAAAACAATGTTTTTATAATTTCTCTTTGTATTGAATATTTGTAGAAAGAGTTCAAGCCTGCCAAGTACTTCTCGATTGATCGTGTTTTCCGTAATGAAACTCTGGATGCGACTCATCTGGCCGAGTTTCACCAAATCGAGGGTCTTGTCGCCGACAGAAACCTCAGTCTAGGCGACCTGATCGGCACTCTTTATCAATTCTTCAAGAAATTAGGTGGGTTGAAATTCTCTTTTTAAGCTAAGTCGTTACTAATAGTAAGAATCTTATATTCATTCTCGTACCCAGAGCTCCCCGGCTCGTCTGCTCGCAGGGAGGCTCTGGGGACATCCATTTGAGGACCGTCGCTGATTGTCTGATTTTGAGCGTTGGAGCATGTGCTTAAAGGTCTTTCTCTGAGCGGCTCTGTATTAAATCTCGCGCATGCGTCAGTGGTTCTAACCGTAGCCCCCCCCCGCGAGGTTACGAGCCGGGGAGCTCTGGGTTCGAGAATGTCTTATATTAGTCCCCCCTTCCATGAGCGTATGCGCGGAAGACTAATGAAACAATGGAATAAGTGAGCTAAATTGAAAGGTTCGTGATACTAATGGATGTGTTTGCGTGCAGGTATCACCCAACTCCGTTTCAAGCCGGCTTATAATCCCTACACAGAACCTAGCATGGAGGTATTCAGCTATCACCAAGGTAAAGTCAGAGTAGTCTAGGGCGCACCGAATTCGCGCCGTTTTTTAGGAGCCCGTTGAGGAGCCATGGCGTCAGATATGAAGAATCCAGTGAGGAGACATGACGTCACAAATTATGAGCTATGTCCATATTTGGCATCCTATTGTATACAATAGAATGATACCCCCTAACCCCCTCCTACTTCCTCAAGACTCGAAAGAGGGATAGCCACACCCCTTCCCACTTGCTCAAGACACAATAGAAGGTCACCCCACCCCCCTACTTTCTCAAGACACGGGGTATTCGTCTTTTGTTCTCGGAAACAAAAGAGGAAAACAAAAGAAAATATAGTGGATATAGTAGAGAGGGGTGGTTACATCATAGGCCCAGACGTACGGAAGTGTCTCTTCATCTTTGACGTCATGGCTTCTTGGTTCCTCACTGGGTTCCTCCAAAAAGCGCTAATTCGGTGCGCCCTATACTACTAGTCAACGAAGCAAGTGTAAAGGAGAATTGTCTCTGGGGGAGTTGAGGGCCGTATGTTTATGAGCGTCTTTCCCTGACAAATGCCCGCACGTCAAAAACACTCCATCTCACCCAAAAATACCACTTTCTGAAATAAGACCCCTGGCACGGAGCGGATTTCAGATGACTGTCGAAATGTAAATCAGACTTGCGTCTCCGTATTCCTTTTGGCTGAGGTATTGGATCCTTGTTTAGTCAGCCAATGAGAATTCCAAGAGGAAACAAAAACACAGCGACTCTTTGTTTTCTTTGATCGCGACTAAACGCAAGTCGTACTTAGTCGTCCTCTGAGTGGTTTGTTGTTAAATGGGTTTCGTCTCTGATTGTTATTCGGCACCCATCTGAAACTAAACTAACGTAAAACACTTCCGGCAAATATATGTTCCTTCTCTACATGGTCAAATAAAATTGCTCTGCCGCAGTTTAACACTCGGCACAGGCCGAAACCAGCTTGCATATCATACGAAAAGATGTTACAACTCAGACCCCGTTCACACGAGACCGGCAAAAAACTGGACCGGTACAATTCTGGTACGGTACCGACTGTTCATACGGTACAGGTACAATTCTGGCACGTTTTGCAACAGTGTTCACACGGCCTAGCCGTGCCAGAATACGCGACGGTACCGTACCAGAATTGTATCGGTCTCGTGTGACAGGGTCTCAGTTTCGTCAAAAAAGTGGCTGCATGTTAGTTTGCCAGACAGCGGAAACTCTGTTTGTTTGTTGTGTGGCAGGTCTTAAGAAATGGGTGGAGGTTGGTAACTCGGGTGTGTTCAGACCGGAAATGTTACGACCCATGGGACTACCAGAGGACGTGTCCGTTATAGCATGGGGACTCTCCCTAGAGCGGTAGGTGAACCATAGAGATAATATGGGCCCCCACCATTCGATAGGGACTTTAAAGGGTATACTGTATTATTATTCATTCAACATATTTTCCCGCTCCTGATTGGTTGAGCGCCACCGGGACACATGTGAAATCGTTTTTTCAACACCTCACGGCCAAAACCATATTTGGAATCATTTACCTTATATGGAAGTGACAGAAGATCCTCTTTTGACAAGAATTTCGGTAAATGTAGCAAGAAAACTGTGAAATTTTGAATGAAAACTTTCAGGAATCAGAGACTCGAAGTCCTCCAAAGTGCATTCAGCAAAATCGACAATGATTCATTGAGATATGGCGCTCGTGCTTTTTTTTCGCCCGCCGAACCCTGCAAAATGTTTCTCGTTTTACGAGCCAGCGATTGGTTCGGTTTGACCAGCGACCAAGCGCATACTCAGTACCGAATCTCCACATGTAATTGTTCGGGTTTTCGAAACACAACTTTGTAGCGCCCAAAACAACACCAAACATATCCGGTGTCCACGCCCAAACATAGCAGTAAGAACTGAATATTCGAAACTAGAATTTTAAGAAATCACTCATTAATATTGATGGTTTTCCACAGGCCGACCATGATCAAGTACGGCATCTCCAACATACGGGATCTTATTGGCCACAAAGTGGATCTCAATATGGTGTACCGCAATCCCATTTGCCTGTTAGAAGGGTAGCGAGTGATCTATAGACATGGGTAACGAATAAGACACGAATGAACTCAGCCGTACATTCTAGATTGTATGAAATACAAAAGATAAATATGACACAATAAAAACTTCACAAATAGCTAGTATGCTTGTTTTTTCCTGGATCATATTAGCGTGTGGAGCAACAGAGAGTCGGACGGGGCCAAGTCGCATTTCATTTTTCAACAAACAGATCTGGAGTCATGGAGCCCTATCTCTATTTTCGGGGGCCCTAACCCAAACCCCCCTCCCCCCTGTGATCGCCGAAAGGAGAGTCCAGAAACCTTTGCATGCGCATGCGCTAGATCTGACCAAGAACTTTATTTTATTTTTTATTTTGTTAGTGCGCATGATCCAAATACCGCTGTCGGAGATTGTTGAATTTTCGCAGGAACGCCCAAAATGGCGTCCTATCTTGGTAGACAAAATTCCTGATGCCAACAATCACAGACAGCGGTATTTGGATCATGCGCAAAAAAAGAGCAATAGTGGCCGAAACCCGCGCCTAGGCCTGCGAAAAAAGAGGTATGTATTCAGTTTGTTTTTGCTAAAACAAAATACAGAATTCAATGCTCTTCAATTCAATGAGGCAAGGAATAACACCGTGTGACTCGATGCGATAAGATTTTTCGCGTCGTTTTCTCTTTTCGCCGGCGTCCCTGTTCTGAGCAACATTTGAGCCATAGTGTCGCCCAGCTTATTAAAGACACATGCAGAGCGCAACATTGTAGCCGGACACATGTTCCTTCATGTTTCCCAATTTAGCTACGCGATAAACATTGTTTGCGCGCAACGAATTTTGTAGCCGGGACACAAAGAAATGTTTCTTCGCAAGACAAGAAACATTTCATGTGTCCGAGACACGCGTACGATGTTTCCTAGTTTAGCCTCGGGAAAACATGTAGTTGCTACAGTATAGTAAATCCTAACGCCCTTGGTTTGACCAATAATTGCATGACCGAGGAGGCTTCTGGGATAGTAATGGAACAAATAGAAAATCCAAGATGGCGGACGAAACTGAGAAAAAAGGTCTTCTCGATATTGAGGTAAATCACGTCTCTTTTAATGGTGCAGACACGTCATTGCAAGATAATTTGGGCTAAAGCTGAATGCTAGTATGCGAGAACTTATTCGAAACCACTGAATTTGGGACGAAGGATGAAAACAATCAGGCTTTTGAACAAGAAACATTGATCTTTAGTTAACTTAACTTTGAGCAGCGATCAAGTGCTTAAACTGACGAGAGTTGACTGTCGTTCACTCTCGAATACTCTCATGGGGTTGCAAACAAACGGTGAAACTCTCAGCAATACTCACGTCAATTTTGAACATGTTGATGGAGTGCATGTGAGTTTGCGCTCAAACGCGTATGAGTCGAAACTCATGATCACATCTCGTCAATATCATTGTTTGATCCCTCAGCTTAGAGTTTTATCTTGCCCTTTATTGTATCATTTTGCGTTTATTGAAAAAATATTATCTTAGGTGCAAATAATTCCCAACTAACAGGCTACTACTTTTATCATTTCTATCCACTGTTCACAATTGATTGCAATTTCTAGGAGAACTATGAATCAAGTTACATTTTTCATGTGCTTTTTCTTGTGTGACCTGGATGTGAACAAGTGCCTTGAACATACCTGCCAACCCTGAAAACTAAAAAAACACAGGAGATTTTGTCTAAACCGGGAGATTTTGTCACAATACAACTGTATGAGAAAATCGCAAGAAATTACCTGGATATACCAGTATACAGTAATATATATTATATATGCCTGGGAAGTTTCAATTTTTTTCCTTGGAGACTGAGCGTAAAAACTGAGAGCCTCCCATAAACCAGGAGAGTTGGCAGGTTTTTTATGTTGAAGCAGTAAATAATGCAGTTAAAAAGTTGAGTGTATCATCAATCCCCAAATTATGGCACCAATCTCATAAAGAAAAAAACAGCCATTCTTATTATTTATGAAAGGAGTTGATACCCGGGGGGGGGGGGGGGTTCTTAGGGGTAAAAGTGATAGGGATGCTTGTTGGGAAATTGGAGAAATTGCCCTAAAAAATACCAAGCAGTGAAAAAAAACCCTAAAAATATTGTTCAAAATAAACCTTAAAAAATACCTTTATAAACACCAAATAACAAAGGTGGCAATGTTTCTTGCTAATTGTGATACTTCCACGGTGATTGCTGAATATAAATCCCACTGTTTCACTATAAGGCAAACCTGGCCAGTTTAAATTAAATGTCTAGAGGCTATGCCTGTGCTCTTTATATACGGCTCTCTAAGAATAAAGTCTGTCTGTCTGTAATCACTTGGAACCACCATTTCAAATAACAATTGCTGATTTCCTTATTGTCCAGTGCTAAAACTGTTGTGCATGCATCCTGTGATAATGGTCTATTTGGTCTTCGTTGTTTTCAACAGATAGATGATGATGATGAAGATGACGATTTGATATTCAAAGGTGAATCATCAAGCTTAGCATCATCCTAAGCTGTTAATTCTCATGCCAGTCAAATTATTTAGACCTTGTCCACATTTATCTGGATATTTTTCGAAAAGTTATCAGCGATTTATTTCTCTGTTACAGTATTAAAAAATGTGTGTCCACACGGACTGGATTTAAAGCATAATATTTGCTAGTCCAGGCTTATATGAAAAGGATTTGAATAAGAAATTGTATGATTGTTTTCAGACTTCCACAACAAAGACAGTACTTCCCCAGACATACCTACAACTAGTGGTACAATTGGTGATGCATCAACTGTACCCACAACACACAAGCTTACTGAAGACTCAGATGGTAGGCCACTAAAACTCATTGTTTGGCCTTTAATGATCAGATAAATCTAAGAACAATAGACCTTTTTACCTAGTATGTACAGGGCCCGTGGTTTGATGCGCTGGTGCGGAAACGCATAATTTGGCTATCTCCGCATAATGCGCATAATCCGTCAAATCCCGCATAATCGTGCATAATTTCCCTTAACTTTTGAAAAAAACATCAAAAAGGCATTATTATTTGGGGAATTTCAAACTTTCTTTCCTACTTTTCTCACAAAAGTGATACATTTCTTCTGAAATTGTCTGTCCAACGTCAAAACAACTCGATAGAAATGAGAATAACAAGGCGTCGCACTGGGAACTGATATCGAAAAGCAATAAAACGTGCCTAATTGGCCAACTAACTAATATTTCCAGCTGAGCAAGATAGATTCAAACACGTTTGCGCTTTGGATATTTTACAAAGTAAAATCAAGGCGGATCAGAACGCTAACCGCGATAAAAACGGTCGGTGCAGTTCCGTTACATGTGATCACATGTGATCACAGTTCCGTTGATCACATGAACGCGAAAAATACCAGGCACACGAACAGCTCCCTCGATAACAAAAATAAACACTGACAGAATAACGTGGCACGTTTCCGGTTTTATAAAAGCTCTTACACTACCTCCGACGATAGTGCCGATCGCTCTCGGGATCAGGATTAATTTTGATAATTACGCGCAGAACGACGGCAAACAAGCGCAACGATGTTTGTGATAATGAGAGATCGTAACGATGGCTCTGTTAGTCTTCGTATAGGTAGCTCTTGTGACCGTTTAGTTAATGGTTGGATAGGAGTGCGTTGTTACGATCCTTGCGGTATGAAAAAAGTGTGGTCTCAGACAAGTAAATGGAAGAACCGTGTAACGGAAGCTACCGGTAGTTGGTAACACTTTTTGTAAGAAAGTAATAAGCTTTATTAAAAGCGAAAACACACGTCTCCCTGGAAGAAAACGTAGCGTCATAACGTTTTAGTAAAGCGAAGCGATTGTAACTCATCACAGAGCATTTTATAGACAAACACAAGTTGTTAAAGTTAAATAGCAGCTATATAGTAGCTATATCCATGTAACAAAACAGACGAAAAGAGCAAAATATGTTAAGGCACTTGTAAAAAAATATTGTGCAATCCCGCATAATTTCGTATTTTTAGCGCATAATTTCGAATTTTTAGCGCATAATTTCAGAAAAAATCACGCATAATTTCAGAAAGAAACCCGCATCAAACCACGGGCCCTGTATGTATGAAAATTGCCCATTTTCAAAGTGTGCAACTTTTGTTTACATATGATAATATTTAGAAAATATAGCAAATGTACAGCCTCTCCTTCTCCTATCATTAGGAGCTGATGCTACTCTAGTGTTCTCAGCAGATTTCTGTTTCTAACTATATATTGCCACCACAATTTTTTTTCTAAGTTTGTCAACTGTCTAATTTATTTTAAAGGTGGAAGGTTTGGAATCCTATTAGCTAAAAACTCCATCGTTGTCTAATAAAGGGGAAAAAAAAAACAATCAGTTAAAAAATGGTTTGCAACATCAAAGTAGACTCAGTTTGTATTGTTTATTAAAATAATATCGAATTATTTGTACTTCATTGGAAAGGATGGAGTCCTCTGTATTATACTAATTATACAAATGTTTTGTTTGTTCTTCAGATGAGGGAGATAAAACAGAGGTAAGACCAAACCCCTTTTAGTTTTGCTTGCAAAGAGATGCAAGAGTGTGACATTTCCATGCCTGCCAACTCTCCAGTTTTACACAGGAGACTCCCAGTTTTTACCCTCAGTCTCCCGGGAAAAAATTGAAAGTTTCCATATTTTACTGTACATCTCCTGGGTAAATTTTGTTGTGATTTTGTCTTATAAAAAAAATAAACTAAAACTATCAACATGCTCTCTTTTAAACAAAGGATACCCATGCTGTTCTCGTAATAATATGAATGAAAGATGAAAGATCGTTATTTTTTTTCAAACGTCCTTGAAAGTTGTGGAATTTTGAAAGCCTGAAAACATGGGAATCCTGTTACTGTAGTACATTAGCTGATCATGTTATTTTGTCATTTGGTATGTTTTAGCTCCTTGCAGGAGAGAAAAAGTCACCACCATTCTGGACATTTGAATATTATCAAGCTTTCTTTGATGTAGATACTTATCAGGTATGTAGTGTCATCAGGGGTGGATATAGGGGCCCCCTTTCTCGGGAGATTTTGCCATACATTTACTATATTTGCTGAAGGCAATTTGAAAATTTTGTTTCATGTTTTCCCCATCCAGCCCGCCATTTCCGAAATTAATGGATCCGACCCTGGTCATCCGGCCTTATGCACAGAGTTGACACCCAATTGTGTTACACCTTACTAGTGTTCTAGCACGGAGACTTTGATAGAGATGAGTCAATGAGTCAAATTATGAGTCAAGTCTTAAACTATTAAATTTGTTGTTTATGTACCTTTTTATTAACTCGAGGATATACAATAAATATATGTGATGATTTCCCAGTGTCGTATGTCGTTATTGTAAGCTCAACAATGGACAACAAGTACATGGTCGCATGAAGAAGAAAAAGATCCATCGTCCAAGGCACCAGTATACTGGCTACAAAAATCATCCAAGCCCCCTGATCGAATACCCTGCAGGCAGAGCTATCTTTTGTGAGTCTTTTATCATTTCGGAGGCGTTAGAGTTCTCTTTGTGAGTTTTTAACACTTCATAGGCGTTTGTGTGTCTGCGTAGGTCGAGTTGTCACAGACACACAAACACCTACGAAATGATAAAAGACACACAGTTGAGAAAGCTCTGCTCGCAGGGTACTGATCGAAATAATGATCCATCAAAACACGAGAACGAAGTAATGCGTTATCTGAGATATGATGACCATGTACATATACTTCATGCTCACCTCTTGCCACACTCAGACAATGGTTCCCCAAAGATTGGTTGTCCAAGGGTGATCTTTTCCTAAAATATCAATGGAATAAACTTTTAACTTTAACCTTTTGCCCGTGGTTGAGCTAACAACAATGACTCACGACACCAATAACTTGTTCCGATGTTTCATATTATCCACAAGTTAATACAAAGGTATGAAAACAAAAATATAATCATTTCAGACTTGACTCATGACTCATTGACTCACTCTTTATGTTCTCTTTTAGCGTTACCATTTTAACAGTTCCCATTTTGACATTGATTGATATTTGGCTCTATCTCGTACTCTAATTTTCGCTTGTACAATTTTCTTCAATCTTGAATTATGACAAAAAAGAAGGTCAAATGACCCCAAATCAGAAGTTTCAGAATTATTGCGGCAAGATTTTTCACACAGGTGGGACTTTTGTAAAAGTACCACTGTTAAAATATCGGCTCGCATAAGCAAATGTGGCTCTTTAAAACAATAGCAGGGCCCGACATTAAAGAGCCCGTGTCAGCCACTCCTTTGTCATTGTTTTCATTCGATATTAGAAGACGAATTACGCGTAGAAATCTGTTAATAAACATCTAAAAACATAGTTTCAGATTTGATTTACCAAATTCAATCGAGAACATTGCGCTACACCCTCTAAATCAGCCGATGAAAATGGATGCTTTCTCCGACTTGGTATGTTGCTATGCTGTCAAAATGGCGGGTGACACAGGCTCTTTAACTTTTTTTGTTAAGTGCCATTGGCAACTGATTCAAAAAATTGGTCGCCAGAAACCAAAATTTCGTCGCCACATAAACGTGGATCTCAGCTGAACTAAAAAAGATGGGGTGCCATTTGGCGACAAGCTCCAAAATAATGGTCGCCAAACCCCCAAATTTAGTCGCCATTGGCGACCGTATGGTCGAAGTGTTGGGCCCTGAATAGTTAAAAGAATCAATAGTCGAGGTTTAACATATCCAGAGATAAAGAATATCTGACCATATTTGACGCGACACGAGCGAGTTAAACAATTTTTGAAAAGCGTGTTTCATTTTGTTGGGGTCACCTTAACAATACTAATAGTTAACGCTATCTAAACACCAATGTACTGTGTAGGTTGGACGAAGAATTATTGGATCAATGGTTCCAGTCTACAGAAAAACTTCTTGGTATCTCAAATCAGACCAAACCCGGATTTGTATGGTATGTTAGCTGTTCTAGTTACAATAACAACACCGAATTATAGGTTGTCAACCAAAGTTACATTACGACGCGATTTGATGTGCGATTCCTGTGACGATCTCATGGCGATGTCATATCGCGCGGTGTGAACGGTCGGCGATGTTATGGCGATTTCACTCATTGCGATGTCGCAGGCGTTTTGAACATTTCAAATTCCACTGCGATGCGAGTGCGATTTCTTCATATCGCCAACAAACTGTCAAATATCGCAGAGCCAAATCGCCTGCCGTTCACACCGCGCTATATGTCGTCGACGATCGCTGCAAAAATCGCACCTCAAATCGCAGCTAAGATCGCGCCGTGTGACAGGCCTTAACACTTCCTCGACAATAGCTCCTAAAAGAAAAAATAATGTTGATAATTGAGTGAAACTGGCCTGAAAGTTTTACGAACCCTTACGATGTTTGTTTGAATAGAATTGGATGTCTAGATTGACCAAGTTTATTAAAATGACGAAATTGATTAACGTATGTCAGAACGCTATCCACAGTTGGAAAGTATAAGTTGGAGTTCACAGAATTATGAAAATTGCAGTCAAAAAAATAATGAGACTAAAAAAACTCAGGCTAACTAAAAAAAAAACCTCACTGTTAGCATAGCTGTAACACGTCAGTAAACAGGGATTCCAAAACGAAACAACTGCACTTGGCAAGAAGCTGATTCTCTGATTGGCTTAAACGGTGATTTACAACACAGAGAGAAACCAACTCCAAAATTCCAAGCCATAAGATTCACCTTCAGTTGGATTTTTCCATCATGTCTGTGTGTTGTATTTTCAGGGCCATTCTGGGTTTGTGCCACTCTCGTCTTCACTACCGCTATTGCTGGTAATCTGGCCAGCTATCTTATACACACGGGGGATCATGAGTGGGTGTACGACTTTCACAAAGGTGTGTACATAGTGTAGTACAGTCGAAGCTCCACGTGTACTGTATGCGCGACCCAGGGCCCGATCTGCCTCGTACCCAGGCGCGTTCTAGTGATTTTCGATGCGAGAGCGACTGGGAGCGAGCTAGCGCGAAAGGCATCATGGGAAGCGAAACGAACCATTCCCAAGATGCACTGCGCGCTCGCTACCAGAACACTCGCAAGAGGCTTTTCTCTCTGTTTCTACTAAATAGAGACGTCTAGGGACGAGGCAGGGGCCCCGACATTAACTTTTTTCGCGAGGTGCCATTGGTGACTAATTCAAACATTTTAGTCGCCAGAAAGCAAAATTTAGTCGCCACATAAACGTGGATCTCAGCTGAACTCAGAAAGCTCGGGTACCATTTGGCGACTAGCTCTAAAATTGTGGTCGCCAAGTCCCCAAATTTAGTCGCAGTGTCGGGCCTGCGGACCACTTTCATAAGCGGACAGCCCTAATAATGCAGCGGCGGATTAATGAAAAAATGTGTGTGTCAATAAATGACAAAGAAATCCGTGAAATTTGACTGCGACAGTTGCTACAGCTGCAATAGTCTAAATCCGCCCCTGTAGTGACCACGTTTTGAAATTGCCATTTCAATTGTCACTTCAACTCTAAATTATAGACTATAATTCAAAGTTCTCGTAAGTGAAAAGTTTCGTAAACGAACGCTCTGTTAGCGACCACTTTTGGAGATGACCAACCAGGTTTCCCTTTTGTTTTAAAGCTCTCGTACACGACCAGTAAGACATGATCTTGGAGCTAACATTGCGTGACATAAAAGTGGAAATATGGAAATATGTTTTAAATTAAGCGGATTTCGTCTGACTGTGAAAGTGTCGCTGCAAAGGTGTGCCGCGCCGCGAACTTGCCGCGCTACGACTGCGCGATTTCATTTTGCTCTCGTTCTATAAGGACCGCAATTCTGTCGCGACCATGCAATTTGATTGGCCGTCCTTGATTTGCCGTGCCTTGGCGCGGCAGTGCAATCTGATTGATTGTCCGTGATTGCCTTGCCGCGACAGTGCAATATGATTAGTTGTCCGTGATTTGCCTTGCTGCGAGAGTGCAATCCGATTGGTTGTCCGTGATTTGCCTTGCCGCGACAGTGCAATCTGATTAGTTGTCCGTGATTTGCCTTACCGCGACAGTGCAATCTGATTAGTTGTCCGTGATTTGCCTTACCGCGACAGTGCAATCTGATTAGTTGTCCGTGATTTGCCTTGCCGCGACAGTGCAATCTGATTGGTTGTCCGTGATTTGCCTTGCCGCGACAGTGCAATCTGATTGGTTGTCCGTGATTTGCCTTGCCGCGACAATACAATCTGATTGGCTGTCCGTGATTTGTCTTGCCGCGACAGTGCAATCTGATTGGTTGTCCGTGATTGCCTTGCCGCGACAATACAATCTGATTGGTTGTCCGTGATTTGCCTTGCCGCGACAGTGCAATCTGATTGGTTGTCCGTGATTTGTCTTGCCGCGACAATATAATCTGATTGGCTGTCCGTGATTTGTCTTGCCGCGACAATACAATCTGATTGGCTGTCCGTGATTTGTCTTGCCACGACAATACAATCTGATTGGTTGTCCGTGATTTGTCTTGCCACGACAATACAATCTGATTGGTTGTCCGTGATTTGTCTTGCCGCGACAGTGCAATCTGATTGGTTGTCCGTGATTTGCCTTGCCGCGACAATACAATCTGATTGGCTGTCCGTGATTTGTCTTGCCGCGACAGTGCAATCTGATTGGTTGTCCGTGATTTGCCTTGCCGCGACAGTGCAATCTGATTGGTTGTCCGTGATTTGCCTTGCCGCGACAATACAATCTGATTGGTTGTCCGTGATTTGTCTTGCCGCGACAGTGCAATCTGATTGGTTGTCCGTGATTTGCCTTGCCGCGACAATACAATCTGATTGGTTGTCAGTGATTTGTCTTGCCGCAACAGTGCAATCTGATTGGCTGTCCGTGATTTGTCTTGCCGCGACAGTGCAATCTGATTGATTGTCCGTGATTTGTCTTGCCGCGACAGTGCAATCTGATTGGCTGTCCGTGATTTGTCTTGCCGTGACAATGTAATCTGATTGGTTGTCCGTGATTTGCCGTGCCGCGACAGTGCAATATGATTAGTTGTCCGTGATTTGCCTTGCCGCGACCGTGCAATATGATTAGTTGTCCGTGATTTGCCTTGCCGAGACAATACAATCTGATTGGTTGTCCGTGATTTGCCTTGCCGCGACAGTGCAATATGATTAGTTGTCCGTGATTTGTCTTGCCGCGAGAGTGCAATCTGATTTGTTGTCCGTGATTTGTCTTGCCGCGACAATACAATCTGATTGGTTGTCCGTGATTGTCTTGCCGCGACAGTGCAATCTGATTGGTTGTCCGTGATTTGTCTTGCCGCGACAGTGCAATCTGATGGTTTGTCCGTGATTTGTCTTGCCGCGACAGTGCAATCTGATTGGTTGTCCGTGATTTGCCTTGCCGCAACAGTGCAATCTGATTGATTGTCCGTGATTTGTCTTCCCGCGAGGCGGAGGTTCCGTATCTACATAGACTACACAGAAGCCAGGTTCCGTGCTCGCCGCCACCGTAACCGTGCCGCGACGTGTCTCGGCATTTTTCACTGTCTAGGGTTAGTATTAACCGACTTGCTAGGAATCAGGCCCTGGATTTCTAAAATTGTCTAGGCATGCGAACCCTGCAAGGCCTGGTTTCCATATAGTCTTATCTGTCGTATCTGTCTCTTCAGTAGACCGTGAAACAATGGAAATGGAATTATTCTTTTGTTTCACGGTTGACTGATGCGACAGATACGACAGATAAAACTATATAGAAACTAGGCTTAAAAAGAGCCCAAACGTCTGCTAGCAAGCTACAGCAGGGCTTGCAAAACGTCACTTTATTAATGATCCGTTTTATTTGCAGTCACTCTTGCTGCAGCGGCAATTTATGCCTACGCATTCCTGGTACCCACAGGGTTATGGGGAATGTTTGTATGGAGGAAGAGTAATGCAGGGTACTCGTTTCTGGAAATCCTTTGTGTGTATGGCTACTCATTGTCTATCTATGTGCCAATATCGGTGAGTATCGCGATTCACGCTGCCACTCTGTGTTGTTGTGGGCCGTCAGTATTTTGTGGTTTTGACGGCTCGCATGAATTTGTGTTTCATTTCATGTCAATAGTTAACAACTATCCCCCGAAGGGGAGGTGAATAGTGGCGATTCATTAAGCGATTTCTTAAGCGAGGGACAAAGCCGCCATCGCCGCGTTCTCGTACCCAGAGCTCCCCGACTCGTCTCCTCGCAGGGGAGGCTCTGGTGACATCCATTTGAGGACCTTTGCTGATTGGCTGGTTTGGAACGTTGGTGCATGCGCAGAAAGATATTTCTCTCAGCGGCTCTGTATCAAATCTCGCGCATGCGTCAGTGGCTGTCACCAGAGCCTCCCCCGCGAGGCGACGAGCCGGGGAGCTCTGGGTAAGAGAATGCCATCGCCGCCATGTTGAAAATCTTCCACAGATGGTTCTGTTACAGATTACATACAGGAATGTGCAGGGATAATTCTAATTCGAAAGCTTTGAGCTGAGAAAATTTATCATTCAAGTTTGAACAAACGCACCACTGCTTTGGTTCGCAGAGCGCTCGCTATGTCGAAATGAAAGATTTTCACAATACAAAGCCATGAATAATATTCTCTAAATGAAGCTCACAAACCTGACGAAAAGGAGGAAATCACACCAGTGAGCGTGTTTTTGTTGCAAAAGATTGACCTTGAGCTAAGTTATAATTCAAGCCATTTCTTCAGCGAGAGAAAGCCGCCATCATCGCCATGTTGAAATCTCACACAGAAACTAACAAAGAACTCAGTTCGCTCAGACGAAGGCATCATAGACATCCAGACCTTAATGGTTCTGTTACAGATTACCGTTATGTATTATATAATAACCTCTCTTTCTCGTCAGATTTTGTGGGTGATCCCTGTGGAGTGGTTGCGCTGGATATTCGTCATCATAGGGATGCTATTGTCAGGTGAATTTGATGTGTTCTTTGTCTGTCTGTTAAGGCTGATTCTCACTGTAACGCAAGCGCAGACGCAAGTGCAAGGATCTCAAACTCATACAATTCCATATGTGGCTCCATTCTCTTACCCAGAGCTCCCTGGCTCGTCTCCTCGCGGGGGAGGCTCTGGTGACAGCCACTGACGCATGCGCGAGATTTGATACAGAGCCGTTGAGAGAAAGATTTTTCTGCGCATGCACCAACGTTCAAAACCAGCCAATCAGCGAAGGTCCTCAAATGGATGTCACCAGAGCCTCCCCTGTGAGGAGACGAGCCGGGGAGATCTGGGTACGAGAATGTATGTGGCTCACACTAGAACGCAAGCGCAGACGCAACTGAAAGAAAATCGAGACGTTGCGTTCCCTTGCGCTTGCGCCTGTGTCTAGTGTGAATCAAGTGAACACAAGCGCAAAAAATAACCAATGCTGATTTTAGGCTTGCACTTGCATTGCATGATTCACACTTGCCTTGCGCTTGCGTCTTGCGCTTGCGTTCTAGTGAGAACCAACAGCCCTTAATCACGAACTGTGTAACGTCACAAATGTAATCTTTAATGTATCTTTAATTATCTGTAAACTTGAGAAAGACATTGCGCCGAACGTTTCGGGTTAACTCCGGTGTAATAACCATTCCCAGAGGACACCTTTGTGTTCAGTTCTTATTTCATCCTGATTCGTTCTACCAAACAAAGGAAGCTTTGTGACGCAGTTCGTGCGCACTCACAGGTTATTACACGGAGATAAGCCAACGTTTCGTTTGGAACTACTGCCCTTCAGTGCCAATCTTAGCTAAAAAATTAATGCGCGCACAGAAAACACCATACAACAATGCAGCACGCGCGTATCGTGTTGATTGGCTCAAAACGAGCTATGGCATTCAAGAACAATTCATCACTCGAGTATGGTGTTTGGCGTTTTTGACATATTTTATGTTGTCCCTTTGTTAGGGTCGGTACTGCTGTTGACGTTCTGGCCTGCCATGGAGATGACAATAAAAAGGTACATTTTTCATCCCTGGTGAACCACTTGGGCTAGTGGAAAAACTACTTAAAGGCCCATCACCAACCGATAGCCTTTGCGGACTCTTAGCCAATCAGAGCAGCCTAAAAACAATGGATCAATTTGAAAACAAAAGAAACGGGGCGCAAAGGCTCCCGGTTGGTGCTGGGCCTTTAAAGGCTCATCAACCGAGAGCCTTTGCGGTCTATTAGCCAATCAGAGCAGCCGAAAAACAATGGATCAATTTGAAAACAAATGAAAACGTGGCGCAAAGGCTCCTAGTTGATGATGGGCCTTTAAGGACTCACCAACCAAAAGCCTTTGCGGTCTATTAGCCAATCAGAGCAGCCGAAAAACAATGGATCAATTTGAAAACAAATAAAAACGTGGCGCAAAGGCTCCTAGTTGATGATGGGCCTGGAAATCCTGGAATATCCTGGATTTTCATTTCCTTCCGGGAAAGTCCTTGAAAGACCTGGAATTTTAAGGAAAATCCTGGAAAACTCCTGGAAAAATGTTTCATGTGGTTGAATGAGCCGGTTTCGTGAATCTGATTTTGGGCTGCAAATTATGACATCCTCCAGACTCATCATGTTTTTGGGGTAGGGGCACGGATCCAGACCTATTTACACCTGTTTACAGAAAAAAGTCAATTTTTGGTTTTTTTTTATATTATTATTATTTTCATCTTTACTTAAAAAATATAGTCTCGTATTTGCGAAAATCAACGCGAAAAAGCCGACCGTAAATAGGTCAGATTTTTTTCTGGATCTGCGCCTGCTACCCAATAAAAACTCCTGGAAAAATAACTAAAGACTTCCTGGAAAATCCTGGATTTTTATCATTAAGAAAGCGTACGGACCCTGGGCCTCTGTCAGCCGCCATTTTGTCAACCTAGCAACATACCGAGGTTGAAAAATCATCCATTTCCATGGCTTATTTAGTACTTTCAATGAGAACAGTCAGACCATCGAGAAAACATTCTGGTCGGTCTTTGTATTCATATTTAAAGTACTATATTCCAAGACTAACATCCATTTGGAGCCAGAGTCGCCGCTGTTTACAAGTTTTCTTATTTTTAACTAACACATCGGCTGATTTAGGAAATGTAGTGCGATATTTTCGGTTTAATTTGGTAAACGAAGAAGATGGTTAAGTTTCAAAATGTCTACACGTAATTCGTCTTCTAATATCAAATGAAAACAACAACAAAGGAGTGGCTGATTGTTTAGAAGCCTGTCCAAGGGTATCAGTATTCCGACTCATTCTCGTACCCAGAACTCCCAGCTCGCGGGGAGGGTCTGATGACAGCCAATTGAGGGTCTCCGATTGGCGCAATCTCGTACCCAGAGCCCGTCATTTGTTGGCCAGCGGCAAGATTCAGGGCTCTTGGGTAAGTTTCTGAGTTTCCGGTTTGAAAGTTCGTTATATTTTCTGTTTCGAACTCGACCTACCACGCATGCTCACAAATCGGATTCACCCAGAGCCCCGAATCTTGCCGCTGGTCATAGTTATAGCCTGCGCAGCAAGGGAGAAGGAGAGAGGAGGTGCGCGCGACCCTCTCTCCCTCTCCCTTTGCGCTTGCTACGCAGGTTACAACAGTACGACTGTATGTGTGATGCGAGTCCCATTGTTTCCATTTCAGATAGCCGTCATATCTATGATCATGATATTCCTGCTGCATGGCCTGTTAGCTGTTGGTTTCAAGGTAAAGAAGTGTTGTTTGTGGAAGTCTTTTCAATCCTCGTACACGTACCTTGGGAAAGAAAGTTTTGCGACAGAGAACATTGGACGATTCCAGCTAAGGGGCCGACAATTTAACTTTTGAGGGGGGGGGGGGGGGTGGGCTTTTTTGAAAAAAGTCTAACAGAGGTATAAAAAAAATCTTGCACCGACAAAAAAGCCCCCCCCCCCTTAAAAGTTAAATGGTTGGCCCTAAAATGAATGCGCATACTGCATGCCGGTAGTTGTGTTATAATTCAAGACCGAGTGCCTAGTATGTGTGTGTTGTATCCTGGTAGCTGTAACATTCTACAGGCATTTCTAGAGAGGAGAGAGAGAGAGAGCGCGAGAGAGAGCGCGAGAGAGAGCGCGCTTATAGGTGGAATCATCCATTGTTTTGGCATGGGCGGACACATCTTCAACAACAACAATAACAACAACAACAACAGCAACAGCAACAGCAGCAACAACAACAACAACAACAACAGCAACAACAACAGCAGCAACAACAACAACAACAGCAACAACAACAGCAGCAACAACAACAGCAACAACAGCAGCAACAGCAGCATCATCAACAACAACAACAACAACAAATATATTGATTTACATATCAGACACTGAACATTGTATAAGTATGACAAAAACATAAAAACATGCGATTGATATGTAAAACTTCTATCGCACGGCACCAAGAAACACGATGCTACATAGAAAACAACTTAAATGAGCTAATCGAGCTAAGCAGAAAGGCTATTGATGATTTAAATGAAAAAGTCAGACGACGCAAAAATACTGTATATAGTCGACATGAGGGAGTACCGCCACCACCTCCGGCAACAATATGTATGGAATCTAAGATTTAAAAAAAAATAGGGATTCCTATACATTTCTGTACATTTGTGGTATTGTCGAGTGTGTTAGTTTACGTGGACAGAGCGGAAATGACCAAAATGAAATGTCTAACTTCGCCATATTTACATATATAAGCTCAAGATTCCGTATACAAAGAGTTTCTATGACCAAAAGCATAATTCCAAATTTTCAAGAAATTTGAAGAATATGAATTTTAGATATGATTGAACAAAATTTGCAGAATTCCTGATCAAAGTACCAATTCTCCCATAAAATGGCACAGAAACCAAAGTTTAAAGCCTAATATCTCAAAGACGGATCCATTAGAAAAAAGTCATTTTTGGTATTTTGTTTCTAATAAGACAAGGAGTCTGTATGCAAAAAATCAAGCTTTTCTGAGTTAACCTTACCTTATATTTGAAATTTAGTGATCTAAACAGGTCATTTCCGCTCTGTCGTTTACGTGTGTAATAATGTTTTTCTTCGCTTTTCAGATATACTTTTTCCATGGGCCACCTGAACCCGCAAAAATACATACAACTCCTGCCTACAACGCCACGACTGCACCTGCGTAATTCCATGAGAAATAAAGACGCATTCTCGTACCCAGAGCTCCCCGGCTCGTCTCCTCACAGGGAGGCTCTGGGGACATCCATTTGAGGACCTTTGCTGATGGTTGGTTTTGAACTTTGGTGCATACGCAGAATGATCGTTCTCTCAGCGGCTCTGTAACAAATCTCGCGCATGCGTCAGTGGCTGTCACCAGAGCCTCCCCGCGAGGAGACGAGCCGGGGAGCTCTGTGTAAGAGAATGATAAAGACGCGATGTATGATATCGTCAGGGTCACGTTGATCATAATTTATGTCATCGCCCCATTTCGAGGCCGTTGCTGTTCGTGGGTTATCAGGGACTTCAAAAATCTGGAGACTGACTTGAAATGGCGAAATTTCCTGCAATGGGCTGTTCCATATTATATCCGTTACCCCCTATCGGGGAACCTGGTCAAACACAGTCACCCCTGTGGAAACTCCATGGAATTTCCACAGGGTTTGTTGATTTTGATCCTGGAATTTCCACAGGGCCATTCATTTTACCCTGGAATTTCCACAGGGTATTCATTTGCAACTGTGAAATTTCCACAGGCGCACAAGAGAATGAGGAATGTCCACAGGGGTACAGAAGACTTGAATTTCTACAGGGGTAGAGCAATTGTTGAAAATTTGGAGTTCATCGATAGGGGGGAGGGTGGTACGGCTATTTTTGGAACAGCCCAATTCTCCCTGGAGAAATACAATAAATGTATGGCAGTTGTCTTGAATTTTTCCGGGAGACGAAGTGAAAATCTTGAGACTCCCGGCAAAGCCGAGAGAGTTGGCATACCTTGGTTGTCCAATGAGGTTTTATATGAGACCTCCTTGGGTTCTCCCACTAAATATATAGGTTCTCGGTCGGAACACGACCTCGTCCTTATGGTGTGAACTTCGTCTCCAAGGTGATTTGCAAGGTTTCGGGTCAAGATGGCGGCGACTATGACAGACCTCTTTCATAGCCACCATCTTGAACGTCGCTGTCTTCATCCGCCATCTTGAAAATTACCCACAACACCCTGGGGAACAGGTTGGATAATTGCATATTTAAATAGAATTATTAAGAAAGAAGACAAATAGAAGTGACAAGGGACTAGTTTAATAGGGCCAATCACACGCTGCGATTTAGTGGCTTAGGTGCTATTTTAGGCTCGATTCACACCGTTCACATTGTGACCGTTCACGTTGTGACGTCGCAGATCGCGACTTCAGATCGCCGCAGAAATCCGAGCTAAAATCGCAACGTGTGAACGCCGAACGGGACATAAGAGTGCAGTAGTTTTAAATGTATTGCATTTTATTAAAGGTTTTTAAAAACACAAGCTGCTTCAAATAACTGGGTAAAACAGGTTTTTTGTAAAAACAGAATGTATCGAGGTATCATTCGTGGGAGCTGCTTAGATTTCCACGAAGTCCACGAAATCGTGGTTGGTTGGGCCATTTTTTCGCGATTCATCGCTCGCTCGTCGCTTGGCGACACATCTTCACACTTTAATATGTTGGTGCTACCGTTAGTATCTCGTTAGTATCCTTAGAGTGATCGACTTGTGGCATTTCTAGGGAGCTAGAATCAAAATATTTTCCATACATGTAGACCAAATCGGCTTACGGTGTGGTCCGGTTGCTCGAAAGTGGTTTAGCACTAATCCAGGATTAATTACCATGGTGACTCGATGGGTTTGTTCAGAACTAAACCTGGTTTAAATTTAATCCACCTTTGAACAACCCGCACCCTGATGTTACCATCCAATTCAGATCATGCAATGATCACAACAACTGTCAACACACGCCGCAAACAGATGCAACATGTTATGTTCAAAACAATGTTGAACGTTTGTTGCAGATTATTGTACCATTGGCACTCCAACTGGTTTTATGACCAAATAAGGTAGCCGATCCGAACCCGCGAAATGCGAATGGTAAGCGCCATTTCACTCAGAATTTCATCCCAGCCGCAATGTTCTGTACCATGTCCATTGGACGCTGATCAAACCACCGGTTTTCCTACCAATGGTAAGCACCGCAGGAGCAGGCGTGGATCCAGGGGGGTTCATCGGGCGCAAATGATAATTCAGATGATGCTTGTGATCGACAAAAAGATGCAAACTGTAATGACTCTGTAGTGTCTACTGGGGTTATCGCGCGATCCAGGACAAAATCCGGACCATATGCAAAACCAAACCCGAAAGTGTCTTTCACCCACCCCGCAACGTAATAAAACATAGCAACACAAGAGATATACGAAAGCTTGGCTTGATTATCCATATTATTATCCTCTAAGTCCATTAATAATTTGCCTACCATTCTTCGCATATCCATGAGTTAATCACAGGCAGCAACAGCCAATAATTTGTGCTGGGAACCCTGTGTTATAGCAAAAAATAATGGCGTCTTCCACGAGACCTTCGACTCGAGTCGACTTTCTTCTCGCTCCAAATCGAAAACGCGTTGATTTAAGAGCACAGGATGACTACTACTCAACAGGTAAGCTACAATTCTCTTAATTTGTTACGTTTGTTTGCAGATAAAGCTCGCTTACGTAAATTATACACAAATTACGAAAATGACTCCAAAATGGGGGTCGACATCAACAAGAACCAAACGCAAACGGCAAAGTAATGTAAATGCAGCAGTTCTGGACTATAATGTTACAGCAATAGAATAAGTACATGAATATGGCAATTATCTAGTCCTCATGCAGGAAAACGCCTTTCATGTTTCAGCTACCGAAATTTCCAAGTATTGCTGAGGATGCCTGGCAGAAGCGTCCGGCCTGATTTGGTGATTGCATTTTTAAAACTGCTGATTGTGTGACTATAAATGGCTACAGAGAATGTGTTGGTCAAAACTTCCACTGATAGCGCTGTTATATGTAAAATAATATAAGCGTAACTATTTCAGACAATGTGTTATAATGAAAAATTTAACAAATCAAATGAAGTGCAGTTTTGTCTGGACTTACTATGCTTTACGCCATTGTCATAAAAATCAGGGACATCAACTCTCCCGATTTTGCCGGGAGTCTCATTTTTCGCTTCATCCCCGTGAAGAAAGACATGCACATTTTACTATATTTCTCCCAGGGGAAAATTTAAGATGACTGCCATACATCATTTACTGTATATTTCTATTTTCATAGAAAACCCTCTTTGTTTAGTTTTGCAGAACAAAAGGTAATCCTACCAGCTACCATAGGAACCACCTATGACACAGCACCACACAATGTCCTTTATGGCACAGAAATGGTATGGAATGCTCCTTAAATTTTCACAGTCATACAGAAATAATGTGCTCTATATAGAACACTTGTAGTATCCCCAGGGCTCTACATCTCCTGGAATGGACGATTCCAGTTATAAACGCGCATGCTCTTTTTTATTCAGAAATACCCAAGCCATGTCCCACAACTACCAGAATACAGCACGCGCTTTTGTAACAGTTTGTTCGACAAATCTCCCACATCTACCGACATGCAGCGTGCACGTGCGTTTTAGCTGGAATTGTCCATTTAGTTGAACTCCTTGAAAGTCCTGGAATTGCAAAATAACTCCTGGAAAACCTCATAATTCGCAACACTGAGAATATAATGATCCAGAAAATCATTTTCAAGCTTAAAATGCTATCCAAACTGGACAGTAGAATTATCTCCTGGAAATGTCCAAAAAAGCTCCTTGAAACTCCTGGATTTTTTCAATTTTCAGACAAACCCTGTGTCTCATGATTGCCAGTATTAGTATTTGACCAAAGGGTTTCAATCTGGTGGATGGAGATCACTATTTCAAAATAGCTACTTTTAGCATAACCTCATGCCCAGGCATCTCAGTCTATTTTTTGGGGAACAAAACAAAAAAATAGCTACAATTTATAGTGTGCCACACAGTGAGTGCTACATGACAGCCATAAAATGCATCGAAATCAGCTTTCTTGTTACTGCATTAAGAGCACAAGTTTCTGATTCATCTAAATTTTGTAGGCAGTTCCAAGGTTTTCTTAACCATGATTATTTTTTTGGCCATGCAACACAAAAGGGCCTGGACTATAAACACATAATGAAAACCTTTTTGCATATGATGCAGTAATGTTTTTAGTTTTCTTTAAACTAGTTGAGACAATAACTTTTTGATCATTGATATGCAGCTTTTTATCAGTTATAATTACAGTACCACCGCTTTTACTAAATTAGTTGGTGATTAGGTGAAAGCTACAAATTATAACAACACTTAATATTTTTTGATGCATTTTATGGCCACTGTGCAATAACCTGGATAGAGAGCATTCCTATGTGCGGAGAGTAGAAAAGACTCCACCAAAGATTTGATCATCTACTTGTAGCACTTATCACATTCTTTGGGTTTCTTTGGTCTGGAATTACACAGGAATACTTGCTATACAGGCTAACCAAAGGCTCACAGGAGTATGGACTAGAATACTGTATCAAATGAAAAATGTTCCAGCACTTAAGGGCACGGTTCACCTTCAGAGGCAACATTTGGTTTATATTTTTGTTCTGCTAATCCAGTGTAGATACCATTAAGGTAATATTATGCTCCTTGTTTGTCTGTTGTTTGTCTTCTTTCCTGGGGTTTAAGAGTAATTTTTCAAGTGTGAAATCCAATGTTGTTATCTCTTAGCTGAATTACACTCATCTTGATTTAGGACTACGGTCATGGGATTTCATTCTCTAAAAGTGCTCATGAGATGACAAGTCAATCACCAGATAAACAGTGAGCAAGTACTTTTTTAATTTGATATCAAGTGCTGGAACATTTTTTTCAAAAAAGAGACCATTATTAAGAGGCTGCCTACAATTTTTTCTGCCCTTGACCACCAACCTTTGTATGTCTGCTGTTCAACCTCCAAATTTTGTATCGGCCTGCATGAGCTTTCACATGGTACCCTGAAGGGTTTGAACTTTATTGTATGTGTATTTTGTTGTGATCGCAGTTGCTACAGCAATGTAATAACCTATGCCCTTGTTTATAATTAGCAGCCATCAGACGCATTGCCCAATCTAAATTTTTAAAATGACACCACTCACACTAATCTCTGAGTAGCTGACAATAATCACAGCAAGTTTGGAGAGAATTCATTGGGCTGATTTAATGTTATTCGAACAGACTTTTTGAGGCTCCAAAATGTCAAAATTATGCCGCTTTTGTTTGACATGTGTTCAAGTATTGATAAGTAAAGTGCAAAAGTTCAGAATTTTGGAGGGAATTCTGAATTTTACATTTTTCACCTCTGACAAAAAGAGCCATATGTCAATGCTTTTGCTAGTTCTGGAAATTGATCTTTAATATATACCACAGATAACACCCAAAGTCATGAGTTTATTGATTAGAAGTATTTTAAGGCACAAAAAAAATCCAAACTTCATTATTCTTTCTGTTTGTTTGAACCATTTTTTGTCTACTCGAATAACATAAAATCAACCCAATGAATTCTCTCTAAAGTGCTGTACCCTGCTAGCAGAGGGTTTTTCTGTCAGTCTTTTATAAGCTAGCAAAATTATCAAAACAGCCATGCGGCATACCAGACACGCGAACAACTTGCTAGCTAATAAAAGACAGAAAAAAACCTCTGCTAGCAGGGTAAACTTGCTGTGATTGTCAGTTACTCAGGTGTGAGCGGGGTGTCATTTTAAAAGGTTAGATCAAGCAACGCCTCTGATGACTGCTAATAATAAAAAACTATATGGATATAACGTTACTATAGCAACTCCGATCTCAACAATATAAACATAGTAACATTCAAACCTTCCATGGTAATCATGTAAAAGCTCAGTCCCATACAAGTTTGTGTACTTGATCACCAGGCAAGCAAAGTCTGGTGGTCAAGGGCAGAAAAAATTGTAGGCAGCCTCCTTAAACAGCATCTCCATGCTCCTGTAAGCTAACATGTACATGTAACTAACAAGGTGGGAAATGAACTGATATAATGGTAATTGTGTTAAGGCTCGCTCTTATCTTGATATTGTATTGGCTTTATGGAGGTGTACTACATACTTTGCAAATAAAGCAATGGTATTGAAAGTGTGATTCATATTTATTCCAAGTTTACATGGTATGTAAGTACCTTTTCTGAAATAAAATAAAAAAGTCCCACAAGGTCCATCAGACCCCAGCTTGTGATGCGCCTGTCAGTACCAGTGGTGTACCAGCTTACTGCACTCAGTACTGAGGCTCTAAGCTCCAGACTGCTCACCAGACAGTACTCCTCAGCCTCAAGGCTGCATCTCTAGGGCTACAGGGTGTTACCTTCACACATACCAGGTCTCTCACATGATTGATGTTGTCATGGTGATAGATACAAATACATGCAGTACATGCAATTAGACCGTCTGATAACATTCTGTTATTAAGGGAGCATGCCAGAGATCAAATCAATCCATATATATCTCTCCCCCTGTGGGATTATCCAACTTTTGAAACAGACATCCTAACTTCCCCCACAATTAGGGCTGGAATGTCTATGACTCTGCTTTTGTGAAAGCCAATCTGCACACTGCAATCATTTGTTTTGTATGAATTATCTTTAAAATACTGTACATTAGTTGTTAATGTTACCACTGTATGCATTGCTATGCAACCTTGGAATTCAATGTTGTGATTGGCGATTGTTAGCTGCCAATCAAACCAAAACGCTGGATTCGGCTGCTTCTGTGGATCAATATTGATTCCAAAATCAACCAAAATAGTTTCAAGCTATCCTTTGGCTTCCTTGTCTAGAATGTTTTAAAACTTTCTGTTCAATAAAATTGCCATTAAAATTTTCTTCCGTAAAATTGCCAATCGCAACAGTGAATTTTGAGGTCACATAGAAATGCATATGGTGGTAAAAGTAACACATTAACAGAAATTTAACAATGGTTATTTTTGCAAAATTTAGAAGAAAAATAATTATAATAAATAGAGGATATTACACGGTGGCGCGAAGATATGAGTTTTTTTTCGAGTGGCGAGAACAATATTTAACGAATGAGTGCAGCGAATGAGTAAAATATTGTTTTTGACACAAGAAAATAAAACTCATATCTTCAAGCCACCGTGTAATTTTCTTTTAATATATAGACAAACCAGAAAAAATATTCCAAATTGATTTCCAAGCACTTTTGTTTTGACCGATATCCTCACTAGTGAGGATATGGAAAATATGTCACTGAGGACCCGGATGTAGCTTCGTATGAGATCTACGAGTGGCGTATTTCCCAGTAAAACTCGGTCTATATAATAAAAAATAATACAATGTAGACAATAATATGACAGTTTTTGGACACAGTGAAAATTATGGTTGAAATTAGCTTTTTAATGCTTATGTAATTTTAGTAGAATTTACTCAGTGATTATAAGACCCCACTACACCGTTTTTAAACAAAAACGGATACTTTTTGCTCCGTTTTTTTTTTAAAGATTTGCATCCACACTGGATGGTTTTTGTTTTGTTTTTGCTGTTTTCGATGATGGGTTTTTGGCCTTGTAGTGTGGACGATAGCCGTATCTGGAGAATGATTACTACAGAGAGTAAGGACTATCTGCTGTGCTGACTGGTTGAGATTTAAATATTATTAACAAATAGTCACTAAAGGTTATATCGCTAGAAGTGTTTTCTGTAGACATCATTATAAAATTTAATTTGAAGAATTCTTTTAAAAAAGTCCTAAATTAATGTTTGTTATAAAGTTTGTATTTATTCATGTATTTATTTGGTTATTATACTTTTTGATAACATAGCTCAGAGCATTTTGATATGGAAATTTCAATCAGGAAAATGAATTGAACTGGAAGTTGACTGGCATGACGCTGAATTTTCTAGACCATTAAACTCTGTACCATAGTCCTTAATCTAATCAATTGTATTATCAAAAGCGCTGTTATGATAAACTTATAGTGGTCATATTGAATGAGTGAATGAACTGCCAGTGAGTTTCTGGCAGTATTTGATAATTATCACAACAACAAAAATCTGATTCACACATTTTGGTCAGGCCATTGGCTCAGCTTTTGTATTATTGTGTGGTTCCAGAAATTATCCATACCCCCCCTACGGAAGGGCATTGGAAATTCCAGAGGGGTTGGGGTGGGGGGGGGGGGGTCAATTTACCTGATCATGTCCATACAAATACTGTATTTTTCCTTGGAAATTCCAGAGGGGTGGGGGGTCACTTTCCAACACCCTCTGTGGAGGGGGTATGGATATTTTCTGGAACCACACATTATGTTTCATGTTATTCTTGTGGTATTTTAGCCCTAGAATATTTATGTGGAATGTTTTACAAAAATCTAGTCAGCATGAAAACTTTCAAAGTGTAAAATATTGATATTAAATATCATCACTTTGTAATTGACTCAAAAGGCAATAAAAAAAATCCAAGAAGTTTAGGAAATTCTTGAATAACTCTGACAAAATAAAAATTGCCTTTTAGAAAATTATGGAAAAATTGGAGATCTGAAAAGTTATACAGGAAATTAGGTTGATAAAAATTATAAATTGGTATAATGAGAAAATTTTGTATAATTAATTTTTTTTTTTTATCAGTATCATATTTATGTCATGTTAATTAATTCTTTGAAAGACAGAATTTAACTGTGGAATATCAAAAACTTAATGGTATAGTTTATTGGTTATTTTATCACCTAAAAGTGTGCATACCATCCGTTTATTACTCATTTAGTAGCAGAGCTTTCATCCGAGCCCGCCAAGGACTTAGATCATATTAGGATGCCTTATTGTTCCAAAAGTATGTTGAATAATAACCCACCGACGCTAAATATGTTGATTTGCTCTGGCATGCTACTTAATCTGAATGTGATCATCATACAAGACACCTGGTAGATGTGAACAGCATCAACCTGTTGCACTAGAGCTGTGACCCTGGGAGCTGAGGTGATGCTGCCTGGTGAGCAGGTAGGAGCTGGAAAGCCTCAGTACTGAGTGTAGCAAGTCGATACACCTTCCGGTTTTGACATCTGGAGCATCATTTTAAACTGGAGCCTTCAGGGCCTTGTGGGACTTTGTTTTCTTTACAATGCATACATCCCTGTTCCCTACCACAAGTAGAACAATATTGTGTATTATGTGATCCCAGAAAAAAAAACCTTGGCCTTCCATGGAAGGGATTGAAATTCCAGAGGTGAAGTGGGTCAACTTGCCTGTTTTTCCTGTATTTTTTACTGGAAATTCAAGAGTAGTAGATGAAGGGGTCATATTTCAACCCCTCCCCTGGGAGGGCCCATGGACATTTTTTTCTGTTATCACACATTACAAAAAAATGTTGTCCAGTAGTTGAGCCAGCATCCTTCTAAACAAAGTCCTGAGTTGTTGCTTCTTTGTTGCTAATTCATTAGATGCCCTAATGCCTGGCTCAATTACTGGCAGGCATAAAAACAAAATGTTGGAAAAATTGAAAAGACTCTAACATTTGAAATTAAAATAGTATGAGGTTAAAGTAGCATGAAACTCTTAAACTTCTGTAAGTGTGAGGCAGCTTGCCTATAGTTTATATTTTGGAAATTGAAAAATTCTTGTCAAACTGCTGGATGAAACTAAAGATGTTGAATGATACAGTAAACAGCAAACTAAAGCCTAGAGTTAGCACATTAGAGCCTTTTCAAATGTGTAATTCCAGAAAAGATGCAATACCCCTATCACAGAGGAAATTGGTTCAGGTTCAATAAAATACACCTGTTTTTCCCATTAAATCAGTATTTGTCACTGGAAATGCCACAGGGGATGGAAGTGATTAAAGTGAGTTTTCCCTCTGTGTATGGATATAGATCATTTCTAGAGTTACATGAAATAATGAAACATTAAATTCAGCTACAGATTTTTACAACCATGCTGTATTTTGCATCTATCCATGAACTGTTACTTTTCACTGTACTGTTATCTTTTAAGGTTCAATAGTTCTTTAGATATGAACCATGTTTCACTTGACATACTTTAGCATTTTGGAGTTATATCCTTGATAGGAAATTACCACACTTCATGGATGGATGCAAAATGGGTCACAAAAAATCCACACACTGTTGAGACCCTTTTCACCTTAAACCACCCTGGAAATTTGGACTTATCCCCACCCGCCCTGGATGTGAATTAATTTCTTCATGACCCCCCTGGAAATTATGAATATTTATCACCTTCCTGGAATTTTACTGTTAATAAAGGGTACCCCAGCCAGAATATAATTCCCCACCGTGGAACTTCAGAACTACCTGGATTTTCTTCATGACCACTCAGATTCCAAATGCAATTGTACTTTGCTATTAGGGGCCCACCCCAGAATTAAAGGGTGCCCTAGGACCTCCCACCCTACCCCTCCCCCCCCCCCCCCCCCCAAATCTGGAGATCCTTGTCAGGGTGTGTGTGGATCATTTGTGCATTGCTGTATGGTAGTGATGCTGGTAGGCAAGTTTTGTCAGTTTAGTGACAGATCTTCCAAAGGGCTCTCTGATCATGAAGCTGATGATGATGATGATTGTGTTGAGGCCTGTTTAGAATAGCTGCAGTATGAGATTCCTGTTGTCTGGCTGATGGCCTTGGGCTTATTGACTGTTTGATGGTGTGAAGGGCTCACTCTTGTCTAGCTGATGGTGTGAATGGCTCACTTTCTGGCTGGCGAACTGGAGGGCTTGCTGTGCTCTGGCTGCTTATCTGAAGGGCTCACTGTGGTCTGGCTTTTGGTTGAAGACCTTACTGCACTGTGGCTGCTGGTGTGAAGAGCTCACTGTGCTCTGGCTGATGTGCTCGCTGTGGTCTGGTTGATGGTGTGCACACTGATAGATTAGATGGACTGGAGGGCTCACTGTGGTATGGCTAAAAATAATATCAGGAAAAATCCAAAAGACTCATTCACAGTCCATTCATGGGGTAAGCCAGAATTCCTTTAGAGATTTCGGATTACAAAATTAAGGTGAACATATTTTCATAGTTTGGGGTATTCCAAACCTCTAACCTTTGGTGACGCAGGTTCAGTATTTATCTCAAAACACTACATGCTAAATTTAGTGTTTGTATTGGAATGAGAGAGTGAATGTATTGGGTGGTATTTCGGTCCGGGAACTTATAACGCCCATTCTGCAAGCTAAAACGCACCTGAGCTTAAGATTTATTGGGTTCTAATGAAATATGTTTATTTAACGTACTATAAGTTACCAGTTCTTTCTGTCTCCCTCTGTAGTATGTAAGGTTGAAGTTCTTGAAACTGTGTGCGACCAGCTCCTCGATAAACCTGGTATCCGAGTAAAACGTTTTAAACATAATAAAGAGCAACGTTTAAGAGTAAGAGTACACATAGTACTTACCTAAACTGCCTAAACGTCTTAGGGGGCTAGCAGACTTTCCAGCTGTGAAGCGAAGCTGGCGAGTCTTGAATCTTGAATCTTGGCTCAAAGAATCGAGCATGGCCGCCATTTCTATTCGGGACCAGGCATATAATTTGCATTTTAATTTCGCGCTATTAGTTCCAGTCTCGCGCGATTTTGAAAGGGATTATTTCCAGTATCCTCGCTTAGAAAGGGAATATTCATTAACAGCGTTAGACCGCTTTTTCATTAGAACAACAACAAAAAAATCCTATTCAGAAAGGTTACTCCCATTTTCATAATTCTGCGAACTACCACTCTTATATTTCCAAACGTTTTGGCTTCCGTCAATCCAATCTTTCAAGACAGGTGCGTGGACGCTATTGAAATTTCGTAAATTGCCGATATGTGATGGAAAATGTTGTTTGAAGCCTAGCTACAATCAAATGCAAACTGTTGGAACACTTTGCAAAGAGAACACGCTCTCCCTGCCCTCCCTTCAATGTTGTATGTCCTGTATTGTTTCCCGCTCAACATTGGGAAGGGAAGAAGGGCTAGGTGTTCCAACGAATGTGCATAAACATTTGGTTTAGTGTAACAAGCGGGATCTTGTTCAATTTCTTGTTTATTGTAAAATCACTGTGTGGGGGACTTGGTACAGCTTGGCAGTATCGAGAGGTAAACAGGTCAGACAAATGCGGCCCAGGACGGCTAGCAAGCTTCTCCTAGAAGGCACGGGTATCGAGTAGGAGTTCCTTAACACTCTGCCGAGTATCCTTGCTAGAATCGACCCACTAGAACGCCCTCAGTCACAATTCTCTGTCCTGTCGCTTCGTTACTTGGGTTAATCTGATGTGTTGTACAGTAAAATTTTGTGTTGTATTTATGCGTCAGGACCAGTCAGCAATGCATGGGGTAAGAGAAATGCACGATAGCTTTTAAGTGGAAACGGTCCAAGTTGTTACTGTTCAGCCAATCAACCCAAATTGTTATGACTGGAATTGATGCCTGTTCTGACGCATTCAGGAAATTACAGAAGTTGATGTGAAATTACTTAGCTTGCAAAATTAACTGCGCATGACCTAGAAATTGCATGACTCTAAAATTAGCCAGTGCGCATGTTACAAAAGAGTGTGCGACAGTAACGTTTTCACCAGCTATGGAATGAGTACCGAAAAGGTTATCAAAAACTTGGAGGTATAATTTGTGAAAAGTCAACCAATAAAACTAATTTTCATCAAACACTAGAGTCTCAGGAGCGTAAAGAAGTGGTCGTTATCAGCAGTGTGGCCAAAACTGCTGATTCTTCCAAATGTGCTATACATAAGGTTAACCAAGTGGTGGGTCTTGGACAAAAATCTCAGGTCAATTCTCATGAAATTTCATCCAACGATTCAGTTATGTTGACTGAATGTCGAGTACTCAATTCCACGCATTACAAATGGTCGGATATAGCTATAATAGAGAATTATTACTAAAGTCTATTTATAAGTAAATGTGTTCCGTAACATTAGTCCTTATAAGTAAAAAAAAAAACATCCCAAAGTCTACGTAAGTTCGCCAAAGGCCGTTCACTCTTTTGATCGACGGCCAAGCCAGTAGAGTCCGCAGAATTATAAAAACCGCACTAACCAATGATAGTTTATATTCTCGAAGTTGGGAACTTCTCGCATCGCCGATTGATAAAAAAATAGATAATAGCAGTTTACTAGGGACCGAATAGTAGTTTCTTTTGAAGCTCGTCAAGTGTCACGATGGAACGGAATTCACATGGTCTATTCCCAGGCGTTTGAAAAGTCCAAAGCACTCGCTATTTCTGTCCATGGTCCAGGGGCCTTCCAATAGTATTGGATTTTTGCGCATTTTTGATATCTTGCGCAGCGACCATGATGCGATACGAAAAATTAATAAAACTTATAAAACTTATTTTGCTTTCTGGCTAGGTCCGAATTAACATAGAGGTAAAAGGCTTAAATTCCGTGTGGACTAGAAAAAATGGAAATAGAAATTCGTTGGAATAAAATTGCAACATACACTTTGGCGTCCAGCCTATAATGTCCACACTATAAAATATTCACTTCGACTTACGTTTTGCTGTAGGAATGAACTCTCGCCGCCAAGCCTTCATCAACAAATGATTATACTCTAGCTTCGTCTTTCACATTGGAATCCCAAATTGAGTTCACCTTCCCTCCACATATTTATATGAGTCTCAGCAATTGTGTCATTGTCGCACAGTGTTCGAGGTGCATAAAGGGAAAACTGCTGTTTTGCCAAAACTATTGTGCAATTAATGCCCTACATCTTGCTTGGGATGATTTGTCATAATTAGCAACACAAAAGCTAGGTATATAGTCAGAAATGAATTGTTAGCACTAAACTGGCTGTAGGGGAATTTTTATAATTTATCGCCGGCGACCGAGCGATAGTGATAAAGGGTTAAAGCTAACGCCCCATTCATTTTTCTCAACCAAATGTGAATGCTTTTCGTCGGGATCTCTTCCGCTTTTGGTTAACTGTTCACTGTCCACACCATGCAAATTCAGCATTTTTTTACTGACTGAGGAGAAAAAAAACAGGACCATACTTCCAGAAAGAGCTAAAGCGTCGTATCGCGACCGTACGGTTCTTACGCCCACGCCAGAGGATTTCGGCACTGACAGTCGCTATCCGGGTGTTGAATTGCTCAGTAGCTAGATACCTATGGGTGAGAGTGCGCCGGCCACCAGACCATATAGGGACGCCCTTTTTGTACCGTTAGTGAACAACCAACTAATTTATTATGCATCACCAACGTATTTATAGGCCCGAAGTGTGTGGGACACGTTGTTTGTTTCTTTTTACCTAGTAGTAGGATCTCACAATAATGCAGAAATGTTTTCGCAGTTGCCGTTTAGCATTGTTTTTTAACTCATAATCCAACAGTAGGCATTAAAACGACACGGAATGAGTTTCTTTTCATTTGTCCGTTCGCATGCGCACCACGTCATCTCGTCTGATTTTGTTTTTAGTGAACAGACAATCAATAACCCCCTGAGAGATCACAATTAAGGATTCCCAGAGTGTCCATACTATTGAAACTCAGTAATCTCTGGTATTTGACGCTCGTCTTTCCCTTTGAGAATCCCAAATTGAGTTCGCCTTCTCCAACATTGTAGATTGACGCAAGAAAACCCCCGCTTTTCAAGCCATTTTCTCCGTCCCCTGAAACGACCAAGACAGTTTGAGAAACTTTTCAAAGGAACAACATCGTTACGTTCTAACTCACTTGATTGCGTCTATGACGTTGTCGAGTTCTATTGCGCGCGCGTTTTGTACGGCAGACATCTAGACTGACTTACAAGGTGATTTACACTGGCTGCGAAATGAGTTCAATAAATTCGTTTCGTTTTTCCAGCTTCAGCACATGCACAGGTGACGGCCTAAATCAGTTTCAATTTACGCGGGTTTGATTCAAATCACAGGCAATCCATTTAATAGTCAAAAATGAGAGTTGCCGTGTGCGAGTTCCAGTAAACATCGCGTGATTTCTTTTCACACTTCTTTGTTAGAAATGTTCAAAATTAAGTGCTGCGCGCTTTCCTTCTTCTCGTTTTTTATTTTATTTTATTAAAAAGAGACATTTTCAAAAAGTGTAGAAAAATGTCTACAGCACGGTGTATTCCCAAGTGGTCGCCCGATCGCGGGGTTTAATTTCGGTGATCGAACGAGAACCGGTGCTTTCCCGATGGATGTGACCGTAGGACGTCTAACGTTGTGTTCCTAGAGACGTTTTGCTAGAGCGTTTCCTAGTGCATGACGAAGCGGATTTCAGTCTAAAGTAGACGGAATTTGAAAAGGTTGAGTTGTTTGTCAAAAGTATAGAAAATTAGTACGCACTGGGGAATATTTAGGTGCTCTCAAGAATGAAACAATTCCTTGAAACTGTTCAGGAAGCCATTTTGTGGTTGTTTGAGTGGCTGAGGAGGATACTACAAACCAAGTACCTTTGGGAATTCCCCTGCTGGAGTGTGTCTTACACTTGGATAGCAGTGAGAGATTTTATGAATAAAAAATTTGGAGAACTTTTTTTAATGAGAAGTGTGAGACATAGAAAACACATGAAAGAAAATAAGAGTGTGAACCAGACATTTGGACAAAAAAAATAACACAAGCTTGCAGAATCTAACATTATTTTTTTAACAGAACTATATTCCTCTAGTTTTCAAGTCAATCCTCACAGACTCTAGGCTGGGTCTTGTATTCACCAGTCTAATGTATGATTTTTGTAGTGACTCTAGACCAGAGTTTTGTAGCCCTGCAAATAATCCTAATGATGGTCTTATCATCTAACCTGTACTACTAGGTGAAAAACCAAATTGCTTTTATAATTCTAGTTTCCACCAAAAATGCAATGGTTTTGTTCTAAATGCAGGTTGGATTGATTTTTGTCGCTTGCCCTATTGTTTGTGTCATATATGCTGAATGAGAGAAAGG